>CM043705.1:4610000-5032500 GCA_023935145.1 Bretschneidera sinensis
CACAAATGGCCCTATATAGATGATCTCTCCAAATTTTCAAAGCAAATACTATGACAGCCAACTCTAAATCATGGGTTGGATAATTTCTCTCACGGTTCTTCAACTGTCTAGAAGCATAGGTCACAACCTTCCCATGTTGCATCAACACGCATCCCAACCCCTGATGCAATGCATTACTATACACCACAAATCCTTCATCACAAAATGAAGCACCAACACCGGAGTAGTAGTCAATTTCTTTTTCAACAGCTAAAAACTCTTCTCATATTCCTCTAACCACACAAACTTCACCTCTTTCCTAGTCAATATAGTCAATCGTACAACAATAATAGAAAAATTTTGGGTTAGTCTTCTATAATAACCAACCAACCCCAAGAAACTTATAATCTCAATCACATTTGTTGATCTCTTCCAACTCAATATTGCTTCTACTTTCTATGGATCAACGGTTATACCATCTCCAGACATAAGATACCCCAAGAAGATATTTCATTCAGCCAAAATTCACATTTAGAAAACTGTACAAATAATCTCTCTCTCTCTCTCTCTCTCTCTTTAGAATCTCCAACATAATCTCTAAATTTTTTATATATTCTTCCTCGTTTCTAGAATACATAAGAATATCATCAATAAACACAACTACAAACTTATCAATAAATTATTTGAGCACCATGTTCATTAAGGCCATGAATGCTACTGGAGAATTAGTCAAAATGGCATCACAAGGAACTCATGATAACCATAATGTGTCCTAAATGCAGTCTGAGGCATGTCCCTCTCTTTTATCCTCAACTGGTGATAACCTGATCTCAAGTCTATCTTAGAAAACACCTTTTATCTCTACAACAGCTCAAATAAATCATCTATCCTAGGCAAAGAGTATTTATTCTTGATGGTGATCTTATTTAGTTGTCAATAATCAATGTACAACCTCATCATTCCATTTTCTTCTTAACAAATGGCACAGAGGCTTTCCAAGGTGACACACTCGGTCAAATAAATTTTTTGTCTAATAACTCTTGAAGCTGAACTTTCAACTCTTTCAATTCAACAAGTGTCATCCTGTAAGGAGCTATAAATACACAAGCTGCATCTAAAATAACATCAATAGAAAATTCAATCTCCTTGCTAGGAGGCAATCTAGACAACTCCTTCAGAAACACATCAAGAAAATATTTCACCACTAAAATTTCTTCTAATTTTCTACCCTCCTTTCTAGAATCCACCACATAAGCCAAAAACCCTTCACAACCCTTCCTCAACCATCTTTATGCAGTCAAGGCATAAATAAGATAGTTTGCAAGTATCTTACGTTCTCCCTGAAAATTAAATTCCTTCTGTCAAGGTATGCTAAACACCACATTCTTTTTATAAAAAATCAACTCAAGTATGATATGCAGATAATCAATTCATCCCCAAAATCAAATCAAAATTTGTCATATCTAAGGGTAACAAATCAACTTCAAAATCTTTATCAGCCATTCGAATCACACAATCTCGATAAATATTTCTGACTATCACTCTAGCCACTCTCTAATTCCTCTAGACTCCACCACATCTTTCTTCATATGAAGTGCTCTATCAACCAAAATAACATAATTCACATGTCTCATATATGAGAGTTTAGATCTTATTTAAAAGTTTAATCTATCTAAGAATATCTTGCACTTTCTCTCCTTTGTATGTATCAACTCCGGCACAAACCTCTGTAAGGCTAAAAATCTGCTATCATACTAAGCCACAATCAACATGTTCTACCTTAAATGAATAAAGTATTTCTCCTATTATGCTCTAAGAGTATATGGAAAATATTTATCAAAGAAAGTCTCCTTAAACCTACTCTAGATTAAGGATCTATCAACATCTGCACACAACCTAGAAAAAGTATCCTCCCACCATTCAGAAGCCTCACCCTCTAATTTAAATGAAACAAAGGTAACCCTCTGCCTATCAGTCACTAGCAACATGCCAAACAATCGTTCTACATGTTTCACCCACAACTCAAGCTCGGAAGGATTAAAATATCCTCTAAATTACGGATGATTCAACTTAATGAATCTAACAAAGCAGTCTCCTTGCATCTCATGTACAAACTCACCTTTTCCCTCATGAATATCCTGTCTCACCAGATTTACAACCACATCAAGTTCTACTTTAACTCTCTCATCCAATCTACGCTGTAGACTATTAGCTCTATCCTCTGTTGCATTCATCCTCTTTAAAGCACGAGTAAGAAATTCTCTTAGCTTATCTCCCCCAACACTATATTCTCTCATAGCCCTACTAGTACCAGCAGTACTACCCACATGTTCCCTTTCAGGATCCATAGACTAAACCTATATCTCAACCTCAACTCTTCTAAACGCTAAGGGCCTACCACACCCTCTCTAATTCATAACTCTACTTCTAGATTTGTTACGTCCACGTGGCATCCTTAGACTCTGCATCAAAATATAATTGTTTTAATCTTCCACTTTCTTACTTTTTATATGCAGACTATAGAATTATAAAACCTAGCTTTGATACCAAAATTATAACGACCCATCCCGGACTGGCCACCCCGATATGGAATCGTCATGTTTTGCTATCCCAACATGACACATATTTACAAAAATTTAAAAACATACATCAACATATAATAATAATTACATCCAAGCCTCAACTCTTTTAAGTGAAGATATATAATCTTTTTCCTATCAAATTAAATATATACAAAAATAAAAAAATGCATGATCAATCTTTCTTAAAAAAAAATTTCATTCTCTTTCTTACAATGTCTAAGACGTTAACCATGGGACTTAATTAAATTACTCACTCTGAGTATCAGCTCACTAATCTATCAGTCCTACTCACTACCTGAAATTTATCAACAATGAGGAGTGAGCTTCACAAGTTTAGTGAATTAACTTTACTAGAAGTGCTCGATTTTTATACTTCTAGTCATAACTCATAATTCAGCCATTTATAATCCAACATAAATATTCATTTATCTCTTCTAGGGGTAAGCATAGAAACCAGTGGACCAGCGAACCCGATCCAAACCGATGTAATAGGTTTGGTTGGGTTGGAGTTTTCAAAAGTTAGGTTGGGATTGGGTTGAGAAATGTTTTAACCAAGTTGATTAGGTTGGGTCACAGGTTAAAAAATTTCAAGCAAACCTAAACCGGTAACCTGATCATTATATAATTATATTATAGATATTTAAATATACTTGTTTTAAAGATTGATAGACTACATTCATATTTTGATATATATATATATATATATATAGTCTTATTTCATTTCTATTTTCTTCTTAGAAACTCTACAATAAAAATGCTTGTTTCCATCAAAAAGACCAATTAGAATTTTAATATGTAAGAAGCATGTTTCTTTTTAATACTCCTTAGTTAAAGAAGACCGTTTGTTCTCGTGAAAGTATTTTTTCCGGACTTTCAATATGCTTTCCAAAAGCTTATTGAATTGATTTGCTTATCATATATTCATTCACTTTATGTTTTTTGTACGATGGAACTTTGTATAGAGATTCTAGGACTACTTTTATTCTAGTGTTGAAGTCTTGAAGAATTGAATTGATCAAACACCTTTAAAATCTAATTTTTGTTTACTTTTGTATGGCTTGTATTAAACTAAAGTTTTTTGAACTGTGTGAAGTGATTTAAGTTACTTAATGTGTAAATGATGGTTTGTAATATTTATTAAATTATTGCATGGATTTGATTTTGGATCTAATGAATGATGAATAATTGTAATGATTTTTTTTACATAATATGTTTGCATTAAGTTTTAAGTTAAAAAAATATTAACCGGTGACCCAAACCGATTTGAATGGGTTAGGTTGGACTCAGGTTGTATGGGTCATGGGTTAGGTTGTGTTGAGATTTTTTCAACCAGGTATAATTGGGTTGGGTTGATTTTTTAGGCCAACTCGACCTAAACCGACCTATGCTCACCACTAATCTTTTCTCATATCATAATTCCAATCATCATATTGTATTTTTTTTCAAAATCTATCTCATATACATATCATTTCAATTTTTTCCTCATATATTTGATCAACTCAAGATTTTTATTTCAATGAAAATATCATCATCTTACTATCATAATTTACCTCGTTATAAGGCTCACAATAAACAATCAATCATTATCTATCATATCATATTCAAACAATTCCTCATCATTATTGTGTCCTTATAAGACTCATCTTTCCATCAATCATTTCAGAATCAACTCTGATGCTAAAGCATCTCAATCATCAATAATAAAATATTCAAATAAAAATGCATGCAATTATATCATCATGATTTCTTTCTTTCTTTCTTTCTTTCTTTCGTTTGTTCTCATCATTTCATCATTATCTCATTATTACTCTATACAATCAACGTATATGAATCACTTTATACTATTAAAGTATAAGAAATACCAATCTTTGGTATATGAGAACATCTTCCCACGTGTCAACATGTTTCATCCAGTCCAACTACCCTCCTAATCTTTCCTCTATGCATATGAACAATAACATGCACACTCAATCAACTCTTATAAGTCTATCATATCAAAGATATAACTTCTCATATAAGTAATTTCCGACATATCATTTATTCATTTTCCTTACTTAATCAATCAACTAATTATCATGTATTATACATACATTTTCAAATCAATAAACGCACAATAATTAATTCAATTCATATTTCACGTTGGTTTCGATTACTAAAAGTAAATCTAACTCACCTAGTAACACTTCAAACTACTCTTGGACAACTTCCTTTCCCTTTCTACTCTTTTCAGCAATTCCACCCGATTGTTGATCACCAACACCTAACCATAATTGTAACGACCCATCCCGGGTTGGCCACCCCCGAGACAATGTTGTCATGTTTTGAAATCCCAACACGACATATATATGCAACAATATAAAAGCATCAACTAAAATTATATATACAACATATGATGCTTGAATATTTACAAATATTTTTTTTGTTTCTTTCCATTAGTTTAAGGATGTAGACCACGAGGCTTATAGATAATCACTCAGTCTAAATCATAGCTCAACAATCTATCTATCTTGCCTGCTACATGAAATTATTTAACAGTGAGGAGTGAGCTTCACACGCTTAGTGAATTAAATTTACTATAAGTATTCAATTTGTATAATTCCAGTCACATCTTATAATTCATTTGTTCAAATAGTCTTCCAATATTCATTCATCTATATCTCATATAATTCGATAATAGCATTCTATTATCACTATTCATATCATAATCCTCATCATTTATCAATCTTTTCTTAAGTTAATCATCAAATATATCAATCTTTCTTCTCATATATTTGATCATCTTGAGACTATTAATTCAAGCTCATTATTTACCTCGTTATGAGGTTCACATCATATAATCAATCGTTCAGATAATTCTTATCATATCATACTTTCATATTTCTTTCTCATCATATCTGTTTCTCTGTGAGACTCATTTATCTATCAATAAATTCACAATCAAGAATGACACTTTAGCATCTCAAGCAATAATAATCAATATTTAAAACAAATGCAATGCATGAATTTAAATTATTAGATCATTTCATATTATCATTTGGGAACGTCTTCCCACATGTCAACATGTTTTAGCTTAGACTTCCTGCCTTCCCGGTTCATTTATTTTCATTTAGACCGGCTGCCTTCCCAGTTCTTTTATTTTCAGTGATATTGGCTGTCACAGTTCTTTTATTTTCATTTAGACCGGCTGCCTTCCCGGTTCTTTTATTTTCAACTATACCGGCTGCCATAGTTCTTTTATTTTCATTTAGACTGGTTGATGAGAGTCATAAAATGTATCTTAATAGTATTTATTTGTTAGCATTTTAGGGTTGATTTAAGGCTGAATTACACATTCATGCCTTAATAATGCTAAAGTGTCATTCTTGGACCATTGATTGATTTTGATGCATTTTAGGTATTTTGGGTTTAAAAGAGATGGAAAAGCTAACATTGCTTAAAGCACCAAGATCCTATACATATCGGAGTGAAGGAGTGGTTTCGAAACTTTTCCATGCCGCAGCACAAAAAGGTGTACGTTGCGGCCACCTGAAACATTCAGAAGCTGGAACCAACCAGTGTGCGCCGCGGCCTGGACCAAGCTGAGCCACGGCCTACAGAGCCTCCAAAAAGCCAGATTCAGGGTTACACTGCGACCTGAACCAGGCTGAGCTGCAGCACAAGTGCAATCCCTTGTTTCTGTTCCACGACCTAAATAGGGCTTT
Source organism: Bretschneidera sinensis (assembly GCA_023935145.1). Lineage (NCBI taxonomy): Eukaryota > Viridiplantae > Streptophyta > Magnoliopsida > Brassicales > Akaniaceae > Bretschneidera > Bretschneidera sinensis. Next base: position 4,616,263 of record CM043705.1, read on the forward strand.
AATGACATTTTTTGACCCGAAAATACTCTTGAACCTTTTGGGGTATTTATAGAACACTTAGATTTGATTGAAAAGGAGGTTGGAATCAAGAGCAAACACATTCTTCTCCATTTTAGGTGATCAAGCATGAGCCTAATGTTAAACTAATCTCTAAGCAAGGCAAAAGGATGAGTTCCTAGGTGTAGTTCTTATTTCTATTCTTGATTCATTTATATGGTTTCATTGTTAAACATTGTTTATGATTTACTCTTTGATTAAGTAAGAATAAGATGATTTACTCTTAATCTGGTGATTGCATCTTTTTCTCCATATAAGTCTAGTCAAGCTCTTCTTATGTCAAGTTGTTAGATGTGTTTGATTTCGGTAGACTCATCTTATAGATTTGTCCATTACTATGGTATTGTTATTGAAATATATTGTCTTTTCTTGACAATCTATAAGATAAGTCATGTATGCTTGAATCTGAACTAAAGAGTAACTTATAGCAATTACATTAGGATGTTTATGTGCTTTGATTGAATACTTACTGATTGCTTGTTTGGGATGTGAAACCAGCAATTGAGATAAAACTATTTAGTCAAGATAGGGATAAGGCAACGAACTTAGGAAGGATTCCTGGAACCTTGTTATTGTTTTATTGAATCATTCTTCATATTTTCACAACTCTCTCATATAGCTTCATTCGTAAAACAAAGATTTACTCATTTGAATTTCATCGTTTCATGTTAAGGTTTACACTTTCTCCTGTAGTTCGCTTTTCCTCGTGGGATCAATACTGATGAGTCTTAAATATTGCATATTTTAGACCATTAACTTATATTTGTTATGCTCTTAGTTATTAGTATTTCACTTTATTTTATATTTTTTTTGTGTTTTGTTTATTTTTACAGGATTATGGAGAAAATGAAGCATTTCAGGAGATGTGAAGCTTCAAGAGAAATTGCGATCAATCGCACTATGCTGCAATCAAGCGCAAGGTCATCAATCCCACATCGAAATGTTTGCAGTGCATCGCACCTGCACTCGAGCGCACCAGACAAGCGATCGAGCGCACCAACGATCGAGCGCACCAGACACGCGATCGATCGCAACATACTGCGATCGAGCACACTCGGGCAGCATCCCACATCGTTTCTGCAAGCCACATTGCTCCGGGTCTCCCCCTATATAAACACCACCTGACTTCATAATTCAGTGTACAATTCCTGAGCCACTTTGGTGTTTACCGGTGGACTTCCGCTAGCATTTTGGTGGATCCCGAAGGCATTGCTACCACGAGGGGAAGCGCTGCCCGTCAACGAGTGGAATTTCTCCCATGTAAAGTTTTTTATTTATTTCTTTATATTCAATTGTTTTAGTTTAAATGTTTAGCACTTTTTATTATAGTTTTATAGTTATGAGTGGCTAGACTCTTCAGCTAAGGTTGAAGATGAAGCCCCACCGTTGTTTGGCGTAGTAGTTCAGATTTGCGTGTACAAATCTGACAATTTTTAGTATAAATGTTCTATCAATTATTTGAGTTAATCTTATAATTGATTGAGTTTAAATTGTCTGTTGGATATTCTTTGTGTTTCATCTGATGGATACATTGAATGCTTTTCGATTAAATTGGATTTCCTTTGTGATTTGTTAAGAGCGGATACATTGGATGCTTTTGGTTTAGTTGGGATATTCTTTGTTTTTTGTCTTATAGTTGGATTCATGGAATGTTTTGATAGGCTATATTTTTAGAACATATATGCTTAAACTTTGGTGGGGTGGATTCGGAAACTTTAGTGCTTTTTATTATTAGTTTTAAAATCAATTTAATTTAGTTTTAATTTGTTTTGCAAATTATCATTCAAAATTCGGAACTAGGTTAAAATAGACTTAGTTTAGATTAAAAATTATATTTTCACAATGCAATTCCCTGTGGATTCGACCTCGCACTTGCACAACGCTATACTGCAAACGACTCGTGCGCTTGCGAGCAATTTAAAACTCACAACAAGTTTTTGGCACCGTTGCCAGGGAATTGTTTTGTTTGTGAAAATTTTTGGTCTAAATTGATTTTATTTTTCTACTAGTTATTTATAAATAAAAAAAAATTAATTTAATTTAATTTTAAAAAAATTGTGGATGAATCCAGCGCCGGTTTCACAGTCTTTAGAGGACGCCCTCAAGGATTTCATTAAAATGACCGGCCCGTCCCTCAATGCTGCCAGCACATTCAATGTTGATAGCTGTTCCATCTGTGCTAGTCCCATGCATTTAACACAGAATTGTCCATCAATGTCGGCTTGTGCCGAATATCCCATGGAACAAATGAATGCTTTCAATGAGTGTTGTTGGCAATCAAATGGATCTTACTCTGAAACATACAATCCAGGGTGGTGGGACCACTCTAATGTTTCATGGACGCAGAACCAACTGAGGAATCAGGGAGGAGACCCTTATCATGCTCACAATCAATACACTCTCGAATTTCCTCCACCAATTCCAAGTTATAGTCACTCAGCTTATCCAGCACCATCACCCACTTACCAAGCTCCCATTCAAGCGCCAGCGTCGGTTTCGCAGTCATTGGAGGACGCTCTCAATGATTTCATGAAAACAACTAGCCAATCTATGAGTGAAGTGATGAGTGCAACAATAGAAAACACCCAAGCGATTGCCACACTAGAGAGTCAAATTGATCAAATCGCAAGTTACGTGGGTGAAAGAGATGAAGGAGAGTTCCCCAGTCAACCTGAGCCTAACCCAAAGGAACAGTTTGCGGTGGGAAATTCTTCAACTCCCATGCATTGGCAGGAACAAGTGCAATCAACTGTCCCATACTTGTCTAGGAGACAAGTGGACAATCAAGTAGAAGAGAACCCTGCTATGCACCAAGGGCAAGAGAGTGGCAACAATGAGAAGAGAGATGCTGAGCCATCTACAGCCACTAGTATTATTAAGGATCTCTTTAGGTCGTTTTTACCTAAAGTGCCTTACCCTGAGAGACTACAAGCGCCCAAGAAAGAAGGGAAGTCTGAGGATATTATGGAGGCATGCTTTGCTCAGTTTGAAGAAGATTTGGATTTAGATAAGTTACTTGAGCAAGCAAATACTATCGTGGAGTCTACTCCTCAAGAGAGTAGTAGGACAGAGGAGACTATGGATGAATCCCGTATTGAGGATCCCTTGGAGGCATGCTTTGCTCAATTTGGAGAGGATATGGATTTAGATAAATTACTTGAGCAAGCGAATGCCATTTTAGAGTCTCCTCCTCGGAAGAGCAATAAGACGGAGGAAACCACAACACTTGAACCTCACAAGAAGGAACTTAAGCCTTTACTGGATAATCTTGAGTATAAGTTCCCAGGTCCAGCAGATTCTTTGCCTATAATTATAGCTTTAGATTTGGGTGATGCTCCAGAGGAGAAATTATTGGACGTCTTAAGAGAGCATCAGGAAGCTATAGGCTGGACTATTGAGGATGTCAAAGGAATCAACCCCTCGTTGGTGATACACACGATACAGTTGGAGGAGAATGCCAAGCCATCGAGGGAGCCACAAAGAAGGCTCAACCCTGCTTTGCAAGAGGTTGTGAGGGCGGAAGATATTAAGCTGTTAGAGGCAGGGATCATTTATCCCATCTCTGATAGCAAGTGGGTGAGCCAGATTCCAGTCGTGCCCAAACGTGTTGAATTTGCGGTAGTAAATAAAGACAACGAGTTGGTTCCAACTCGAGTGCAGTCAAGATGGAGAAAGTGTCTAGACTACTGTAAATTGAATGCTGCCACTAGGCCTGATCATTTTCCATTCCCATTTATTGATCAGATGGTGGAGAGCTTAGTTGGGCCTGTTTACTAATGTTGGGTCTGGCTGAAGATGTTAAATTTAGCACTCATGGGAGGCACCCTACAGCTTATCTTTTCTTTTGTTTATTTATTATTTCGAATTTTTATGATTAATGTTTGTTTCCAGTATTTTTTGTTTTCCAGTTTTTATTTTTCAGGGACAAAGCGTACTTCAGTTCAAGTTTGGGGGTATGCTATGAGCCATACCAGTCCAGGTAGTTCTCCATATCTCAGGTTAGCTCTTTCCATATTAGTCACACATTGGGGTCAATGTGTAATTTAAGTTTGGGGGTATGGGAGACACATCACACACTTTGTCCTAATTTGTTGTCTTTTCGTCATAGAGATAAATGCATGCTCATGTTATAGTGAAATTTTAGTTGATCTAAACATTTTCTGTGATGTGATGTCATTGGTGAGCTTAACATTTTGAACACATGATCCGGTGATAAATTTTTAAACTTTAGTTACTTACTTTAGGCATTTTGAGAATTCACATGTTTGATCTAATCTAACACGAGCACATTAGCACAAATTATGTGAGGTATGACATGTGATTTTAATGTGTATTTTTCCTTATCTTAACTGAAACTGGATGACTTGTTGGATGAAATTTTGGGCATAAAATATATATATATATATATATATATATATATATATTATCAATAAACTTTTCGCTGAGTAACTGGACCTCTTGCCTCAGTAAGCAGTGAGTGTTCACGTCAAAAGGTGGAATTTTGCTTGGTAATATTAAGGTCGGTTTAATTTCATAGCCTTTTTGACTCGAGTTAGTAAGTCCTTAGGGGTATTTTTACACCTAATGCCCTAAAACCACCTGGTTTGGGAGTCATTGACTCAACACTCGCTACATGGGTCAATTAGAAAGCTTAAGGGAACTAAACATAGTCGTGCCTTATTATTGTTAAAAAAAATAATAAAAAGAAAAAAAATAAAATAAAAACTATGCCTTTTCGTTCATTTTTTATGGGAAATTCGGTGAATCTTGAGACATGGAGACCTTACACATTAGAGTTACTTGGAAGCTTCATTTTTATATGCTAATTCACCTTACACTGATTCAAGCTTGTGATGCCTTATCCTGCCTTTTGTAAGTAATTAGATTTTAACATTTCTATTCATTGTGAAGATGGGTTTACCTTTTTAAGCTTGCTTATGAATGAATATCATGGTGATGTGTGCTCCTTAAATTTTTGGATACCATGAGTGATGACTTTATCTTTATGTTCTTTGTTTTTCATTGCGTCTTTTATTTTGTTTTGCTAAGGGACTAGCAAAATATAAGTTTGGGGGTATTTGATGAGTCTTAAATATTGCATATTTTAGACCCTTAACTTATATTTGTTATGCTCTTAGTTATTAGTATTTCACTTGATTTTATGTTTTTTTTGTGTTTTGTGTATTTTTACAGGATTGTGGAGAAAATGAAGCATTTCAGGAGATGTGAAGCTTCAAGAGAAATTGCGATCGATCGCACTATGCTGCGATCGAGCGCAAGGTCATCAATCCCACATCAAAATGTTTGCAGTGCATCGCACCTGTGCTCAAGCGCACCAGACACGCGATCGAGCGCACATGCGATCGATCGCAACATACTGCGATCGAGCGTACTCGGGCAGTATCCCACATCGTTTCTGCAAGCCACATTGCTCCGGGTCTCCCCCTATATAAACACCACCTGACTTCATAATTCAGTGTACAATTCCTGAGCCACTTTGATGTTTACCGGTGGACTTCCGCCAGCATTTTGGTGGATCCCGAAGGCATTGCTACCACGAGCGGAAGCACCGCCCGTCAGCGAGTGGAATTTCTCCCATGTAAAGTTTTTTATTTATTTCTTTATATTCAGTTGTTTTAGTTTAAATGTTTAGCACTTTTTATTATAGTTTTATAGTTATGAGTGGCTAGACTCTTCAGCTAAGGTTGAAGATGAAGCCCCGCCGTTGTTTGGCGTAGTAGTTCAGATTTGCGTGTACAAATTTGACAATTTTTAGTATAAAATGTTCTATCAATTATTTGAGTTAATCTTATAATTGATTGAGTTTAAATTGTCTGTTGGATATTCTTTGTGTTTCATCTGATGGATACATTGAATGTTTTTCGATTAAATTGGATTTCCTTTGTGATTTGTTAAGAGCGGATACATTGGATGCTTTTGGTTTAGTTGGGATATTCTTTGTTTTTTGTCTTATAGTTGGATTCATAGAATGTTTTGATAGGCTATATTTTTAGAACATATATGCTTAAACTTTGGTGGGGTGGATTCGAAAACTTTAGTGCTTTTTATTATTAGTTTTAAAATCAATTTAATTTAGTTTTAATTTGTTTTGCAAATTATCATTCAAAATTCGGAACTAGGTTAAAATAGACTTAGTTTAGATTAAAAATTATATTTTCACAACGCAATTCCCTGTGGATTCGACCTCGCACTTGCACAACGCTATACTGCAAACGACTCGTGCGCTTGCGAGTAATTTAAAACTCACAACAAATACCTCATCTATACACAATAATCATGTGTTAGTTTGAGTGTAATCAAATTTTGGCACCGTTATCGGGGAGACACACTTAAGTACAAGGAAGATTGTCAACTTTGAGACAAGACGGTAATATTGTTCTTTTCTCTCTATTTTGATTTTCTAATTTTTTTGTTTTATTCATTTGCCCTCTAATTCCTTTTATGTATGCTTAGACAGAGAAATTCGCGAGATAGATTCATTAAAAGACCCGAAATAGAGTTACTCTCTCCTTCCACGTCCGTTAGCGAAACCTTGCCTAGATCAAACCATAGTTCACTCCCGAACGAGAATTTAAAGGATTTTGTTAACATGGCCGACAATCACAATGCGAATGTTGCTAGGACACTTAAGGACTACTTGTATCCTAGCTGAACGGCCACACCATCTTGTATCATGTTCCCCCTTAATGACCAACAACCTGAGTTTAAGCTGGGCATGATTCAATTGCTACCAACCTTCCGTGGGTTTGAGAATGAGAGCCCCTATGTCCATATTAGGGAATTTGAGGAAGTAGTAGCAACCTTTCAAAGTAGGGCTGATATGGTAGACACCGTCAAACTTCGGTTTTTCCCTTTTTCACTTAAGGAAAAGGCCAAGGTTTGGTTATACTTGTTATAGGTAGTTGGGATGAGATGACTCGAGCCTTCTTCCAAAAGCATTTCCTAACCCATAAGACCAATAACCTCAAGAGACAAATCTCAAACTTTGCACAAAAGAAGACTGAAACCTTATATCAAGTTTGGGAATGTTTCAAAGACCTTTTGAATTCTTATCCACACCATGGGTATGAGAGTTGGCGGGTAGTTAACTATTTCTATGATGGACTCCTAAGTAGATAAAGGCAATTCATAGAAATGATATATAATGGAGATTTTCTTCATAAAGATCCCGACCAAGCCATAGATTTTCTAGATGACTTATCGGAAAAAGTCCACACTTAGACAGAACCGAATGCCATGGAAAGTACAAAGAGAAAGCAAACCGCTAGAATTTATCAACTTAAGGAAGAGGATAGCCTTAAAGCTCGTTTAGAGGTCCTAACTAAGGAAATTGAAGTTTTAAAAACCAAGGATGTTAGAGCCCCCCGAACCGGTTGCTAGGATAGAATCCCATTAACCTTGTTTTATATGTAATGGGGTAGATCATGTACCTAAGGATTGTCCAACCTATTTTGAGATGAAGGGAGAGTGTAATGCTTTAGGTATACCCTTTAGGAAACCATACTCACCTTACTCTAACACCTACAATCCCGGTTGGAAGAATCACCCTAATTTTAATTGGAGATTCGATCTACAACCTCTTGCCCACTCTAATACCCAATGGAAACCGGAAGTAACTTCATCTAATGCACCACAACAATCTTTACCTTTGGAAGATGTTTTTAAGTCATTTTTGCAGGTACATGCCAAGACTATTGAAGAGCAAGGCAAGATAAATCAATATTGTTAGAGGACCAATAAGGGATCAAAGAGGAACAAAAAGTAATAAAGAGCCAACTCACCAAGTTGACTAGTTTCTTGACAATTCAAGAGCAAAGTCATTTTCCTGCGCAGCCACAACCTAATCCAAGGGGACAACATATGGTACAAACCTTCGATCCCGACAATCAAAATGTTAAAGAGGTTAATGCTATGATTACTGGCAGTAGTAAGAAAATTGATGGACCCACTCTACCATCACACTTGATTCCTAACACCGTGAGCAATAAGGATGAAGCCCCCAAGGAACAAGATGCCCATAGTGATTCTTTACTGGTGCCTTTCCCTCAAGCACTCCTTAAACCTAAGGAGAGAAATTCAGCATTGAAATATGGGATTCTTGAACAACTTTAGCATGTTAAAATTAACCTCCCTCTTCTTCATGTCATAAAATAGGTTCCAAACTATGCTAAAGTCATTAAGGATCTATGCACACTTAAGAGGAGGCACAATGTGAAGAAGATGACATTCTTAACGAAGCAAGCAAGTGCGGTAATTGATAGCACAACACTGCCCAAATATAAAGATCCGAGCTGTCCAACGGTGGCTTGCCAAATTGGAAACAAATCTTGTGGCTAAGCATTGCTAGATTTAGGGGCTAGTGTGAACCTCATGCCATACTCCATTTACTTGCAACTTGGTCTAGGTGAGATTAAACCAACCTCCGTGGTACGTCAACTATCGGACCGATTGGTAAGAAAACCAAGAGGTATTGTGGAAGATGTTTTATTGCAAATTGACAAATTCTATTATCCCATTGACTTTTTGGTTTTAGATACCATTTCTATTGTGAATACGGAGTCAAAATTCCTTTGATACTTGGAAGACCATTCCTTGCCACCGCCAATGCCTTCATTAATTGTAGGAATGGCCTAATGACATAATCATTTGGAAATATGACTTTAGAGGTGAATGTTTTTCGAGTCTCAAGGTAGCCACATGAAGAGGATGAGTGTTTCGACACTTACATGATTGATGAGCTTATTTTGGAGGATGAGTACATTAAAGATAATTCTAACTCTTTAGAATTCCTTCTTAATAATTTTTGTTTTGATAATTCTTCCATTTATCCCCATGCCATTAATGTTGTTGATGTTTATGATAAGTCACAGGGATTTATGAAGAAATCATGCTAACCATGCTTTGAGGAGTTGCCTAAAGAAAGGGAGGCACCCAAACCCTCTTCCGAGGAGACACCAACGCTTAATTTAGCTCTACTACCCAATGAACTCAAACATATTTTTTTAGGACCAGGTGATACCTTTCCGGTTACCATTTCCTCCGAACTTAGTGATGTGCAATGTGATCAATTGTTGAATTTGTTAAAAGAACATAAATCTGCACTAGGTTAGTGTTGGACGAAAATATACCTAAATAAATAAGTAAATAATCGAACTCATTTTACTTGCAAGTGTACAAGGTCAACAGTGTAGTATAGTGTGCAAAAGCAAGATCATCTCCACAGGGATTGGTAAAGTTCGGTTTTAGAATTAGTTTCTTCAAGTAAAAAGGAATAAATAACTGTTGAATGTGATTTGATAATAATAAATACATAGGGCTTTGATATCCACCACTAGTCATACTTTCCCAATTGTATAATGTATCAGTGCACTAGCCTTATCATGTATACCTAATGGTTGGCAACCTAAGGGCATGGTATCTACTCCTTAAGCTATTGATTTCCTTAAGCAACAAGTTAGGCATAGTATCTACTCTAACTCTTTTCTTCTTTAAGGGATTCAGCATGGTATCTGCGTGAGTTGTTCCTTAAGAAAGCATAGGGGCTGTAGAAATCGATAACCACATGAGACTAAGGGCATGGTATCTACTCCCGGTTTTCCATATTGATTAATCCAAGAATCCGGTGTGGATATCTTTTGTTACTAATGTTAGACCAAGGACTCAGTCATCTAAATTGATCTAACTAACCAATACATACCACATACATATGTTGGCCATACACATACATATGAGAAATTTAAATAAGCACAGGCATTAATCAAGTTAAGCAACATAATAAAGGCTATTGGCAAAGATTTTATCAATGAATAAATATATGAGAAAGCATAACTAGGGCTTCAATCGAGCCCTATAAGAAAGTTAGTTACACATGTTGTCTAAAATAAACATCATATATAAACTAAGCATAAAATATAAAACCCAAAGAATACTAGGGAGACAGGTTGTCAATCCTCTCCAAAGCCTAGAACTCCGAGCTAAACAAAAGATAAAAAAAGTGTTCTCTAAGAGGCGATCCATTGTGTGTGCTTTACAGGTGTATTTATAGGGCTTGAGTAGTCCTAGAAGGCTCATGAATTCCCAAACTTTCCTAAAACACAAAATTCCTTTATTTCCAAAATAAGGTTATGCAGTTACTGTTCACGCCCGTACATGTGCGCTCGATCGCATACGTCTTGCACTCGATCGCAGTGTTGCGCTCGATCCTTCAGGTGTGCAAACGATCGCATGCAGTAGTGCAATCGATCGCACTTTGACCAGAAGCTGCTCCAGGATTTCCAAGCTTCTTCCCTTAAGTGCCAAAACTGCTTCTTTTTTTCTCCAATACCTATAAACATATGTGAAACACACAAATGAAGTAAAATGAACTAAAATAACATAACTAAGGACCTAACAAGTGTAAATAAGGGGGCTTAAATATGAATATTTAAGCACCTATCACACCCCCCAAACTTACATATTGCTAGTCCCTTAGCAATACAAAACTAAAAACTAAAATGAAAAAAGTAAAGCCACATAGATAAAACCAATAATCATAATGTCCACAAAAAATTTTCAGGTTGTCACACAAAATAATGATACGCATTCATGAGCAAGCTTAACACATATAAACATATCTTTGCAATGAATAAGAGTTTTGAACGCAAATCACTTTTATGAGGCAGTTTAAGACATCACAAGTTCGACTTTGGTGTGTGGTAAACTAGCACATAAAAGATTAGGTTTCCAAATAATTCTAATGTGTAGTGTTTCGATGACTCAAAATTCACCAAATTTCCTATTAGAATCAACAAAGATGGCATAAGTTTTCTTCTTTTCTTTTATTTGTGAGATTTTTGCCAAGTTAGTTCCCTTAAGTTTCTATTTGACTCATGTAACGAGTGTTTAGCCAATGATTCCCAAACTAGATGGTTTTAGAGTATTAGGTGTAAAGACACCCCTAAGGACTTACTAACTTGAGCCAAAAAGGCTACGAAACTAACTGGTCTCAATGCTACCAATCAGAATTTCCACCTTTTGACGTGACACTCACTGTTTACTGAGGCAAGAGGGCCAGTTACTCAGCGGAAAATTCTTTTTAATGATCTTTTGAGCTAACAAATTTTTCTCCTTTTGACATGACACTCACTGCTTACTGAGGCAAGAGGGTCATTTACTCAGTGGAAAGTTTGTTTTATTGATCATTAGGAGCATTTTTTTTTCTCTTTGAGTACTAACAATTTGTTTTTATCTTCTTATGCCAAGATGTTAGTCTAATAGGCCATTTGGTTCACAGTCGATCAAAAGAAACATACAAATCAAAATAACATGTCATATCCTACATAATTATGTGCTAATGTACTTGTGATCTTTTAGGTCAAACTCGTGAATCCTTAAATGCCTAAAAGGAGGTGATCTATGTTCAAAACTTAATTATTGGCCTATATGTTCAAGGTTTTAAGCTTACTTATGAAGTCAAATCATATTCTTTGTTTAGATCACCAAAAAATTTTAGAACAATATGAACATGCATTTATCTATGAAAACAACAACATGACAAAACAACAAAAAATGTGGGACATAGTGAGTGTGTGAATATGTCCCCATAGCCCCAAACTTAAATTGCACATTGTCCCCAATGTGTGAATAGCATGGAAGGAGCTGACCTGGGAGATAGAGAACTGATGGCTGGCATGGCTCGTAACATGCCCCCAAACTTCAACTGGATGCACTCACGCTGTCCTTAAAAAAGAAAGAAAAACAAACATAAAATGGAAAACAAGTAATAATAAACAGTTATGGAAAAGTAAATACGAAAAACAAAAATGCTAAAAAGGATATGCTTTGGGGTGCCTCCCATGAGCGTTAAGTTTAATATCTTCAGCCAGACGTGGTATCCTCTCACTGCTGATCATCAGGTGGTGCAGTCGAAGAGGTATCGGGTGCCGGAGGTAGGCGATCAAGAATAGCCTGCAGCATAGCCTCCTGTCATGCAAACCGTGCCTCCAAACTATCCATGCGCTGATGCACGAGTGTGGTAGTGGCAGAGACCTCACCTTGGAAGGAGGACAGCTTAGCTAAAAAGTGTTGGGACTCTATGGGTCCCATATCCGTATGATCCTCCTTTCATACTGGGCTAACTATAGGGGTCTCTGTCTCCATACAATCCTCCTCAACTCTCTCAGCTGCTGGAGCAGGTGCTGGGAGTCCTCGAGGCATGTGTGAGAGGCTATGTGTCCACTGAGCCTTCCCGAAGAAGGGATGCTCTCGCACTGGTCCGTCGTTGGTGGTCCCCTTAATCCCTTTCTTCTTGAGTATATAGGAGAGTAGTAACGGGAAAGGGAGGCCCCATGCATTAGCCGTGGTGGTCTGCCAGCCATGGATGTGATCCCAAAATTTATGCAACTAGCTCCATATAACTGCCGTAATAGAGTACTAGTGACCTCTGTGGAAGGCATATAGGGTCTGTAGAAACTGGTCTCTCCGCTATGTCTTGTGCCCCAATGGACACACATTACGCTGAAGGATAGTGTCGACAAGCCAAAGTCATGGAAGCAACTTTGACCAGCTGACTGTATTGTTATGTCTGTCGGCGTACTGACCAGCGCGTATATCCATAATAATTTTAACTAGGGCAAAAGACTCCGGTTGCTCCTCGATATTAGTGTCCTCAGGAGGGGACTCGTCAGTGCAATGAAGAGCAACGACTATATTGGCACTAGTCACCTCTACGGGTGTGCCCTGGACTGAAGAAGTCAGTACTCCTGGTCTACTGCAGTCAAAGGATAGGCTCGCATAGAACTAGACTACGAGCTGGGAGTAAGCAGTCGAGTAAACCGGCTTGAAAAGCCTCTTCAACCCTCGATGTCTAAATGCTTGGACGGCCTATTGAGTGGCATCCATGTGCTTGAATACGTTATTGATGGCGAAGACGGTCTCGAATAAGAGCTCTCGTTGCTCGATACTAGGCCGGGATGATGAGGCACGACTGCTGGATGCATCAGAGGTGGAAACAGATGGTTTAGACATGCTGCTGTTTGCTTCTGCCTAATTTGTGATCGATCTCAAATTGGTGCACTCGATTGCACACCGGACTATGCGTTCAATCGCAATAGTCGTGCGCACGATCGCACACAGTCAGGCGTTTCCTCAAACAAGTGGTGTGCAACAAAAGACTAAGCGCTGGTCTTGAGGATTTGAATTCGTTCCTAACCTCATGCAAGCAAAACAAGCTCCAATCATGCACAATATATATATATATATATATAATGAATTTTGTAAATGAAACATTAAAATTCGTGTGTGTGTGCAGAAAGAGTACCTTGTGGATAAGGGGAATATGTAACGGGGGAGGGGGTATGTGGCGTTGCGATGATGGTTGGTGACGGTGGTGAAGGTGGATGATGGTGGTGATGGGGAGTGGTGCTGGTGGTGATGGTGGAGAGTGTGAGAGTTGAGGAGAGAATATGGGTTTTGCGCGTTTGTAACCAGAGAGTGCGAGGGAGTGAGTGAACAGTGAGAGAGTGAGTGAGTGTGATTGAAAGTGCTTAGACTTATAGCTGAACTGTCTGCCATGAGTGCGCTCAATCGCACGCGGGATGTGCTCGATCGCACTTGTGCGCTCGAGCACACTGAATGGCACACTCGATCGCACTCTTGCACTTGATCGCTTTGAATGGTGCGATCGATCGTAAGCAGTGAGCATGGGAAAAAATAAAAACTTACCTTTAGCTGAAAAATGACAATTTTTTTGGAGCAATACAACCTTACCATGTGTTAGTGGCCTCAGTACCACTAACCTCAGTAGAGATGCTTGAGCTATATGATCAGTAAATGTGAAATGTCTCAAGCACTCTCTTGATACAGTGCTATTCCCGTTGAAGGGGACACTTAGAGCCCACATCAGGTGGTTCAAGTGCCCTTGATAGTTGCTTTATCGCTACTTTTGATTCCTGGTCAATAAAGTAAGGAAAAGTAGTATTAGTATGTGCAGGATGGTCAATTTGAAGAACATACTTACTTGACGGTTGTGGTATGTTTTTGAAGAGATGTGCAACTGTATTGACGTCTTTAATCACATTGTCATTCTCGGGCCTAATCTCCACTCTTGTGTCCTCATGGTTGGGAATGGTCTCCAATGTAGTGGTGTGATGGACCTGAGAAGCTTTCAACACAACACTTTGCATGAAGCTCACATTAGAATATTCGTTATCATTATTGGTTGATTTTAATGTATTGAATATTTTAAATTCTATCTCCTCATCATTTACCCTCATTGTGACAATGCCCCCTTTTACACTAATATTAGTGTCAGTAGTTATCATAAAGGGGCGTCCTAGGATGATGGGGAGAGGCAATGGCAGAGTACATTCTTCCATATCTAATACTATAAAATCATGAGGTATAATGAATTTTCCTACTCTTACCAACATGTCCTCAAGGATACCTCTTGGTCGTTTGATGCTTCTGTCAGCTAGTTACAAAGTGACAGAGGTTGGTTGAAGCTCCTTCAAACCTAGTGTCTCGTATACACTGTATGGCAGCAGGTTGACACTGGCTCCTAGATCTAATAGTGCATGCTTGAACAACTGGTCACCTAGCCTACAAGGAATAGTAAAACTACCTGGATCTTTCAGTTTAGGTGGTAATTTTCTCAAAAGCACAGAACTTTCCTCTTCGGTTAAGGCAACCGTCTCATGTTCCTGAAACCTTCTTTTGTTAGTGCAATGATCCTTTAGAAATTTAACATATGCAGGAATTTATTTAATAGCATCTAACAAAGGAATATTAATCTCTACCTTTTTCAAGGTTTCAAAAATGTCAATCAATTTGGTCTCTTTCTTAGGTTTTACCAACCTTTGAGGAAATGGTGGGGGTGTATTTACCTTTTCTATCTCACTTACCTTATAGGTGGATGCCTTATTAGGAGATTCTCATCAGGTTCATCGATGCCTATGATCTTTCCACTTCTCAGGGTTGTCACAGCATTTAGTTGTTGATGCCCCCTAGGGTTGGGTAGTGTTTGAGCTGAGAGCTCTCCTTTCTTTCTGCCACAGAACTCTTTAGCCAGTTGTCCCATTTGTACCTCTAGTCTTGAATTACTTGCTCATGTTTTACAGTGGTTTGTCTTTGCTGAGTCATGAACTGTTCTTGTGACGTCATCAATTGCTGCTGCTAAATGGCCAGTTGTCTCACAAGACTTTCGAGGTCGTTCTTCTTTGGTTCGGGAGTAGCATGAGCAGTGGGTTGGGGGTTTCGTTGCTGTCCTTGATTGTTCTGATTGTTGTTCCATGAGAAATTCGGGTGATTCTACCATCCAGGGTTGTATGTATTTGCATAGGGGTTGTTCTTCGGTGGATAGTTATTAGATCCCACGTAATTTGCTTGTTCTGTATCTGCAGGTGAATACAAATGACAAGTATCAGTATTATGGTCGTATTGGGAACATATTGCACATACCTGGAGTGGGGTAGATGGTCGTATTGGGAACATATTGCACATACCTGGAGTGGGGTAGATGGTCGGCTGGATGAGGCATTTTGAGTAGCCATGGCTTTTACCAATAAGTCTATTTTCCTTTCCAATGCTGTTATTTGAGGGGAAGATCCTCCATTCAGATTTACCTTATACACACCTTTACCTTTGGTTACATGTCTATCTCGAGAGGAGAACTGCTGAGTGTGTTCATGAAGGGTTTTGAAGAGCTCCATCGCTTCTTCGCTGTTTTTCTCCATCAACACTCCTCCACAACCTGAATCAACAATACTTTTGTTAGTGTCATTCAAACCTTCATAAAAGACTTGTACCAATTCATCTTGAGGCAAGTTGTGGTGTGGGCATTTGAGTAGCAGTTCGTTGAAGTGTCCCCATGCTTCGAAGAAGAGGTCCCCATCCTTTTGTTGGAAAGACTGGATCTCCTTCCTCATTTACCTTGTCTTTTGGGCTGGGAAAAACTTCTTTAGGAACTTGCTTGCCAACTCCTCCCAAGTGTGGATGGAAACTGCAGGCAAAGAATTATACCATAGTTTAGCATTATCTTTTAAGGAAAAAGGGAACATAATTAACCTTATTCCTTCTTGGTCTAGGCCTTGTATGTGCTAGAACTTGCAAAGATCGAAAAATTCTCGGAGGTGCAAGTGTGGATCTTCATTAGGAGTACCCCTAAAGTGAGTCAAAGCATTCAATATTTACGGAGATATGTAATAGTTTCCTGCCGCTTCAGGTTGATATGCAATGCATGATGGTTGATCAATGTTCCGTGGGATGAAGGAGTGCTTCATCGGTACTCGTGCAGGTGGTTGCTGGTTTTCGAGCTGTTCCGTCATTGGTGTTTCGTTCTCGACTTCTTCTTTGTTCTCCTCGAAGTTGTCCCTAAGCCTTTGTTGGATGGTTTGTTCAAGCTTGAGATCAAGGGAAAAGAATGTTGGATGTCGGGATCGAAGTCCGTGCATAAATCAGGTCAAACTAGCTTCAGTGCAGCAGTTCAACTCTGCTGCTCGGGTTACTCTCTGTCCTATTTGCGCTCTATCACACAGAAGGCTGCGATCGATCGCAAGTATCACAGAAAGTGTGATTTAGGGTTTGATGTACCTGAAACAAAAAGAAATCGATTAGGGTTTGATGAAAAACAAATATGGTAAACAGAAAATAAAGTAATAATAACAATGATTAAATGAAAGTAATTCTAAAAGGAACTTTAGCGCAATTCCCTGCAACGGCGCCAAAAACTTGTTGGACGAAAATATACCTAAATAAATAAGTAAATAATCAAACTTGTTTTACTTGCAAGTGCACTAGGTCAACAGTGTAGTATAGTGTGCGAAAGCAAGATCATCTCCACAGGGATTGGTAAAGTTAGGTTTTAGAATTAGTTTCTTCAAGTAAAAAGGAATAAATAACTGTTGAATGTGATTTGATAATAATAAAGACATAGGGCTTTGATATCCACCACTAGTCATACTTTCCCAATTGAATAATGTATCAGTGCACTAGCCTTATCATGTATACCTAATGGTCGCCAACCTAAGGGCATGGTATCTACTCCTTAAGCTATTGATTTCCCTAAGCAACGAGTTAGGCATGGTATTTACTCTAACTCTTTTGTTCCTTAAGGGATTCAGCATGATATCTGCGTGAGTTGTTCCTTAAGAAAGCATAGAGGCTGTGGAAATCGACAACCACATGAGACCAAGGGCATGGTATTTACTCCCAGTTTCCCATGTTTATTAATCCAAGAATCCGGTGTGGATATCTTTTGTTACTAATGTTAGAGCCAAGACTCGGTCATCCAAATTGATCTAACTAAACAATCCATATTATATGCATACGTTGGCCATACACATACATATGAGGAATTTAAATAAGCACAGGCATTAATCAAGTTAAGCAACATAATAAAGGCTATTAGCAAAGATTTTATCAATGAATAAATATATGAGAAAGCATAACTAAGGCTTCAATCGAGCCCTATAAGAAAGTTAGTTACACATGCTGTCTAAAATAAACATCATATATAAACCAAGCATAAAATATAAAACCCGAAGAATACTAAGGAGACGGGTTGTCAATCCTCTCCAAAGCCTAGAACTCCGAGCTAAGCAAAAGATAAAAGAAGTGTTCTCTAAGAGGTGATCCATTGTGTGTGCTTTACAGGTGTATTTATAGGACTTGAGTAGTCTTAGAAGGCTCATGAATTCCCAAACTTTCCTAAAACACAAAACTCCTTTATTTCCAAAATAGGGTTCTACAGTTACTGTTCACGCCCGTACATGTGCGCTCGATCGCATACGTCTTGCACTCGATCGCAGTGCTGCGCTCGATCCTTCATGTGTGCGAACGATCACATGTGCGCTCGATCGCATGCAGTAGTGCGATCGATCGCACTTTGACCAGAAGTTATTCCAGGATTTCCAGGCTTCTTCCCTTAAGTGCCAAAACTGCTTCTTTTTTTCTCCAAGACCTATAAACACGTGAAACACACAAATGAAGTAAAATGAACTAAATTAACATAACTAAGGACCTAACAAGTGTAAAAAAGGGGGCTTAAATATGAATATTTAGGCACCTATCAGTTGGACCATGGCCGACATAAAAGGTGTTAGCCCCTTAATTTGTTCCCGTATGATTTATCTAGAAGAATGAGCTAAACCTCGTAGAAACCCACAAAAAAGGCTAAATCCAACTATGAAAGAGGTAGTTAAGAAAGAAGTTTTAAAACTATTGGATGCGGGAATTTTATATCCAATATCGAACAGTAAGTGGGTTAGTCCAACCCAAGTAGTTCCTAAGAAAGCTGGGGTGACCGTGGTAGAAAATGAAAAGGGAGTGTTAGTACTAACTAAGGTAATGACCGGGTGGTGAATGTGTATAGATTATAGGAAACTTAATTCAGCTACTCGAAAATACCATTTTCCTCTCCCATTCGTAGATCAAATTTTAGAACGGGTGGTTGGTCTTCCTTTCTATTGTTTTTTAGATGGGTATTCGGGATACTACCAAATAGGAATTACTTTAGAGGATCAAGAGAATACCACTTTTACTTGTCCTTTTGGTACTTTTACTTTTAGAAGAATGCCTTTTGGTTTGTGTAATGCACCGACTACTTTTCAAATATGCATGATGAGTATTTTCAGTGACATGGTTGAAAAATGTGTGGAAGTGTATATGGATGATTTAACCGTGTTTGGAACTTCTTTTGATTCATGTTTATCTAATTTGAAAAATGTTTTGTGCATATGTGAAGAGAAAGGGCTTATGCTTAATTGGGAAAAGTGCCATTTTATGGTGTCTTCCGGGATAGTCTTGCGGCATATAGTGTCCGAAAAGGGGATAGAAGTGGATAAATCGAAAATCGGATTGATCTCTAAACTACCCACTCCTAAGAATATTAAAGATGTTAGGTCTCTTTTACGACATGCTGGGTTTTATAGAAGGTTTATTCAAAATTTTAGTGCTACCTCTAGACCCTTATGTAACCTTTTGATGAAGGATACTGAGTTTAAGTGGAGTCCCAAATGTGAGCAAGCCTTTCGGACACTTATCTCTAAGCTTACAACCGCCCCTATTATGCAATCACCAAACTTTACTTTGCCTTTTGAAATTATGTGTGATGCTAGTGACTACGCTGTAGGGGCTGTTCTAGGACAAAGAAATGAGGGAAAACCATTTGTTGTTTATTATGCTAGTAGAACCTTGAATCATTCTCAAATGATGTACACCACAACCGAGAAAGAATTACTAGCAATAGTATTCGCAATGGATAAATTTCGCTCTTACTTAATTGGTTCACCTATCACTATATTCACAGATCATTCCACTCTTAAATTTCTTTTCTCAAAACAAATGCCAAGGCCCGTTTGATATGTTGGATTTTGCTTTTGCAGGAATTTGACTTGATCATCAAAGATAAGAAGGGGGTAGAAAATGTTATAGCGGACCATCTATCTCGCTTGGAATTCAAGAATGAGATGGACGTTTTCCCCATTGGGGAAGCCTTTCTAGATTAAAACTTATTTTCTGTTCTTGGTCACACACCATGGTATGCCGACATTGCAAACTACTTGGTGTCCCGCCAAGTTCCATCCACATGGAGTGCACAAGATAAGCGTAAGTTTTTGGTTGAGGTAAAAAACTTCTATTGGAATGATCCTTATCGGTTTAAATATTGCCCTAATCAAATAATAAGAAGGTTCATCTTGGATATGGAAGTTGATAGTGTGTTAACCTTTTGTCATACCTATACTTGTGGTGGCCACTTTTCTATTAAAAAGACAACCACAAAAATTTTGCAATGCGGTTTTTATTGGCATACTTTATTCGAGGATGCTAATGAGCTTTGTCGATCATGTGAAAGATGTTAAAGGTTAGGTTCATTGTCCCACCGTCATATGATGCCTCTCAACTCGATCTTAGTGGTGAAATCTTTGATTGTTAGGGGATAGATTTTATGGGACCATTCCCATCTTCTTTTGGGTATCTTTACATTTTGCTTGTTGTTGATTATGTTTCTAAATGGGTTGAAGCCATACCTTGCCGCACTAATGATAACCCAATTGTTGTTAAATTTCTTAAAGACCATATCTTATCTAGGTATGGTACTCCACGTGTTATCATTAGTGATCAAGGGTCACATTTTTGTAACCATTCTTTTGAGGCTTTAATACGCAGGTATGGAGCCACCCATAAAGTTTCTATAGCATATCATCCACAAACAAATGACCAAGTGAAACTAGCAAATAGGGAGATTAAGCGAATACTTGAGAAAATGGTGAATCCGAACTGAAAAGATTGGTCCTTGCGCCTATCGGATGCACTTTGGGCGTACCGGACAACATATAAGACGGTTCTTAGAGCATCTCCTTATCGCTTAGTATTCAGCAAAGCATGTCATTTTCTCGAAGAACTTGAGCATAGAGTATATTAGGCTATTCGGAATTTTAACTATGACTTGAAGTTGTCCGATGAAGAGAGGAAAATGCAACTTTGTGAACTTGTGGAGTTGTGGGATGATGCATATGACAATGCTAAGGACTTAAAGTCAAGAATGAAAGCGGTGCATAATCAGAAAATACTCCGAAAAATTTTTGAACAAGGTACCAAAGTTTTCTTTTTTTACTCGTGGTTACACTTCCATCTGAGAAAATTGAGATCACGATGGAAGGGACCTTATGTCGTAAAGAATGTTTTTCCCAATGGAATAGTTGAGGTTGAAGATCCTTCCGACGGTCGTACATTTCGAGTTAATGGCCAAAGGTTGAAGCTCTACTTAGAACATGAATGATGAGTGAAAAATATTGCATATTTTGGCCACTTAATTTAAATTTGTTAGCTTAGGAATTTGTTACTTTGAGTTGTTTTCATTGTTTTTCAGGTTTACAAGCACTGGGAAAGGAGTTTCACTAAAATTGCCAGAATTACCCGTACAGATCAATCATCTTTGAAAATTAAACTGTATTGATTCAAGAAGAACCAGGATATGAGCCATATATGCTTAGAAAGATCCAGAAGTCTATTTTTTGGAGAATTTTACGGCTCGTAAAAATGATTTTTCTACAGAAAGTTATGGTCATTTTAGTAGACAAAGGTCAGGCTATGCGGGATTTCAGCGTGAGCAGAAGTTTTGAAGGGCATGTGAAGTCTTAAATCCCACATCCTAGATTGGTTGGAAACATATTTCTATATCCCACATCCCACATCGGATTGGAAACACATTGCACTCGTGGTATTCGCCTATATAAACACCATCTGACTCCATCATTCAGTGTACAATTCCTGAGCCACTTTGGTGTTTACCAGTGGATGTCCGCTAGCATTCTGGTGGATCTCAAAGGCTTTGTCACCACGAGGGGAAGCGCCGCCCGTTAGTGAGTGGAATTTCTCCCATGTAAAGTTATTTATTTATTTCTTTACATTTAGTTGTTTTAGTTTAAATGTTTAGCACTTTTATTATGAATTGTAGTTTCATAGTTATGAGTGGCTAGACTCTTCAGCTAAGGTTGAAGATGAAGCCCAGCAGTTGTTTGGCGTAGTAGTTCAGATTTTCTTGTACAAATCTGACAATTTTTAGTATAAATGTTCTGTCAATTATTTGAGTTAATCTTATAATTGATTGAGTTTAAATTGTCTGTTGGATATTCCTTGTGTTTCATCTGATGGATACATTGAATGCTTTTCGATTAAATAGGATTTCCTTTGTAATTTGTTGAGAGCGGATACATTGGATGCTTTTGGTTTAGTTGGGATATTCTTTGTTTTTTGTCTTATAGTTGGATTCATGGAATGTTTTGATAGGCTATATTTTTAGAACATATATGCTTAACTTCGGTGGGGTGGATTAGGAAACCTTAGTGTTTTAATTATTAGTTTTTAAAAATCAATTTAGTTTAATTTTAATTTATTTTTGCAAATTATCATCTGAAGTTCGAAACTAGGTTAAGATAGAGTTAGTTTAGATTGAAAATATACTTTCACAATGTAATTCCCTATGGATTCGACCTCGCACTTGCACAACGCTATACTGCAAATGACTTGTGCGCTTACGAGTAATTTAAAACTCACAACAAGTTTTTGGCGCCGTTGCCGGGGAATTGTTTGGTTTGTGAAAATTTTTGGTCTGAATTGATTTTATTTTTCTACTAGTTAGTTATCCAAAAAAAAATATATGTGGATGAATCTAGCGCCGGTTTCACAATCTTTAGAGGACACCATTAAGGAGTACATGAAAATGACTGGCCCGTCCATCAATGCTACCAACACATTCAATGTTGATAGTTGTTCCATCTGTGCTAGTCCTATGCATTTAGCATAGAATTGTCTATCAATGCCGGCTTGTGCTGAGTATCCCATGGAACAAATGAATGCTTTCAATGACTGTTGTTGGCAATCAAATGGATCTTACTCCGAAACATACAATCTAGGGTGGTGGGACCACTCTAATTTTTGATGGACGCAGAACCAACTGAGGAATCAGGGAGGAGCCCCTTATCAAGCTCACAATCAATACCCTCCCAAATTTCCTCCGCCAGTTCCAAGTTATAGTCACTCAGCCTATTTAGCACCATTACCTGCTTACCAAGCTCCCATTCAAACACCAACACCAGTTTCACTGTCACTTGAGGACACCCTTAAGGAGTAAATGAAAATGACTAGCCAATCCATGAGCGAAGTGATGAGTGCAACAATAGAAAACACCCAAGCGATTGCTAAGGTAGAGAGTCAAATTGATCAAATCGCAAGTTATATGGGTGAAGAAGAGGAAGGAGAGTTCCCCAGTCAACCTGAGCCTAACCCAGAGGAACAGTTTCCGGTGGGAAATTCATCAACTACTATGCATTGGCAAGAACAAGTGCAATCAACTATCCCATACTTGTCTGGGAGACAAATGGACAATCAAATGGAGGAGAACACTGCTATGCAACAAGGGCAAGAAAGTGGCAACAAGGAAAAGAGAGATGTTGAGCCATCTACAGCCACACCTATTATTAAGGATCTCTCTAGGTCGTTTTTACCTAAAGTGCCTTACCTTGAGAGACTACAAGCGCCCAAGAAAGAAGGGAAGTCTGAGGACATTATGGAGGCAGGCTTTGCTCAGTTTGGAAAGGATTTAGACTTAGATAAGTTACTTAAGCAAGCAAATACTATCTTAGAGTCTGCTCCTCGGGAGAGTAGTAAGACAGAGGAGACTATGGATGAATCCCGCATTGAGGACCCCCTGGAGGCATGCTTTGCTCACTTTGGAGAAGACTTGGGCTTAGATAAGTTACTCGAGGAAGTGAATGCCATTTTGGAGTCTGATCCTCGAGAAAGCAATGAGACGGAGGAAACCACAACACCTGAACCCCCCAAGAAGGAACTTAAGCCTTTACCGGACAATCTTAAGTAGAAGTTCCTAGGTCCAGCAGATTCTTTGCCTATAATAATAGCTTTAGATTTGGGTGATGCTCCAGAGGAGAAATTATTGGACGTCTTAAGAGAGCATAAAGAAGCTATAGACTGGACTATTGAGGATGTCAAGGGAATCAACCCCTCGTTGGTAATACACACGATACAGTTGGAGGAGAATGCCAAGCCATCAAGAGAGAAACAAAGAAGGCTCAACCCTGCTATGCAAGAGGTTGTGAGGGCAGAAGATATTAAGCTGTTAGAAGCAGGGATCATTTATCCAATCTCTGATAGCAAGTGGGTGAGCCTGATTCAAGTCGTGCCCAAACATGGTGAATTAACGGTAGTGAAGAATGAGGACGATGAGTTGGTGCCAACTCGTGTTCAGTCAGGAGGGAGAGTGAGTATAGACTACCGTAAGTTGAATGCTGCCACTAGGCCTGATCGTTTTCCATTCCTATTTATTGATCAGATAGTGGAGTGCTTAGTTGGGCATGTTTACTAATGTTGGGTCTGGTTGAAGACGTTAAACTTAGCGCTCATGGGAGGCACCCCACAGCTTATCTTTTCTATTTATTTATTATTTCGCATTTTTATGATTAATGTTTGTTTCCAGTATTTTTATTTTTTAGGGATAATGCGTACTTCAGTTCAAGTTTGGGGGTATGCTATGAGCCATACCAGTCCAGATAGTTCTCCATATCTCAGGTCAACTCTTTCCATATTAGTCACACATTGGGGTCAATGTGTAATTTAATTTTGGGGGTATGAGAGACACATTACACACTTTGTCCTAATTTGTTATCTTTTTGTCGTAAAGATAAATGCATGTTCATGTTCGTCTAAAAATTTTGGTTGTTCTGAAAAATTATGATGTGATTTCATTGGTGAGTTTAAAACTTTGAACACATGATCTGATGATAGAGTTTAAACTTTAGTTACTTACTTTAGGCATTTTCGAGAATTCACATGTTTGATCTAATCTAACACGAGCACATCAGCACATATTTGTGTGAGGTATGACAAGTAAGTTGAATGTATACATTTCCTTGTCTTAACTGAAACCAGATGACTAGTTGGATAAACACTTGGGTATATATATATAAAATAAAATAAATTAAAAAAAACAACTAATACTACTAATATTTATAATGATCATCATCAATAAACTTTCCACTGAGTAACTGGACCTCTTGCCTCAGTAAGCAGTGAGTGTTCACATTAAAAGGTGGGAATTTTATTCATAATGATCATTGCGAAACTTTCCGCTGAGTAACTGGACCTCTTGCCTTAGTAAGCAGTGAGTGTTCACGTCAAAAGGTGGAATTTTGCTTGGTAGTATTAAGGCCAGTTTAATTTCATAGCCTTTTTGACTCGAGTTAGTAAGTCCTTAGGGGTGTCTTTACACCTAATACCCTAAAACCATCTGGTTTGGGAGTCATTGACTCAACACTCGTTACATGAGTCAATTAGAAAGCTTAAGGGAACTAAACATAGCAGAGTCTTATGCTAAAAAAAAAAAAAAAGCTATGCCTTCATTGTTCTTTCCGACGAGAAATTTTGTGGATCTTGAGATTTGAATACCTTGTACATTGAAGTTATTTGGAAACCTCATCTGTATATACTAATTCACTTTACACTGATTCAAGCTTGTGATGTATTACCATGCCTCTTGTAAGTAATTAAGTTTTAAATTCTTATTCATTGTGAAGATGGGTTTGACTTGTTTAAGCTTGCTTATGAATGAATCTCATGATTTTGAATGCTCCTTAAATTTTTGGATACCATGAATACTAAACTTATCTTTATAATCTTTGTTGTTCATTTAGTTTTTTATTTTGTTTTGCTAAGGGACTAGCAAAATGTAAGTTTGGGGGTATTTGATGAGTGAAAAATATTGCATATTTTGGCCACTTAATTTACATTTGTTAGCTTAGGAATTTGTTACTTTGAGTTGTTTTCATTGTTTTTCAGGTTTACAAGCACTGGGAAATGAGTTTCACTAAAATTGCCAGAATTTCCCGTACAGATCAACCATCTTTGAAAATTAAACTGTATTGATTCAAGAAGAACCAGGATATGAGCCATATATGCTTAGAAAGATCCAGAAGTCTATTTTCTGGAGAATTTTATGGCTCATAAAAATGATTTTTCTACAGAAAATTATGGCCGTTTTAGTAGACAAAGGTCAGGCTGTGCGGGCTGTGCGGGATTTCAGCGTGAGCAGAAGTTTTGAAGGGCAGGTGAAGGCTTAAATCCCACATCCCACATTGGTTGGAAACATATTTCTATATCCCACATCCCACATCGGATTGGAAACACATTGCACTCGTGGTATTCGCCTATATAAACACCATCTGACTTCATCATTCAGTGTACAACTCCTGAACCACTTTGGTGTTTACCGGTGGATGTCCGCTAGCATTCTGGTGGATCTTGAAGGCTTTGTCACCAAGAGGGGAAGCGCTGCCCGTCAGCTAGTGGAATTTCTCCCATGTAAAGTTATTTATTTATTTATTTTTTTACATTTAGTTGTTTTAGTTTAAATGTTTAGCACAAAGCTAGACTCTTCAGCTAAGGTTGAAGATGAAGCCCCGTCGTTGTTTGGCGTAGTAGTTCAGATTTGCTTGTACAAATCTGACAATTTTTAGTATAAATGTTCTGTCAATTATTTGAGTTAATCTTATAATTGATTGAGTTTAAATTGTATGTTGGATATTCCTTGTGTTTCATCTGATGGATACATTGAATGCTTTTCGATTAAATTAGATTTCCTTTGTAATTTGTTGAGAGCAGATACATTGGATGCTTTTGGTTTAGTTGGGATATTCTTTGTTTTTTGTCTTATAGTTGGATTCATGGAATGTTTTGATAGGCTATATTTTTAGAACATATATGCTTAACTTCGGTGGGGTGGATTTGGAAACCTTAGTGTTTTAATTATTAGTTTTTAAAAATCAATTTAGTTTAATTTTAATTTCTTTTGTAAATTATCATCTGAAATTCGGAACTAGGTTAAGATAGAGTTAGTTTAGATTGAAAATATACTTTCACAACGCAATTCCCTGTGGATTCGACCTCGCACTTGCACAACACTATACTGCAAATGACTCGTGCGCTTGCGAGTAATTTAAAACTCACAACAATGAACATGTTAAAGATAGCCCCGAAGAGATCTCTTTGGTGGCCCCGGTTTATGTTTCCTAATCGGGTACTTTCGTTCCATTGTACATTAGTTTTAATTTTGTTAAGTCTTTGTTGATTTTCTATTTTTTTTTTTAGTTGAGTCTATTTTAGTTTTAAGTTTAATTTTCATTTTGATTTAATTTAATTTGTAGTCTTAGGTTAACTGTTAGGAATTTTAATTTACATATATATATATATATATATATATATTTATATATATATGTATATATATATATATATATATATATATAGACAACCTCTTTTTTATTTGCACAGCCAAGTCCACAAAAATTTTCTTTCCATCACACCTAGGCCCAGCCCAGTGCGCCTCACCCCACTGCACCCATCACTTTCAGTCCAGCCCAGCGCGCCTCACCTCACAGAACCCAGTATTTTCCAGCCCATCTCGCGCCGCCGCGCACAGCAAGGCAATTTGGGTTTTAGGTCACTGAGTCACGGCGCAATTAAGTCCAAGCCACGCCGCACACCCATAATAGCACTTTAAAAAGGCATTTTCACTTCCTCTTCTTCAATTTCCTTTAAGAACACAGCAGCCCCTCTTCTCTCTCTCTCTCTCTCTCTCTCTCTCTCTCTCTCTCTCTCTCATCCTCTCTCCAAATCCACCCTTACCCATCACCTTTTTCTCACTATTTCTTGATTCTAACACAATTTCTTGAAGAATTGCTCACTTATATTGCAGATTTTGCTGCAAATTTCTCCAAAAAGCTTGGTTCTAAGAGGATTTTGGGTTTTCAAGAGGATTTCAAGTTTGTGGGTTTTCTCTCCAACTTTGGGCATTAAGTAAGATCAATTTCCTTCTCTTTGTTGTGGACTTATGATATTTGAGTGGTTGCATTTGATTTAGTTCTCTTGTCTTAGAAATTAGTTCAAATGGCAACTAAAACTAAGAAACAAATGGGGAAACAACCTAAAGAGTATGATGGGAGTAAATTTGTTAGTTACAATGCCCATGAGAGGTATATTAGTTTGATGCATGCTAGGAGACTCATTCTTGAAAGAGGTTTCACTATCACAGAGAGGGGAAACCCAACTTTGTTTAGGATGATTATAGATAGGAATTGGGGTGCATTTGGGAGACAACCACCTAATTCCCTTATTAATGTGGTTAGAGAGTTTTATGCCAATGCGGAAGAGCATAGACATGGAAAAGTGATGGTTAGAGGAAAAATAGTTTCTTTTGACAGTGCATCTATTAATAGATTTTATGGGCTACCCGACATAGAGAACAGCGAATATTCTGCTTATTTGTCTAATATTGACTATGATATGGTTTGTAACACACTCTGTATTCCGGGCACGACTTGGAAGATGTTAGGTAGTAATCCTAAGACCTTGCTTGGCACTTATTTGACTGTCAATACCCAGGCTTGGCAATATTTTGTGTGTCAGAGGATGATGCTTGCTACGCATTATAGTGATGTTACTATTGAGAGGGTTGTTCTTATATATGCCATTTTGATGGGTATGACGATTGATGTGGGTCAAATAATGTTTAATTCTATCATCCATACTGTGAGACAAAAGCTCGATATATACTTCCCCTCTTTAATTACCCAATTATGCATCCGAGCCGGCGTCCAGTACAGTAGTGATGAGGAAGCACAACACCTAAAGAAACCTATCGATGATGGAATGCTCAATGTGATTAAGGCATCAAGGTCGCAAGCTCCAAGAGAAGGAGCAGCGGTTGCTGCCCCCCCTCCACCTCTTAGGTCTCTGACTGTTGCAGAGCGGCTTGAGCATCTAGAGATTTGATTTGATGAGCATCATAAATTCTTACATGATAGGTTTGATCGTCAAGAACAATTCTTGGCCAGGCAAGCAGATTATTAAACGGGGGTTTACTCTTCTTTTGGTCAGATGTACCAACACCTTGCCTCCACCACTGGTTGTGATATGGATCACTTTCCCACCTTGCCACCCTATTCGAGTTCGTCTTTTGATCCAGCTCCAGAGGAGGATGAAGAGGATGATGACATGGAGGATTAGCTTTTGGGTTGTCTTTTGTTTGTTTTGTTTTATGTTATTTTATTTTATTATCGGATGATTATATTAACTCTTATATTGGATTAACTTTTCGTTAGTTTTATTTTTCATGATTTATCTTTCATTTTTAGTTATTTATGTAGTTTTGATGTGCTAACCTAACATTCGGTGGGAATCTTAATGTTACACCGTAGTTTCCTTCTTTTTGTTTGTTTTGTTCTATGTTAGAGATCGAAATTTCAAAAAGAGGAACAATATGGAGTTCAAATGGTTGTGCACAATTTTTAGCATCCTCACACTTTGGGATAAAAATGGAGTTTCCTTTAATTTTGCTTTCACATTGAGGACAATGCTTATCTTAAGTTGGGGGTGGAGGAAACACATTTCTTTTTCCATACCATTGAATTGCTTGGTGTCATTTTCCCTTTGCAGTTTTAATTCGTTTGTTAGGATATATATTAAATATATATGTATGTGTGTGTGTGTTAGCTTTGGAGTTAATTTACATGTCAATGATATGAGTTTGATTGAGATAGCATGTAGCGTTTAGAAGAAGTTAAATCTTGCTTCGGTTTGAGAATAATCTTGAGTGTCGATCTTCATTTGGTTTGATACTCTGGTTTGCGGTAAGATTGCATGATGAGTCTAAAACATTTAGAGAAGTTTTATATGCTACTGTTTTGTGAATACGATTGCAGTCTCGACTAGCTCTAGAACTTATTTGATAATCGCTTAAGGCGAAATCCTAGAATGCACACTACTTAGGATATGATGTAAGCCATCTTTGGACCGTTTGAGCCCTTCAACCTTACCCTTGTTATATTTATAACGAGTCACCTATTTGAGCCTTTTTCTTAAAAAAAAATTGAGCCTTGTTTCTTTCGATAGCCTATTTACTTACCTTTATGAGCCAAAAATGAAATATTTTATCCTTACCTTTCTCTTAAGAGAACTTAGTTATACACATTTGTTGAAAAGTACATAAGAGGAGTAATGATGGAAATATGAAAAAAAAAATATCACTACTATAACCCAAGTACATTAAAGGAGATAGGTTGGGGGTTGTAGAAAAGAGTAAAAAAATGAAAATGGAAGTGAATAGTTATGTACTAAAAATATATATAAAGAAGAGAAATTTTGGCAAAGAAAAAAAATTGGTGAATTATTGAGAGAAATGCTCGAAAAATGGTTGAATGAGTTGGGTGTTGAAGTAAGGATATCTAGTGCTTAAAGTGGTTGTGTTTAAATTAAGAGACTAAGTTCTTTTACTTGTTTAATCCTTCTCGTTCTTTCTTGACCTTTACCTTAGCCTAACGTTATAAGCCTATTAAAGACCTAGTGATCCGATTTAGTGTGATTTTTCTACATTAGTGGAGAGTGATTTGAAAAGTGAGCCTATAGAGTTTGATTTGTGATTGATGTCACGCAATTTAATATATTTTTAGAGGCCAAGACTTATATTCATGAATGTTGTGCATAAAATCATCCAGGTGTTTGGATTAATGTTTGTGGTAAGACGGATGTTAAGAGTCGACAACGATTTTGAGGTTGATGTTTGGATTGCTTTTGGACTTGGGTGGTATTTAATGATTCTATGTGTTGTGTGTTATGTGCGATTTTTGAGACAAAAAGTTGAATTGCTCTTGGATTAACGCTAACATTGCTTTATTTTGTTTTGATTTCTAATTTAGAATTCATCTCATATCATTTTCGCTTGAATTGCTAGGGACTAGCAATAAGTTAGTTGGGGGTTATGATGAGAGTCATAAAATGCATATTAATAGTATTTATTTATTAGCATTTTAGGGTTGATTTAAGGCTGAATTACACATTCATGCCTTAATAATGCTAAAATGTCATTCTTGGACCATTGGTTGATTTTGATGCATCTTCAAGTATTTTGGGTTTAAAAGAGATAGAAAAACTAACATTACTTAAAGTACCAAGATCCTATGCATATCGGAGTGAAGCAGTGGTTTCGGAACTGTTCCATGGCACAGCACAGAAATGTGTGCGCCGCGGCCACCAAAAACATTCAGAAGCTGGAACCAACCAGTGTGTGCCGTGGCCTGGACCAAGCTGAGCCGCGGCCTACAGAGCCTCCTCAAAGCCAGGATTCAGGGTTGCACCGCAGCCTGGATCAAGCTGAGTAGCGGCGCAAGCGCGATCCCCTGTTTTTATTTCACGACCTAAATAGGGCTTTAATGACATTTTTGGACCCGAAAATACCCTTGAACCTTTTGGGGTATTTATAGAACACTTAGGTTTGATTGAAAATGAGGCTAGAATCAAGAGCAAACACATTCTTCTCCATTTTAGGTGATCAAGCATGAGCCTAATGTCCAACTAATCTTCAAGCAAGGCAAAATGATGAGTTCCTAGGTGTAGTTGTTCTTATTTCTATTCTTGATTCAGTTGTATGGTTTCATTGTTAAACATTGTTTATGATTTACTCTTTGATTAAGTAAGAATGAGATGATTTACTCTTAATCTAGTGATTGCATCTTTCTCCTCCATATAAGTCTAGTCAAGCTCTTCTTATGTCAAGTTGTTAGATGTGATTGATTTCAGTAGACTCATCTTATAAATTTGTCCATTACTGCGGTACTGTTATTGAAATATATTGTCGTTTCTTGACAATCTATAAGATAGGTCATGTGTGCTTGAATCTGAACTAAAGAGTAACTTGTAGCAATTACATTAGGATGTTTATGTGCTTTGATTTAATATTTATCGATTGCTTGTTTGGGATGTGAAACAAGCAATCAAGATAAAACTATTGAGTCAAGATAGGGATAAGGCAATGAACTTAGGAAGGATTCCTGGAACCTTGTTATTGTTTTATTGAACCCTTCGTCATATTTTCACAACTCTCTCATATAGCTTCATTCGTAAAACAAAGATTTACTCATTTGAATTTCGTCGTTTCGTGTTAAGGTTTACACTTTCTCTTGTAGTTCGCTTTTCCTCGTGGGATCAACACCTCATCTATACAGAATAATCGCGTGTTAGTTTGAGTGTAATCACCGGTTGCCTTCCTGGTTCTTTTATTTTCAGCTATATTGGCTGCCACAATTCTTTTATTTTCATTTAGACCAGCTGCCTTCCCGATGCTTTTATTTTCAGCTAGACCAGCTGTCTTCTCGGTGCTTTTATTTTTAGCTAGACTGGCTACCTTCTCGATGCTTTTATTTTCAACTAGACTGGTTGCCTTCCCAGTTCTTTTATTTTCATTTAGACTAGTTGTCTTCCTGGTTTTTTTATTTCATGCATATGAACAATAATATGAAATACGCATATAAGTAATAAATAAAACAAGCATACATTCAATCATTCAATTTAACTATCCAGCTCTTTCTCAAAATTATAATTTTTATCATATTCGTTAAATTACATCCTCATATATCATAGCTTGTCGAGAATTTCATTTATCCTTTCATTATATATTTCATCAGCTCATTATTTCATTAATATTACTTCTCATATAATAAATTTTTAACATATCAATTATTCATATAATATCAATCAATTAACTTTCATATATCATTCAATCTTTGTAGTTCAATAATTGATTCAAATATCATTACTTTATATTTCATATTTATCTTGATTACTAAAAGTAAATCTAATTCACCACGTAGCACTTAAAGCTACCCGTGGATCACCTCTTTGCATTTTTTGCTCTTTTCAGCAATTTCACTCGATTGCTGATCGTCAATACCTAACATAATATTTATATTAAAATTTCTAATTTGTTCTTCAATTCTTCTATAATTCATACCCTTTAAATTTCCAAATCAAATTATGAATAATTTCATGTATGATAATTTTAAAATTATTTTTCTTAAGCTTCCCTCGAATCTCTTAAAAATTCTCCCGTAAACTTTTTCAAAATTTCAATCTTTCAACATTTCTTTGAGTCCCCAGATGTTTAAATAAAAAGAGTAATTTGAATTAAAGAAAGAAGAAAACTAAACAGAATTTGGTAAGAAATAACTAAAACAAAAACTATATATATATATATATATATATATATATATATATATACACACACACACAAACGGCCCTATGCCATTTGCACCATTTTACTTTTTTGTTGTCTTGCATGCATTATGCATGCAATTTGTGGGTTACACTTGGGCTCCAGGTGTTTGCATCTCATTTTCTTTTCTTTTCTTTTTCTTTTTAACTACCCTACACATGGATGCCTCTTTTTTTTCAAAAAAATTATTTTTATTCAATAATAAATCTTTCATGTATATATTATTTTAATTCAATATAATATCTATCAAACTACTTCTTTACCATTACTTTAAGAACACCTCAATTCCGCGTAATTTCATGTAAGCATAAATCAACTGTGTTAAATTTTGATAGAAATTTTTTCCATTCTATGTAAATTTAAATTCAAAACTTCTTTCAAATAAGTATAAGAACTTCAAAGCTATAAAATTCATAACTTCTACCTTTTTAAAGTCATTCCTCAATTTCCTTGAAATTCCTTCCGTAAACTTCAACGATTTCAACACAAAATTAACTATTCTTTCAAATTCAATGTGTTTATAGTGTTTTTCAGTACTTTTTTTTTTAGAATTTAAGGATTTTAAGAGATAGAATTCAATGGTTACGAATTGCCAAAAAAATATTTGAAATTTCAAAACTCCTTTTATGCTGTTTCTATCTGAACCGGTTGACTGATCAAATTTTTAAAAAAAATTACCATCAAGCCAATCGAACGGCTAACTACCTGGCCAGTCCCCTACTGGTTGAACTGTCGATCAACTAGTCCAGTCGCCCACCCATTCATCCATAATTTACAATTTTTCCATTTCTTTCAAATTTTCAACTCTTTCTTCCTAAAAAAAATCTGAAAAAATTACAGAAAAATGTATTTTCTTCCTTAAAAATTCTCCAAACATTTTCTTAACTTTATTCCATATTTTTCTTCAGAATTATTTCATTTTAAACTTTCAATTTCATAGAAATTCAATACTTTTCTTCTTAAAAATTTATATCTTTTCAAATAAATTATAAAATTTTCACCCTCATAAATTATTTCATATTCAACCACCAATCTTTCATGTAGGCTATTTAATTTAATATAAATATCAAATTACTTCTTTACCTTTATTTTCAGGATACGAGTATTACAAACACCATTCAATCTACATCCAAAAATTCAAACAATTAAGTTATACACTTCTAAATTAAAATTGAATGACCTAATGCATTGATGTTCTAAAAGTGTATTTATTATAAAATTTATTTCCAAATTTACTCTGCATTTATTCGTGCATACACGAATTATGTATAAGGATATACTTGTAAATTCAAATCAAACTTTACATTAATTATGCTACAACTATTCTTGAATAAGTGCCCATAGGCACTCGTTAAAAAAACCCAATTGAAAATAATTGAAACATTTAACAATCAGGTACAAAAATTCAAGCATTTTTCCAAGTTCTTCTCCCGATTATTATTATTTATAGAAGGTGTATTATGTAATGATTTAAGTGGTAGAGAGTGTGTTGTATTTTTTTTCCTCCAATAAATTATTTTTATGTATAAACATATTATTAATAATATATTATATATATTTATAATAATAATAATAATAATAATAATAATAATTTTAGCTTGATTAATTGATATGTTAAAAAATTAGTAATCATAACCATAATTATAATGAAAAATTCAAAAATTCTGACCACAAGTAAATCAAAATATTTGATTAATCTTTCTTTTTTTCGGCTTCGAGTGGTTTTTGTTTAAATTTGGTTATCAAGTATTTTTGCTCGCCCTACTTTTTAGTTCATAGTTTGGCTTAATCCTAAAATTCTCCTTAACTTTAGGGTTAAGTGGCATATTGCCTCCTCAGTTTTTAAAAAGGGTAATTTAACTTTTAACTTTGTCAATTTGGAGCAATTGAAACCATTAATCTGATTCCGGCCAAAAGATTCTCCAACCCTTAATTTATTTGCTAATTTGACATGTCATGAGGTAAATTACCCTACCGCATGTGTAAAAAAAGTCGAACATTTTTTTTTCTCTCTCAGTAAACTTGTCTCTCTCATTAAGCTCTCTCCCTCTAAACTCGTATGCGACTAATCCCCAAATTCTTCCCCAATTTCAAAGAAAAATGGTGAACTTCGTCTCTCTCTCAGTGATGCGTTGTGCTCTCTCAGTAAAGTCGCCTTTATTAGAAGCTCCCTCTTTCCACTCATCTGTTTTGAACCCTAGCTTCTAAATCCCCAAAGTTTTCCCTAAGATTAAACAAAAATGTTGTAGCTTAACACACTCTCTCTCTCTCTCTCTCTCTCTCTCTCTCTCTCTCTCTCTCTCTCTCTCTCTCTCAATGATTTCGTCTCAAATCTGTA
The DNA here is from genome assembly GCA_023935145.1 of Bretschneidera sinensis. Classification (NCBI taxonomy): domain Eukaryota; kingdom Viridiplantae; phylum Streptophyta; class Magnoliopsida; order Brassicales; family Akaniaceae; genus Bretschneidera; species Bretschneidera sinensis. Next base: position 4,651,269 of record CM043705.1, read on the forward strand.
GGCAAAGACGTCACTCTCTCTCTCAATAAAGTCGCCTCTACTAGTAAGCTCTCTTTCAACTCGTCTGTTTTAATCCTAGTTTCTAAATCCCCAAATTCTTTACCAAGATTGAAAAAAAAATTGATGAACTTTGTACATACATTCTTGTTTTTCTCTTCTTTTGAGTATTTTTTCCACTTTGATCGTTCTCTGCATCACTGTTTTGTGGTCTTGTATTGTGTCTGGTCTTTTGGAAGCAACTTACGATAACTGCTAAAAATAACATTAGAATATATATAGTGGGAGACTTGTGCATGATTTTTGTATAATTTTAAATAGATCCCTAGTAGAGTTAAGTATTGCAAACAAAATTACTAGTAAAAGCATACAAGGTTTTAAATACATGGAAAACTTTCATTACTATTTGAACATGATTTTTGTATAATTTTGAACAGATCTTTAGAGATGAATAATGTTGTTTGTTTAAGTAGGTTGTGGCTTAGTCTAAAACTATTTGTTTGCTTCAAAAAATTCGATATCCCATATTTTTTGGGATAAATATATTTATCCTCTTGAGGTTTGGCATAATGTACACTTACCCCCTCATAGTTTTGGAAATGATAGTCACCTCATTAACCAGCATTAACCAAACAGATTCTGTTATTTTTTTCCGAATTTTATTTAAAAAAATAATCTTACACTTTCATCAAAGAATGAAACAACAAATTATTTTAGAAAAAAATTTCCTTACTTTTCCTTTTTATTTAAAGAAACCCAAAATGAATTTAAATTAAAGAAATAACTCAAACAATTAAATTCAAAACAAAAAAAAAATCAAATCTGTTGGTGTTTGTCTAAGGTTTAAACAAGGTTTGAAGAGGTTCAGCATCAGGCATTGGCGCCTCAGCACACCAAGTGTGCACCTCAGTGCACAGCATGTACAAAGGGTTCAGCATCAGGTCGCACCGCGACACCCAGCAAGGAGGAGACCTGGAGGAAGTGTGCACTATGGCTCAGCCTCCCCCAAGCCGCAGCGCCTAGAAGATGAAGGATGTGTGCCCTGCCTTGGGCCACGGTGCCAGACACACTTGTACATGGTTTTTAAGCCTTCTTGAATGGTGCGTGAGGCATGTTCAAATGCACAGGATCACTAAAGATTGATGAAGGGCTATGGTTGATTGGTCCTCAATATCTAAGGGTGGATATTGACCTTCAAGATTGATCAAGAAGTTGGTGTACTATATAAAGAGTCATCTAGCTTCAAATCAAAACATATAAGTTTGTGACATACAAGTGATCATCATACAAGAGAATTCAAGTGCAAGTGTGAGAGTGCAAAGACACAAAACACAAGAGAGGCACTAGAATAGATCTCAAAAGAGAGGCTGGTTGTAAAGAGAGAGTAGCATAGATTGGGTAGAGGGCTTTGTAATGGTTCTTATCACTTTCTTTCTTCTCTTCTTTGGTTCTTCAAGAACTTGATATTCTTGAAGGAGTGTTGCTGTATTTGTAAGAACTCATTGATTTAGTGCAGAGAGTTCAGAGGAACTCACGGGGATGTAGGCTATTGTCAAACCTCGATAACAATTATTGTGTTTTTCTTTCTTTGATTTCTTTTTCCGTTTCTGATCATTACAAGTCATTCTAGACTTGGGTGTTTGGAAGATCACCACCTGGGCATCTTTAAGGTGATTTCCCAACAAAATCTCATTTTTCTTCTTCAACTAATAATCATCAGATTGTCAAAGCCCAAGCCACACCTACAGCTTCTCTTTATTCTTCTTCCCTTTTTTCTTCCTCTAACTCCCATTCTTCTGTCTCTATCATTTTGTCTTTTATTGACTAAAACCCAGAGTTCCTCTCTCTATTATCTTTCAATGTCTCCTACAGCTTCTATTGACGATTCCAGTGTTGATTTATAAAAATTCTGGTGAGTGAGGTTGCAATTTTATTTGCTGCACATGATTTGATTAGGTTATATATGCCATTGGTGTCAATTCTTTGCATATCACATCACTACATCTTGTGGGATGGGTGCATCTTTTTTTAGGAAAAAGGAAGCCTATATTAATTATTTGATGGGTTTGTATTTAACGAACATGCTTTCGTATTAATTAACTAATGTGGTAGTCTTTGGGAAAGTATGGAGTCAATGGCGTTTCAGAGTCAAATGATGACAGCGCTGGTGTGTGAACTCAGCCCAATAGGTTAGGCCTATTCAACCAGATCTAACCAGATCCGGCCAGACTTGACTAGATTAGGCCAGATCTAACTATTGAGGCAACAGTTACAGTGCTAGATCTTAAAGGTTATGATGGAATTGTATACTAGGAATGCGGCGTAACTTCTAGTCGTGGTCTTTTTCTACTACGAAGTTCATGATCTGGTTTTAAATCTGAAAAATCTGGATTTGATTTTGCGATATGATTTGAAGAAGAAGAAGAATCTATTTAAAAATAGTTTTTTGGGGTTAAAATCTAAAAATTTTGGGTTTGATTTTGTGATTTGGTTGTGAGAAGAAAAAGAAGAACGCATTTGATTTCTAGTTTTGAAAACTAAAATTTATGGGTTTGATAAATTTGTTTGGTGAATTTTTGTGTTTGAGAATAAGAAGAATGGTGGGTTTAAGAAATTATTTCTGGGTTTAAATTTTTTTTTCAAATTTTTGGGTTCGAAAAGAAGAACAAGAATAAGAATAAAGTATGCCATGAGAATTTTTAGTATTTGAATGTGTGATTTGCTATCCCTGAGCAATTTACGTTAGGGAAGTAATTGAGATGGGGTTGATTTATTATCCTTTTGGGTTTTTTATTGACGACTTGAGGTTGATGATGGTATTTATTATACAAATGTGATTGTTATCAAGGTGTTTTTTAATTGTTATTTTTTTTAATCTTTTTGTAGGTGTTTGATCTAAAATGGGAAGAAATGAGTGAAGAAGATGTGTTAATAATTACTTAAATATTATTTTATATAAAGTACAAAAAATACATTAAGGGTAATTTAGTATTAAACAAAAATTAAGATGACACGTCAAGCTGTTTGACCATTTTTTAACAGTTGACTAATAGTTTTTTCACGTCAAAGGTGTAAGAGTCCCGCAAAATCCAAACTATGAATAAGACAAAAAGGGTGACTGTCATTTTCAAAACTACGAGGGGGTAAGTGTACATTATGCCAAACCTCAAAGGGACAAATTTATTTAACCCTATTTTATTTGATTTGTGTTAGAGTTATTATTTTGGAACTTGTGGTCCCGTAATGTGTTATTTTGTGAATAAAGTGCTAGTGTTATTGTGTTATGATAGAGTTTTTGTTGCTATTCTAGAATAGTGCTCATGGGATTGTGATTTGAATAATTAATTTAGTTAAACAAACTTGTGGTCCTTTATATGTTGAATAGTTGTTGATAAATGAGAGATATATCATTTTTTTATTGCAGTTATGATCAATGTATCTTACACTATACACATCCATTATGGCAGGTATATCAACTATAACTCAATGAGTTATGTTGGAGGGGGAGAAAAGAGTATTGGATGATATGGACCCTAACTGTGTTTTTTAGCCTGAATTGTGGTGGGGTATAAAAAATTGAAAATTTGTAACTATGATTCCCACCCTTAGTGTCTAAGTTTCCATTATTGCTCTGATGGGGTCTCAATGCATTATGGTATGAAAAAGGTCACAAGTGATAATGACCTACAAGTAATGGTCAATAATCTTCTAATTCATAGGGTAGTAAATGTTTATGTTGAGCGTGCATATTATAGTCAAACACCAATGTTGCTCTCTGATGTTCCACAGCTTGATATTATTCCATCGCCACCAACCATTGACATGCCAATAGGTAGTAATAATTATGTTCCATTGGGTAATGAGGGAATATTAGCATAATATGAGGTTATAATAAGGTTTTTTGAGTATGATATAGTGGGTAGTGAGGGTCTGTCAGTAGCATATGATGTTCCAATAGGATGTTTTGATGATAGTTCATTGAGTAGTGAGAGGCTAGTGGGAAGTTGTGATGAAGTTCCATTGGGTACTAATGATCTAGCTTATGAGGGCGTCGAAGCTCATTAATGTAGGACATAATAAATATATTTTATTTTCCTTATTAGGATTAACTTTAATTTCTCTAAAACTATTTTCTTTATTAGGATTACGTTTCCTTTCTCAACAAAAATTATGTCTAGCTTTCTACTAGGACTCTATGTTTACTTTTCTACTAGGATTAGATTTACTTCTTTTACAAAGAATAGGATTTTCCTATCACTATAAATAGGTAATCTCATTATTGTATTTGAAAGAACTTTTATCAATAGATTTATTAAGAGAATTTCTCTCAAACTCTGCGAAGTGTTATCTTTACAACCTGCGGGCTGTTGTTCTATCTTTGGGTAAGAAATGTTATCTTCTTCTCCATTCTAGGGTGTGCCCAGAAGAAAAGGGCTGAAGATATTGTTCTTATTTTCTTCTTGGTGCTTTAAGGTTAAACTCAAGTCTTCCACTACGTCAATTGGTATCAGAACAGACTTTATCCTGATCATGGCCGATCAACATAACAGTGACAACCCGCGTAACAACGACGTTCGTGATAGGGAGGCTCCTTCGAGGGTCGAGTTCCAGAATCTCCAGTAGTCTATTCAATGGTTGCAAGAGACTTTGCAGCAGATGCAGCTTGGGTTCAATCAATATCATCGGGACTATGACACCCGGGATAATGATGGAATCCAGGTAAGGCCAGTCCACCGCTTTCAGCCTATGCCCCAAGGCAATCCAGTCCATGATGAAGATTACACTGATGGAATCTTTGGTGGGGACCAGGGTGCAAATACGAGAGGGGGAGGACGAAGAGGTGGCACAAGGTATGGAGATCATGGGTGCAGAAGCACTGGTTATGTGGGTAATGCCTATAGTGGTGGCTATGGGGATGCTTATGAAGAGCACCCTAAGCGTCAGGGTTATGATAGGGATGATTCCAAGGAATACTGGATGATGATAAACTTGCCTTCGTTCAATGGACATCTTCACATTGAATATTTCTTAGATTGGGTAATAGAGGTAGAGAAGTTCTTCGAATACATGAGTATTCTTGAGGAACAAAAGGTCAAGTTGGTGGCGTATAAGTTCAAAGCAGAAGTATCAGTTTAGTGGGAACAGTTGCAAGTTTCTTGATCCCGGCTGGGGAAGGGGCCCATGACTCATGGCTGAATTTGAAGCGGCTTCTCAAAGCTTGGTTTCTACCACCCGACTTTGAGCAATGATTGTTCCAGCAGTATCAAGAGTGTCGCCAAGGGATCCATACAGTCCAAGTATATGTTGATGAGTTTTATAGACTGTCAGCTAGGAATGATCTTATGGAGACCGAAGCCCAACAAATGGCTAGGTTTATTGGTGGGTTGCATATGGTAATCCAAGACAAGGTGTATATGCAACATGTCTTCACTCTTACTAAAGCTGTTAGCCTAGCCACTCGAGTAGAGAAATAGTTGGAGAGTTCAAGAGCTTCAACCTGGGAGCGAAACCCCAGTGATTCAATGTGATCTGCACAGTCTCTAGGAAAGCAACCAATGGTCATTCTTTAGACCACCACTCAGTCCATAGTCTCGGGAAGAAAGGCAACCGGTGGCAGCACTAGTGGACCAAGACAGTCAAGGACCATACCCTATTCTAACAACCTATATGCATAACTTAGGCCAGAAAAGTGTTTCAAGTGTAACCAACCAGGGCATAGATCGAGTCAATGCTTGAGAAGAAATATGGTGAATTATATTAACACCGAGACTAGTGAGGTGGCAGAGTATGAGGAGTTTGAAGAGGAAGAAGCTCCCAGGGAAGAGACATCTGAGTACCAAGAAGCAGCACCCAACGCCGATGAATGAGCTCTCCTTTCTAGGTCCTTGGTTATCCAATGAGTACTCCTATCCCCTAGATATGAAGACCAATCACAGAGGCATAATATATTTTGAACAAGATACACCATCAACCAACGAGTATGTGATGTGATCATTGATGGGGGCAGTGGAGAGAATATAGTGTCCCGAGTGATGGTGATGAAGTTAGGCCTAAAGACCGAGAAGCACCCAGCACCTTACAAGATTGGATGGATTAAGCAGGGTACTAAGACACCAGTTATCAAGCAGTGTTGGTTCACCTTCTCAATCGGTAAACACTAGTCAGACTCCATTCTTTGTGATATTATTGAGATGGATGCTTGTCACATAATTTTAGGGAGACCATGGCAATTCGACGTGGATGTCCAACACAAAGGCCTTGACAATGTCTATATTGTCTTCCAATAGGGTCAGAAGATAATATTCAGATCACTGAAAGAAGACTCGAGTGGGGCACCTACCCGAACCAAGAGGAAACACTTGGGCGAACGGGTGAAGACAACTCATGAAGAGGTTCGTCAGCATCTCGAGGATACTTATGCTAAGTATAAGGAGAAGACAGATAAAAGTCAAAGATCAAAGGTTTTCCGAGAGGGAGATCTTGTGATAGTTTATCTACGCAAGGGGCAACTGCCAACTGGAACATCGGGAAAACTACGAAACAGGAAGTTTGGACCTTACAAAGTTCTCAAGAAGATAAATGATAATGCCTATGTTGTTGATCTTTCAGAGCACTTAGCAATTTCTTCGACATTCAATGTGGCGGACATTTTTGAATATTTTCCACCAAAAGAGGACAGAACCTAACTCGAGGACGAGTTGTTTTCCAAGAAGGGGAGACTAATGTGGGATATAATAATTAGTATTTTATTTTGCTTATTAGAATTAACTTTAATTTCTCTAAAACTATTTTCTTTATTAGGATTAGGTTTCATTTCTCAACAAAAATTTTGTTTAGTTTTCTACTAGGACTCTATCTTTACTTTTCTACTAGAACTCTATGTTTACTTTTCTACTATGACTCTATGTTTACTTTTCTACTAGGACTAGATTTATTTCTTTTACGAAGAATAAGATTTTCCTATCACTATAAATAGATGATCCCATTATTGTATTTGAAAGAACTTTGATCAATAGAATTATTAATAGAATTTCTCTCAAACTCTGCAAAGTGTTATCTTTGCAACTTGCGGGTTGGTGTTCTATCTTTAGGTAAGAAACGTTATTTTCTTCTCCATTCTAAGGTGTGCCCAGAAGAAAAGTGTTGAAGACGCTGTTCTTCTTTCCTCCTTGGTGCGCTAAGGTCAAACTCAAGTCTTCCGCTACGTCACTCATAAAAGTGATTTGAGTGATAATAACTATAGCATGAATGATGATGATGATTTTAACTGCTATGTAGATGATGGTATATAGGCTTATGAGATAGGCAAGGATTCAGAGGCATATTATGGAATAGATGAAACTGTTGTAATACCCAATGAAAACATAGATGATGAAAGGGCATGATAATATGAAGATAGTGATAATTTGGCAACACCTAAAGGTTTCAATGATGAGAAAGATGAGACATGCATTGAGTTTTATGAGAAAGACATGGAGAAACCAAAGTTTGTGAAAGGTATGAGGTTTAGGGATAAACATGTTAGGCAAGCTATAATAGAATATGAAACCAATGGAGGATATTGTATTCATTTCACTAAGTCTAACAAGGGGAATGTACAGGCTAAATGTATGGAAGGTTGTCCATCGGAGTTCTATGCCTCCTTAATGAATAATGAGAATACAATAGTTGTTAAGAAATTTATAAGAGAGCACGAGTGTTATATAGGTGGCAAGAGCTGTAAAATCTTCACCTTAAAGGGTGGGATAATTTAGTAATTTAGAAATTTAAAAAAATGAGATGTTGAAGAAAATTGTCTTCATGTTCACGTGAAGGTATGTTGTAAAATTTTATAATAATTAGTAATATATATATATATATATATATATATATATATATATATATATATATATAATGAAAACGACAAGATAAGTTCACATGAAGAATTTTAATTAATAATAAAAAATGAAAATTATGAAGCAACAAAGAACATGAATCTTCATGTTCACGTGAATATATAACTTTATAATAAAATAATAATAATTTAAAAAAATTTACAAACATAAAATCATTCTCAGACATTCACTTTCATCTCTCATTTTCTCTCACGACAAAGCTTTCTTCAACTCTATTTCTTTCTAGCAAAAATTTTGACAGAAATTTCTCCAATATTTTAAATAAATTTAGTTATCCACCTTCAATACCAAGATTTCATCATGTTTGGGTAAGTTTTCAAGAAACGTATTTCAATTAAAAAATTGTTTGTTTCAAGTATTAAAGCTTTTAATTTAATTATTCAAGAATTTATGGTGTAATTAAAGGTATTGGGAGGTTAAAAAATATGAAATTTTTATATAAATATACTAACTGAAATTAGATTTTTGCATGAAATATATACATGCATTTAACCCATTATAAGGATTTAGATCAAGTTATAATATAGTAATACTGGTTAGAATATTTTTGTTAGGTGGAGGTATAGTAGGATGAGCAGGTTCGAGTAGTCCTGCTTTGTAAAAGTTCTTCGGATTGCTTGTAGTTTGAGGTGATTTTTTACTACCAAACTATATATAAATTCTCATTGTTTTTTATATGATAAAAATATGTTATGTGCTTAAATTTATGAACTGTTTGAAAAAAAAAAAAAAATTGTACGGTTGGAATGATTTGTGAAGAAATGTGAATTTTTATCTTTGATTTAATATAATTGGTCATTTTTAATGATTTATGAGAAAATTTGTATTTATTGAAATAAATTTTTATGTGATGTTTTGAGTTTAAAAAAATTTGAGAATGGAAATTGTTATTTAAATGGTGAGAATGGGCGTGGTACTGATGTTGTAATAATACACAGAAATGTCATGTTGGATGGAGATATTTATTATATAGTATTATATATGTATCCGGCTGGATGGGGATACAAGTATCTTGCTAGATGGGAATACGAGATGATAAAAAGAGTGTGCCCTAGAGATTACTCCGGCCTTAGCTATAGTATGTTTTTGTATTCGAATATGTGTCATACTAGATGGGGACACATATTAATCCTGTTGGATGGGGACAATTATAATATATATATTATATTGGATGAGGATACAAGATGATAACACATTTATATATATTGATTCTGTGTATACTTGCTCTTTGGAAACCAGCCCAAGAAAATAGATAATTTGATTTCCTATTGAAATTTGATATGATGAAAAGAAATGTTTGATGACTTGCAGTATTGATTCATGATGATTTTTTTCAAAATGATAAATAATGATTTGTTTTTGGATTAAATACAAAGTTTATGTTTTAAATGTTTCATAAATATGTTTATATATTTTATATATCAAATGTGATTTCTTATGTATAAGAATTGAATTTTGGTAGTTTAAACTCATAGCAGCTTTAAAAGCTGACTGGACATTTTTTTGTTGAAATGGGCAGGTTTCGAGGAGCGTTAGACGTCATTTTTCCCATAAGAAGTGTATTCTGTCTTAGGTAGTATCTTTGACATCCTCTCTTTATGATGTTGTTTATTGTAATTAATTTCTTGTTATGTTTTAAAACTTTGATAAATTTGATATGTTTTGTACATGTATCTTTTATCCATAAAAGAAAAGAGAAAACTTGAGGTTTTTATTAGGATAATTGTTAATAATGAAAATGAGAAAATGGATTCCTAGTAAAATGAAATAATTAAATTGATTGTATGTCCTTAACTCATAAGGGTAATCTTATGGGTTTGGGTCGTGACAAGAGCGAACTCATAAATGTTATGTTTGTTGCCATGAAGTATATTGAGAAAGTTAAGATAAATCCAATCATCAAAGTTAAGCACCTTCAAGATAAAGTGAGAAAGGACTATGGTTCTGGGATTTCAAAGTATCAATCTTGTAGGACTAAAAAGAAGGCATTCGAGAGAATTCATGAAAAGTAAATAGAACTGTATTCTAAATTATGGGACTATATGGAAGAGTTGAAAATGTGCAATGAGGGCAGTCATGTTGAGCTGCAAGTGAGGAGGGTTAATAGTCAAAACAGGTTTTTTGAGACCATACATTTGTTTATCAACATGTAGAGATGGATTTTGAGTGGTTGCAGACCATTCATATGCCTAGATGGATATTTTCTAAAATATCCATTTGAAGGACAACTTTTAGTTGCAGTAGGAGTGTGTAGTATATGTACCCACTAGCATATAGGCCTTGTTTGGGAACTGTCTAAATGTAATTTAAATAACCAAAACTTAAGTTTTTCACTCTAATTTTTTTTTTTGGTGATTTAAGTTGTATTCAAGCAACTCCCAAATATTGCCATAGTATTGTGGACACAAAGACCAAGGACAACTGGATGTGGTTCCTCAAGAATCTGGTACAAGATATTGGTTTAGTTATTGACAAAAAGTGCACATGCATCTTGGATCAACAAAGGTGATGTGTCTTTATTTTTTTTATTTATGTAATTCCTTCATTAGCTGTAAACTAATATAATTCACAATTCATTTTTGTAGGGACTTGTACCAGTTTTTTAAACACTCATTATTGAAGCTGATATTAGATTTTATGTGAGATACCTTTATGGTAACTTCAAGGCTATGTATAAGAGTAAGGCCTTAAAGAACTATATATGGAATGCAGCCAAATCAACAACATATGTAACATAGTTTAAGCATAAGGACGAATTGAGAAAGGTTAACCACGAAGCTTATGGTTTTTTTATTGAGAAAAACCCAAAACACTAGGCAAATGGGCCTTTTCATCATTCTCAAAGAATGGCATGTTGTTAAACAACATGTTAGAGGTCTTTAACAAATCAATCATTGAAGCAAGAGATTAACTAGTGGTGAACATGCTGGAGATAGTTAGGAGGTATATAAAGAAAATGATAGTTCAAAAGAGGGAGCATATGTTAAAGTACCATGGGCCAATTTGTTCAAAAATCCAAATTGAAGAAGTTAGAGAAACACAAGTTACACTCTAGAGATTGCATTCCTATAAGCTACGATGCTCTAAATTATGAGGTTAAGGAGGGGGATGATAAGTGGATTGTCAATCTTGAGAAGCATACATGCAACTACTTCAGGTGGAACCTGAGTGGAATACCTTGCAGTTATGCAATTACATGCATATTATATGCTAACAAGACTGTTGAAGAGTTTGTGGACCCATACTATAGGGTTGAGACATACCTCAACGTGTACTCTTACTTCGTTAAACTTTACAAATGATCCAAAATTATGACCACGAACCTCAAATGAAACACCATTGACACCTTAATTGAAAAAGCCTTTTAGCAAACCTAGAAAGAACAGGAAGAAGGATAAGGATGAGCAAATGGATCCTTATAAAATGAGCATACTAGGTTACAAGGTTAAATGTGAAAAGTGTAGTGGTCTTGGACATAATAGGGAGGGTTGTTAAGGTCCTGCAAAAAAAAGTGGTGGTGTTGAGACAAGTAGCTTTAACAAATTTATGGGTTTCAGGGTTGACAACGATGACATCACTTCACAATTAAGATAACTTAGATGAATATCTTGTGGTTACACTTTTTTTTTTGCCTTTTATTTCTAGTGTCTTTTATTCCTACATAAATATTTTACTTATCCAAAAAAAATTCTTTTATGTATATTTGTCATATACTGTGTTTTTGTTTCTACCTAATTATGTTGGTTTTTGTTACTGTGTAGGTAATGATAAAAGTAAGGCAAACATCTTCAAGTCAGCCATCACCAAGACAACCATATTCTAGCCAGTCACCTCCAATGCAAACTTCTTCTAGCCAACCCTTAGCGAGTCCACACCTAAGACAATAGTTAGCACAACCAAAACAGCCACCATCAAGGCAACCAACACCACTAAGGCAGCCACATCCACCATCCAGACAACAACCACTATGAAAACCCAGTAGGCAGATCTTGAATGATCAATGATCACTGCATTTTGTTACGAAAATTTCTTCAAATAGAGATTACATATGTGTTTTTTGGATTGTTTGGAGTTCAATGAATGAAAATTTGATTTTATATATGTTTTTTTTTTTTTTGAGATGCTTGTAGTTCCACAAATAAAATAGGGAGAAACTCAAGGATTTATTTAGATGGATTTGGTTTGTATGTAGCTATATTTAACCGGAGTTCAACAAATGATCAATGAACAAATGTTTCTCTGTGCATCTTTTTTTGTCAATGGCTTGTTATTGTTTTCATTTTTTTTTTGTCAATGGCTTGTTACTGCTGTTTGATATATTGTTTGACTTAGCATTTTGGTTCTTCAAATTTCATAAAATCTAGCAAGTTTATGTACTTTGAAGGTAACTGCACCTATGAGCTGTACTTTCAAGATAAGGAACATGAAGGTGAATATGTCTTTAGTTTCTTGAATTAACACATATATCTTGACTATATATTCGGTTCAACTCCTCAATACATGCAATATGTTAGTTTTCCATGGTGGTATTGACTTGAAATATGAGTCATCCATATCATAGAAAGCAACTAGATTAAAATTGGCATCCATGCAATTAGAGGTTAAAAGATTGTTTTAGGAAGAATTGATTAACTTAATTAACAAAACGAAAAAAAGAAAGATAATTAGCTTCACATATAAATAACTCTCTTAACAAGCATTTATATTTAAGTAAACAAAGACTCACCATATCATTGATTCAAGGTTTACAAAAGTAAAGATCTTACAACCACCGAAATCCAACACATTGCATGTCATTACAAACCCCAACATCCAACACTTACAATGCCAAATTGAACACATTGACGTGTTTAAAACCTAACAAAATTGAAGGTGGCATGTGTTTACAAACAATAGTCCCAAATCCCAAATAGAAACACCATACAACAACAATATACTATATTACAAATGCATTAAATGGAACCAACAATACATCAAATAGAACAACAAAACACCACCAATCACTTGTGCACTCTTTCATTCCTCTTTAAGATATACATTTCTCTTTTTAGCATAGTTTCTCTGCTTTTGCGAAATTCTATTTCATTTTGAAGCAAACTCACCACCTTGTCAATCTTTGTTAATTTATCACAACCATGATTGAGCTTCTCCAGTAACTGTTTTAAAATTTGAAGTCCATATTGATAGGTAGGGTTGTTATGCTATAGGAAAAACTCATAATTTATGCCATTCTGCATACCACATATATGAATGATAATTTTTATGTTAATTTCAACAAGATATAGCAAAACCAACCAATAATTTAGCGCGACATACTCACCCCATAAACTAGATAGCCCAAAAACCTTCTTCTTGGGTTGGATTGAGTCCACGAAAGTCACAATTGAGCAGAACATCACAATCGCAGACGACCCCTTGAGATGAGATACTCATGGTTGATTTCGAGTTGGTGGTCGATTTCATGCTAGTGAAGGAACTTTTCTCCATTTTTATAACTCAAACTTGATTTCCGGTGATATGTCGCAGATATATTAAAGAAGAAAACATTTCTAGATATTTCATGAAGTAGTTTACAAGTCAGCAACTATCAAAGGTTTATTGATTCCAAAATGGGCAACAAATGGCTCATAAATTAAGTTAGCAATGTGTTCGTGAAAACCCTTGGTGGGTCTTCTCCATCTTCACATATTGAAACCCTAGTGGATTGATATTTGGTTTTCACATTGAAGCAAATGATTTAGAGGAATATTTAGCAATGCTTTTGCAATTAATTTAGCATACGTGGCAAAATCAAAATCAATATACATAGGCTACTGCACTTGTAAGTTGCTTCATGAAATCTTACACCGATAGATTGATGTAGCACAACTCAGAATAAAAAAATGGTACATATTCAAAGAATTAAAACAGAATCATATGACAAGTCCACAAATACTGATAATCTTCAAACATAAAACCAAATGAAATGATTGAGAATTGATTCAATCACAATGAATGGTGCACTTTACCATGATCAAGTTCATCTAACAATTTAGCAAAAAAAAGTTCATCTAACAAAAATGGAGGAAAATATTCCAAGTTTCGAACTTCTAAGTTGAATCACCAAGAAAAAGAAATGTTGAATACTCATGATTTGTTATCATATTACAAGTCTACAAAACTATGTTGCATAGAACAGTCAAAGTGGAAAAAAATAGTAAAAAAAATAGAACAACAAGAACAAGTATAGAATTCACCAATTTTTTCAATCTCATTGAAGATTTTGGGGATTTAAAAACTAGGGTTCAAAATAGTTGTGTTGAGAAAGAGAGAGTCTATTGATAGAGGTGACTTTATTGAGAGAGAACGTGATACATCATTGAGAAAGAGTCGAGCTTTACCATTTTTCTTCAAACTTGAGGAAGAATTTGGGAATTTGTCAGCAAATGAGTTGTGAGAGAGACCACTTAATAAGAATCTTTTGTCAGGAATTTGGTCAGAATCTGATTAAAATCAGACCAACTATTTCAATTGCTTTAGATTAACAAAATCAAACATTAAATTGTCTGTGTGAAAAACTCTTGGGATAATCTGCCACTTAACCGGAAATTTTAAAATTAAGCCTCCTAATTTTGATTATGCAGTTTTCTGTGTCTGAGTCTGAGTCAGCGACGGGTTCTTAGCGCCAGTGACAAACTTCGTCATTTGAATTAAAATCAGAGTGAAAACAGAAACATATTATCGAAAAGTGTTTCCTCTGACCCCAATCCAAAATAAAATAAGTTTCTCAAACCCTAACACCAACTCAAAATCTTCAATTCCAGTAATCAGAATCTCATCCTCAACAAAACCAAATGCAAAATCAAAACCCAATACCCTAAACTTTAGAGGGAGGTATGAGCAGTAACAGACCCAGGAATTTCCGCCGCCGTGGCGACGATGGCGGCGACGAAGGCGATACTGATGACTTCAACATCGCAAAAGCCTCTTCTATTACTACTATTACTTCTTCAAAACCCAAAAAGCTCCAAACCAAAGCGCCCAAAAAGCTCCTCAGTTTCGCCGACGACGAAGAGGAAGGAGTCCGTGCCCCATCATTAAAACCCTCCTCAACCAGGAACCGAGACAGAGATAGGTCCTCTTCTCGCCTCAGCAAAACCAATTCCTCTCACAAAATCATCTCCACCAAGGACCGCCTGGCTACCACTACTTCCTCCGCAGCTCATTTGCCCTCCAATGTGCAGCCGCAAGCTGGCATCTACACCAAAGAAGCGCTCCTCGAGCTCCAGAAGAACACCCGCACCCTTGCGGCCCCTTCCTCTCGCCCTCAGCTCTCATCATCCGAACCCAAGATCATCCTCAAGGGCCTCCTAAAACCCCGGCTCCAAGATGACACCATCAAACAATCCCATGAATTGGACTCTGAGGACGAACAACAACAAGATGGCGTTCGAGGCAGACCTCAGAATTTGTTTACGAGGGATAAGGATGAGCCGGAGACAACCTGGTTGGCTATTGGGGAAGGGGAAGAGTCGTTTCCTGATAAGGCCACCGTTGAGGCCATCAAGGCCAGGAGGGAACGGATGAGGCAATCCGGGGTGACTCCAGCGCCCGACTATATATTTTTGGATGGAGGGAGTAATCACGGTGCTGCGGATGCCTTGAGCGATAAGGAAGGGGAGTTTCAAGGACGGTTTCTGGGTGAGAAAATGCATACTGGGAAGAATGGTGTATTTGAAGATGTTGATGAGAGGGCCATGGCTAAGGACGGACATGTGCATGATTATTACAATGATGAGGATGAAGAAGCGAGGCTTTGGGAGGAGGCGCAAGTTAAGAAGGGATTGGGAAAGACAATCGATGATGGGTCAAGTAGGATGGTTGGTAATAGTAGTGCTACTGTATCAGTGCTTCACTCTGTGCAGCAGCAGAAGTATACGTACCCACCAGCGTCAGCATATGGTCCAATTCCAAGTGCACCCATGTCTCCTCCAAGCATTGGAGGAGTAGTTGGACCAAACAATGATTTGGATACATTGTCAATATCTCAACAAGCTGAAATTGCCAGAAAAGCGTTGCAAGAGAGTGTTTGGAGGCTTAAGGTATGGTTATTTGTTCTATTGCTTGCTCAATTAGAATTCATCATTTTCGTATGAGATATGGTGAAAATACATTTAGTTGGATGTTGGAGAATGTGAATTCTGGCTTACAGTACTTTTTTTTGTCATGCATAATATTGTGTTTTGTTTATTTCATTGGTTATTCTCTTAAGGCCCTATCATATCAAAAAGAAAAAAAATTCCCTTAATGCGCCAAGTCTTTCTTTGAGGTCAAAGGGAACAGAAAAGAAGGGTTTTTAAAAGAAAGGAAGGATAGGGAAAGTAACAGAGGGGTTGATACGTTTCCCTTGTTTGGGAGTTTTATAAAATATGATAGGGAAATGAGGGGTTGACACCTTTCCCCTACGAGCCCCCCAATTTGGGATGTTAAAAAGTATGGCATATCAGACGGTTTGGGGGGTATAGGGTGCCCTCAAAAACACTTCCCCTCTTGTGAAAGAAACTCCCAAATAGGGTTTCAGGTTGCCCCTTTACTTTCACTTACTCCCTCCCAAGTAAGTTGTAAAAGTAACCTATACTTTGGTTTCTTCTCGTGTAAGCTGCCTGTCCAATTGTGCCTTAAAGGAGAATGGCTGCGAAAATCTCATTGCAAGTAGAGAGAAATTTTTTAAGTATGAAACTTGACTCACATAATGAGACCAAAAAGTGTATTTATGAACATGTCCATTTGACAAGGGGCATGATCAAATCTAAATCAGCGTGGGATCCAATTATTCAGAAAGTCTAGTTTGCCCACTTACTTTATGTCCCTTTTTACAATTTCTTGCTCTGTTGGTTAGAAGAATTGATATGTTACAAAGAGATTCCGTGTTGGAATCAGGTATGCAATTTGGTTAGAAAGGGGAGTTTGGGCGTTAGGAATTTGATTAAGTTTAATGCATGCATGTTGGGAGATCTTCTAATAATGAAAGCTTGTGGAGAAGGGTGGTTTTCGCTAAATATGGTGAAGATCAAGGGAAGACGTGTTTCAAAGAAATTGAAGTTTGTATGGAGTGTTTGGATATATATGAGGAGTGGATGGGATAATTTTCCTGGTTTAATCTCTTTTAAGATGGAAGATGGTATTAGAGTGCGTTTTTAGGAGGAAATTTAGTGTGATGTCACAGATTTAGGTGGTATTTGTTTTTTTTTAAGTGATAAATACTGAATGAACATCTGAATAGTGCTGAACAAATGGCAGTGTTTGAATGCTGAATGGTTCTGAATGTTGAATGGTTAAGTGTTTAAACTGTTTGATAACTAAGCTTATTGAAACTATGTGTATTTTTCATTTTTAACCCTCTTAACGATTAACGAACATGATTGTTTGTTGCAAATAAGAGTCAGTTGCTAACCTGAACAAAGTTTCCATATTTAATCACAAAAATTCCCAATTGTTTTTTTATTTATATTTTTTAATGTTTTGAGTCATAAAATTAAATAAAAACTCAAATGAATAAGGGGAGGTAAAACACAAAAAATTAAATTAACGGCGATGTAAATATGTTTTTAGTGAAATAAAATAAAAAATGCTTTTTGTTTTCGTTTTCGAAAAATTGTTTTGGAAAAAGGAAAACAAAAAACAAATCCAAAAGATTCCTATAAAATTATATGCATACTTTTATCTTTTTTTTTTTTTTTTTTTTTTTTTTAATTCTTACTCTCTTGTAGGTAATTAAGGCATCAAAATGTCTTAACTGGTGGAACTTAAATCCAAAAGAGGAATCTAATTATAGAGCCGCTCATGTTTAATTTGTTTTAATCATCTGACTTAGCTTTTTCTTAGTTGCTCTTCGTCATAGTTAACATCAAAGACTAGAAGAAGCAGTGGCGAAGAAATTCAATTGAGAAATTATTTTTAATTTATATCTAAGTCATGTACTTGTAATTGCCTTGTTTTGTAGAATTTAATATAAAATAAATATTCTAGGTGTTGGAAGAGAAATTGAGTTTGTAGCTTGGCTATGAAGTCTTGATGGAATTGCTCACTTGATTTCTAAGGTTGGGTGTCCTATTTGTTAGTGGTTATCAGGTTTTTAAAGACGAGTGTCTGTGTTATGCTAGTCTACGGGGAGAAGAAGATGAGATTCTCTGGTCAGTTAAGCTTGGCCTCGAGTTTGTCATCATCTACGGTGAAATCAACGGTGGAGGTAGCAGATGTATTGGCGAGTGGTAAGAGACAGGGGAATATTCCGGCGGATCCGAGGGTTGTGTGTAAGCATTTGGGGAAAAGCCAATCGGCTTTGTCCCAGCTGTGGCGTCGGCGACGGATCTGCGCTGGATTTGGTGCCGGCTGGGTTCCTCTCGCCGGTGCTATGAGGTGTTGATTTGGTAAGGGTATTTGTGATATTATGCTAATATATTGAGGGTATTTTTGTCCAAAATACATCTGAATGGTACTAAGACACAATTTTGGGTTCGATTTGGTTAGACCCATTAAACAAACGAATTTAATAGCACCACGTATGACCGATTCAGATGTGGTGTCATTAAGAGATCCAATAAGTGCAAACAAATAGGGCCTTAAAGTATGTGTAAAAATTACAATCCTATTATGATAATAAAATGATTTGGATTTGGATTTGGATTTGGATTTGTATGTGGTAGGATTCATTAGCGTCTTAAGTTTGTTAGATTTGGAGCTTGATTTTTGGAGAGACAGTTTGGTATGCTTTATAGGGTCCATAGTACTGCGGTTGGATGGACAGAATGCATTTGAAACCTACTCTTTTTTTTATAAGTAAATTGTATTAAAAGAAAAGCGTACCAAGGGGTGCAACCCATGTGCAAAGACTATTTATATGAGAGATACTCCACAAAATCTACTAAATCTATACCATTTACAAAAGAATACCCCTTGACCCAAAAATTAAGGGCATTAGAGACCTAATCTTATAAAACTTTCAAGTGAAGTCTTCTTATAATGAGCTGGTTAGGCTCAAGGATGATTCTTCCCTCGCAAAAGCTGTTTAGGAAGTGGCTGTGCCTGTTAAGGTTTCATTTGTATGGTAGCTGTTATGGGTAAAATCCTTACTGCTGATAATTCAATAAAGAGGAAGAAGATTATTATCAGTTGGTAGTTCTTGTGCAAATGTGATAGAGAGATTGTTGCCCATCTATTGCTGCATTACGCGGTTGCTCGGAATGTGCGGTGTATGATCTTTTATCTGTTTGGTGTTTCTTGGTTGTTCCTGCATCGTTTTTTCAACTAATGGAATCATGGGCGAGTACAAAAGGAGCTTGGAATACTGTTCCTCTTTGTGTTGTGTGGACGCTATGGAAGGAAAAGAATAGAGGGGCTTTTGAGGGGGTTGAATCAAGTTGCATTAAATAAAGATGAGATGTTTATAGAAACTTTATGAGTGGCTATTGGTTTCTATTAGTTTTGCAAATTGTGAATCCTGTAGACAATTCTGGATGCTCTGGCTTGTCTTATGAGATTTTAGTTTCCTTTTATCTTCTTATTCTTCTTTTCTGTTTTGGTGTATCTCTGGTAACTTCCCATATTCTTGGATACACCCCCCTTTTTTGCCTTTTTTTAGTCCCCCCCCCCACAAACAACAAAAAAAGGGGAATGATCAGAGCAGTGCCTGTAGAAGTATCATAACTTGTAAGGAATAAATCTTTTATTCACACTGTCTTTTGATACTATTCTCACATTTTGGTGGATTTAGCAGTTAAAATTTTTTATCAAGCATTTCGCAATTTGAGCTTTGGTATCCCTTGGCTTGAACTGATTATTTCCCCCTCTTAGTTTGTTTTTTTTCTGCATACTATTAGCCAATTGTTGCTTGTTTTTGGTCAGTGATGTACGTCTTCATAAAAAGTTGACACAATAATTTTTTCTAAGTGATCTTCTTTTTGGTAAGAACTCAAAAGTGGCTAGGAGACTATGTTTGCAGGTTGCAATGAATTAGTTTGTAACACGTTTAAAAGATTCATGCCTAAAGCACCACATGAAAAGATTTGTTGATTTGGACAAAGCAGAGACAACCTCAACTTTACCAAAATGTAATATTTCTCTTTGTTTACAACTTAGAAACAGATGGGACTTATCAAAAAAAGAAACAACTAGGATATCTTTGCTGAAACATTAATTAAAATTTTCTTTGCAGAATTCAAGAAGACAAGTGTCTTACTTACCCAAGAGCAAGGCCTTCATTTTAAACTATTATATTTCTTATTTAATAACCTTGTTTGGAGTATGTTCAATTCTATGTTACTATAAATGCATAAATACAGATATACTAGTCAAATTCATTTTGTCCGTAAGCGTTAGTTCTGGCATGACACAAGACAAGCCTCTTACTTACCCAAGAGCAAGGCCTTCATTTTAAAATATTATATTTCTTAGTTAATAACCTTGTTTGGAGTATTTTCAATTCTATGTTACTATAAATACAGAGATACTAGTTAAATTCATTTTTTCGGTGAGCGTTAGTTCTGGCATGACACATTATGTTCCATGCTTTAAAACGGATTAATATACTTTGCATTTATATTTCATCTTCTTCCCAGGAATCTCGTGGCAGAACCATTTCATCGCTTACAAAGATGAATGAAAATTTGACTGCCTCATTGTTGAATATTACTGCTCTTGAAGAGTCTCTATCTGCTGCTGGTGAGAAGTTCATCTTTATGCAAAAGCTTCGTGACTTTGTTTCTGTTTTATGTCAATTTTTGCAGGTATGGCTTAATCTAATTTTATGTCCTGCATTTGTCTTCACCAATTTCGTTGTTTCTTTTTTGCACAATAATTGGTCCTCTTTGGATCTCAGAAGTCTCTCTCTCTGAACTTCAAATACATTAAAACAGATACAATGCATATTGGTTTATGTCCTGCATTTGTATGCAGTAATATCCTTGTACAAGATAAGATGCACATTGGTTTAAAGTTTCATCTGCTTATCCCTTTAACTAACATATTTGGCAAAGGGAAAAAAAGATGTAAACTAATACAAATTTCAACTTCTGTTTGAAATGGTCTTACTGTGAATATGTTATCACAAGAGCTTCATGGAACATTTGTTCCAAGTGATAATATCATACACACAAAAACGATAATACCATTTGAGTGAGTTTTCTATTTCCTGATGCTTCTTTGGTCAAAGGTTTTCTACCAACCTAAATTTGCATTTTTTGCTTCCTATCAATTGAAAGCTGGGATTGTCACATGGACTCTAAAATAACTGAGGCATCCTTGTAGTCAATGACATGACATGAGTCCAGCTATAGAAGTTTGTTTTGGAAACATCTTCACAGGTTTTTGGGGTGAAACAATGATGCAGGAGCATCTAAGAAGGTGCTTTAATTAGTCTTTAATATGTTTTATTGTTTCTCTTGTTTTATTTAGTTCATGGACAGCAGATTTGTTTTCTGTAGCTTTTATTTATAGTCATGTGACTAGCATGTGACTTCTAATTAAAAGCCATGTGACTTTAAATGAGCATGGATGGTTAGCTGGGACTTATTTAAATAAAGGGTACGGATTTAGGTTGTCATAACCCTAGTATAAATAGTCTTTTCAGACTTGTTGTAAGCAACCTTCATTATTAAAAGTCAGAGAATTTAGTGGTTTTCAACCCTAAACCATAATTTTGTTCCTGCTTCAACCTACATCAGAATTTTAACCTTCAATCTGTTCTAAAATTGCTGTTTTCACTTCATAATGTACACCAAACAATTAATACACAGAGTCTGTTGAACTTGTCTAGTAGTTGCATTGGAACCAGATATTTTCTGTTGCAGGAATATATATTTTTCTAGCTGATAAAAAATGAACAATTTAAGCTATAAAGATTGCCAAAGTTTTCATATTCTGGAAGTGGAGAGCTTAGTATTGATAGGTTGGAATTAGTTTGCAAATAAATGATAGCTAACATTTTTATCAGGTTCTCATGTTTGTGGTTGGGTAGGATTTTATTTTTCCATCTAAATCTATTTACAGTTACTCTTCTAACTAAATTGGCGATAACTTATTTTTCTTTCTACCTGAGTTTATATTCTCTTGGTCTTCCCCTTCGAGTTGTATCTGCTCCCACTTGAATAACATTCATCAGCCTTAACGGTGCAGTCTTTGGTTTTTATTTCACATCATTGAACTATCTTCTTTTTTGATAAGTCACATCATTAAACTATCTCAACTTTCCAATCATGCCTCCGGCTTGATCAACTAGATCTGATAATGCAGTTATCTATCCTATAATTTCTCATACGTCATTCTTAACATGTCTAATTATTCTCTCCTTTTTGTTTCTTTTATTTAGAAGTCAACCACATGATTTTGCCCTTATTGAGATGAAAATCTACAGGCTAGGTTATACGAAACTGTAAATTTCCTCCCTACTCTTTGACTACATGTCCCTTCATCTCAAACAAATATTTTCCTACATACAGACACATGACATTAAACTAGGGATGGAAATGGGCCGATGTCCCATACACCGCTCCTGCCCCGCAACTTCAACAGCTCCACTCGCCCTTGTCCCGTCCCTGCCTCAGAAGCAAATCTTTCACCCAAAACCACACCCTGATGGCTCCCAAAACCTCCTGGGCTTAGCTCAAATCGGCTGGGAGTGGGTCGGATCAGCATAATAACATTTTCCATTTTTTTTTCAAGCCAACAGTCAAATCTCTACGATGGTGACAGAAATCATTGATTCTTTAGTAAAAGCACAAACAAAATTTATAGTACGTTCAAAAGATATTAGCATACATGCAAAATTTGTATCACATGAGTGCTCCTTTACAAAAAAATAAATAAATAAATAAATACAAATGAAGAAAAACAAGAACCAAAATGATTTATAAGTGAAAATTTCAGAAGATTATACTAAGCAGCTCATTTTCTTTTTTTTAATTTTTTTTTCATATTTAAGCTACATTGGGTAAATGGAAACTCACAGAATCTTTTGTATACTGCATGGATGAGATAGGGTGTTACTGTGTTATACTTGACGTTTTATGAACACCGCTTTGATTCCAAAACATTTTCACTACATGTAAACAAATATAGGTGAGACATTTATGGGTGTCACTACTGTGTTATCCCATTCCTGTCTAGCATCAGCACCTCTCTTAGTGCTGTGTAGGAAAGTGCCTTGGCAAATATAGTGAGAAAAAGAATGTGAGAGAGAGAGAGAGCTGGTGGTGAAGGCTGCTGCTGAATCAGAGATGAATATGGGGTTAAGCAGCGGCTGCTGGAAGTCTTTTTTTTTGTAAGTAAACTATATTTCAAAGAAACCAAGGGGTGCCACTCAATTACAAAAGACTATTACAAGATAGTATGTCAATGAAATCTACGAAGTCCTCTTCATTTACAGAGAATTTCCCATTACCCAAAACTCAAAAGTCCTGAACGAATGGAAGCTATAGATTTTTTCTTTCAATTAAAGGTTCTCCTATTCCTTTCATTCCAAACCACCCAAAAAATCGAGAGACAAATCAAGGAATTGGTCTTTCTCATTTCTTTAGAAGCTTTCAAACCGCATCAAGCCTACAACTCTTGAATGGAACCAGCAACCACCCAAGGAAGTCCCACCACACCAAAAGCCATCTTCCAAAGTTGGTTGCGGCTGAAAGTCTGAAATGGAGATAGACAAATCAGAAAAGCCCAAAACAATAGCAAACTATTTATATAAGTTATCTTGTAAATACTCAAACAAAGTAGGGTAAAAATTTATTTTCACTACTCGGCCAGCCCCACTTGCATCTGCCCCCAATTTCAAAAGGAAAACAACCAACCCAACCGGGGCCCCATCGAGTCGGATTGGGATTGCCATCCCTACATAGAACAGAGATATATTTCGCTTTTAGGTCTCTTGGGAAAAGGTTTAGATAGAGATGGCAATTAGACGGCGGGTTGGGTTGGGTTTTGGTCATCTCAAGACGTGTGCCCCTTGGCTCGGACTGGGTTTTGGGTTGAGTCGGGTCATTTCGTGTTTTGGTATTTTAAGTCATGGGTCCTCTCGTGTTTCAGATGGTTCTGGGTTGACCCATTTGGTCTACTCAACTTTTTGTTACATCGTATTTATTATTTATTTTCAAAATTTTGGTTGATCCGTTATATGATCAAGTTGTCCCGTTAATTTAGCTTAATTTTATTTAATATCAATGTAATTAAGTTCACGAAACAAGTTAACAATAATTTAATATAGAGAAGCTTTGTACTTAATTTTTTCTCATAAGAGAAATTATACGTAAGGAATTTATTGGGGATAATGTTGGTATTGTGTGCTTTTTAAAGTATATAAGTATGTTTTTCTATCTAATGGAGACTTTTTGATAAGTCTTTGTTAAGATTTGCGAAGTACTATTTTAGTGAATAATGCAATTTCTTACCGTTCAATAACTTATCAAGTTATTATCAAAATTAATCAATACTTTTATTGAATTGAGACATGTAGTCAATAACTTATGAAACCATATGTTGGAAAATTAATATTCGTCAAAGAAACAACCTATGGTACGATGTTTCTTATAGGCAAATTTTACTATTCATTCTTCCTTTATTTCATTTACAATTATGATACAATATCTTCTACTTGGCCATGATTAGTTTAATAAGCAAATTTTTCTTTTACAAAAAATCGGGTTAAGTCAGGTTTCGGCTTTGGGCTGTCTCGGGGTTCGAACCACGTTGGGTTCGATTTTTAGTTATCTCAGGTTTCACGTCATTCAAGCTCGAGTCATTTTGGATTCAGATTTTTTCAGGTTCGGGTCGAGCTGAGTTTGGGTCAATTGGAGCTCGGGTCACATGGTTTTGGGTTGAGTTGGGTTCGGGTTAAATCATTTTGAAAAAAATGGGTTTGGATAGGTTGGATCGGGTTTTTGTCACCTCTAGATTTAGACATTAATTACTCCAAAACATTTACATAATGGGTAAAAGGCTCCAGAATACAATGCCCACCTGTTTAAGATAAGTTCATGTCACTATATGTGCTTTAGGATGGAGTTGTTTTTCTTTTCTCCCTTGATCTTCTCTTTGAATGATATGCAGAGAGATTGGAGGGTTGTTCTCATATGATCTCTTACTTTCTTCCTCTCTTTTAATATATTTATTCTTTTCTGAAAAAGAAAACCTGGATCCATATTAACTTTCTATCTCTTTGGCTATAAAATGCAAATGTTAGGATGAGTAGAAATCCCCCCCTTTATAAATGGTGTCTGCTTACTGTATTTCTTGATTTTTATTTGTTAAAAAGCTCTACAGCATCCTATCAGTGTTCACTATCATGAACTGTATAACATTCTGCTCTCATGTTGCTTGTATGTTTTCTGTTGTCATGTGGGTCTGTTTGTTGAGCTTTACTCACCTGTTTTTAATGATTCTCTTCTCAGCATAAAGCTTCCTTGATAGAGGAAATTGAAGAGCAGATACAGGAACTTCACAAGAAACGTGCTTCAGCTACTTTAGAAAGAAGAGCTGCTGATAATGATGATGAAATGATGGAGGTAGAAGTGGCTGTCAAAGCAGCAATGTCAGTGTTCAGCGAAGGTGGTAGCAGCAATGCAATGATTGCTGCTGCCACAAGTGCTGCTCTAGCTGCATCTGCTGCCATAAGAGAACAAACAAATCTACCAGTACAGTTAGATGAATTTGGTAGAGATGTGAACCTGCAGAAACGTAAGGATATGGAGCGGAGGGCTGCAGCTCGTCAGCGAAGGAAAGCTCGATTTGATTGTAAGAGATTATCGTCCTTGGAAATTGAAGCATCCCATCACAAAATAGAAGGAGAATCAAGCACTGATGAGAGTGATGGTGAGACTGAAGCATACAAGGAAACCCGAAAAGGATTCCTTCAGTGTGCTGATAAAGTTTTCAGTGATGCATCTGAGGAATATTCGCAACTTTCAGCAGTTAAAGAAAGGTTTGAAAGATGGAAGAGAGATTATTCATCAACTTATCGTGATGCTTACATGTCACTAAGTGTGCCTGCTATCTTCTCGGCCTACGTGAGACTGGAGCTTTTGAGATGGGAGCCACTCCATGAGGATGCTGATTTTTTTGATATGAAATGGTACTTATGTTTAGAACCTTCTACAGGAGCTTTAATCTCCTGGTCCGAATATTTTAATTGGCTACTTTTTCCGTTTACATAACATGCCCAGACTCACAGGCGTACATTCACACACTGGAACTTATGATGGCTATTTGTTGTAACTTCCCGAAATATACTAAGGATTTCTTCCCTTCTTCAGGCATTTGTTGCTGTTTGATTATGGTAAGCCAGAAGATGGAAGTGATTTCACACCGAATGATGCTGATGCTAACCTTGTTCCCGAACTAGTTGAAAAGATTGCGCTCCCTATTCTGCATCATGAAATTGCCCACTGTTGGGATGTGCTTAGCACACGGGAGACAAAGAATGCTGTTTCTGCCACAAGTTTGGTTACAAATTATGTTCCTGCATCTAGTGAGGGTCTAGCAGAACTACTAGTTGCTATTCGAACATGTTTAGCTGAAGCTGTCGCTAGTATTATGGTATAAATTTCAGTTAGTTCTCTCTTTCTCTATTGCTTAGATATATAGATATTTGTGTGTCTATATAAACATGTCCTTGTTAATTTTCGTATCAAGTTATAATTTTTGAACTGATACTGCTCTTATTATTGTTTCTCCTGTCATTTCTATTTCATAGGTTCCGACATGGAGCCCACTTGTATTGAAGGCTGTGCCCAATGCGGCACGAGTAGCAGCATACAGGTTTGGGATGTCTGTTCGTCTCATGAGAAATATTTGCTTGTGGAAAGATATCTTGGCATTGTCAGTTCTAGAAAACCTTGCCCTTTATGAGCTTTTGTATGGGAAAGTTCTACCTCACATTCGAAGCATTTCATCAGATGTTCACGATGCAGTCACTAGAACTGAAAGGATCATTGCTTCTTTATTTGGGGTGTGGGCAGGTCCAAATGTCACAAGAGACCACAGGTACAAATAATGTCTTCTAGCTATGCTTAGTGAAAACTGCATTTTCTTGCTTTTAGACCTGCCCTACTTTTTTCAGTCATTAGGATAACTGTCATATGGCTGTTTGCTTACTGATATTAGCTGGGTGGAAGTTTTAGTCTGATTAGGCATAGTCCGAATTGTAAATTCTTAATTTATCTGTGTGGTCTTGCCTGTCATGTGAACTTGGCATCAATTATGTATTAGTGATGTTGATGATTTTATCTGCTATATATGAACACATGAATAACATCTAGGGGCTACTCCTCTCTGAAATCTGTCGGCTTGGCTTATCTTTCTCCTCTTCCGTATTGCATTTTCCTCTTCACATACTGATGCCACTTCTGATGTCAGTTAAATTTATGAAATGTTAAAAACTGATCGATGATATCAAACTTCTAAGTCATCCTAATTATTGGGGCATCACACTTATGAATTATGCTATTAAGTTTTTGGAGAGAGTGCTTGAATGTAGATTAATAAATATGAAAAAATCTCGGTGAATCGATTTGGTTTCATCCTAGGAAGTTCAGACATGGAACTTATTTTTCTACTTTGGACGTTGGAAAAGAAAAGAAGAAAATATAGAGAGAACAAAAGGGGCCTTATTAATTTTGTTCATCTTGAGAAAGCATATGGTAAGGTTCCTATTTAAGTTTTTTGGTTGGTGTTGAAAAGGAAGGGTGATGTGGTAGAACTAGTAAGCATTAAAAGAATATTGAGAGAAAAATAGAAGAAGAAAGAGGGAAGAAGAAAAAAGAAAAAGAACGAATAAGGGAAGAAGAAGAGGAGAGAAGAAAGGGAAGAAGAGAAGAAAAGGTATAGAGAATAGAGGACCGAAGGAGATATATCGAAGTCTGAACTTTAATTAGATCCAAAGTGCTAATCCTCCAAAACATAGTAGAGGTACTTGTATAACCATCCCAACCATAAAAGGAAATAAAACTAAAACCCTCATAACATAAGGTCCCCAATAATTTAGATAAAATTCCTTACCATAGTTGTTAAAAGCGCAAGGCACACTAAGGCGCGAGCCTGACAAAGGCGAGGCTCACATTAACTAAAAAATGTGTATACTTCGTATGAAACAGAATATTTTAAGAAATATAACAGATTTTCAATTTGTAAGCAACTTATCACCATTACTTTAATGTGCAAACACACTAAATACCACACAACCAAGGCATCAAGTACCAAGCTTAGTACTTTAAAAAAAAAAACCAAAATACCAAACATAGTTCAAACTTCAAAACAAACAAAATACCAACAACCACCAAGTACCAAGTACAATCTACCAAGCAATGTTCAAACTTCAAACAAGCACATAAACACACAAGACACTACTTAATTATCTTCTTAGTCAACTCCTAAGTCCTAAACAATCTAATAGTCATCATCAAGAAAAAGATCATTTTCTTCATCCCCCTTCCTCTTCTGTCTCCTCTGAGTTAACATCTTCCTCATCTAAAAGCTCCAATGGAGTAGCTCTAGATGAAGAGGATGAAACTTTACCTCTTCCTCTTGATGATACATTCACACTTGTTCTTGATATAGTGCGATGGGTGGGCTCATTAACTCCAGCAGCTCTTGCAACAGCACTCCATGTTAGAGAATCATCTTCAGACACAAAGTCATCATTCTCTTCAGAATCTCAATTCATTCCTCCAGTTAACCGCTTATTACAATCATCAGTGTCTTTTAGACTAATGGGGTCAATGCTATGACGTTTATTGTATCGATGCCTCAGTGCTCAATTGTATTTCACAAACACCTAATCATTTAAATGTTGTTGTGCTAGCCTGTTCCTCCTCTTGCTATGAAGCTGCAATTAATGCATAACATAATAAATAAAATGATTTAAAGTAAAACTATATCTAATCTTCTAAGTTATGAAACCGTTAATGAAAATTACATTCTAGTGACTTACATGTTGGAATATACTCCAATTTCTTTCAGAACCAGTGGCACTTGTTGTGAGGCTAAGAACTCTTACAGCAAAGGTTTTCAAGTTTGGAGTTGAAGTTCCAAAACGACTCCACTCAGCTGTTGATTAAAAGTTCTGAATAAGCACTTATTAACTAATAACTACTAACAAATATTTTTTTAAAAAGACAACTAAAGCTACATCTAAATATTATCTAAAACTAAAATTACTAAGCATAGGAGACATTGTTTTCGTTGATCTAACAGCCATGTCTATTCCAAAGAGGCCTTCAGCTCTCTGATACATTGACAACTCCGCAATAATTTTATCTTGCATATCGATGCTTGAAACCAACCTTTGTATGCATTTATATAAACCCGTCACAACCTCTTCATCGTGCTCAACGTTGGGGTTTAAATAAAAGAATTCCAGGTTCAAGAAATGCCCAGCTGCATGCAAAGGTTGATGGAGTTGACATTCCTACCTTGGATCAATAATATCAAAGACTGACTTGTATTTTTATTCCTTCACTAAAAGACTTAACAATGGCTTCACATCCATAGCCTCACAAATGTACCCCATAGCAGGCTTCTTCTCACCATCAGTCAATCTAAGCACACGAACAGGAGGACCAGTTAACTTAAGAATATAAACTCTAGTACTCCAAAAGGTAGGCATCAAAACAATACTGGCTGCTCTTTTACCAGCTTGTTCCGTCACCCATTTACTAGTAGTCCAATCTTCTGAAGTGAACATCTTCCGCAAGTTAACTTTCTGAAGATGCATTGACCGAAGTGTGATAAAGGCAGTTGCAAATCTGGTGACTGCAGGCTTAAGCAATTCTCTTTAATCCGTGAATTGCCTCATCATGTTTACCACACCTTTATGGTTATAGATATAACCATTCAAGAAAATTGCCCTTTTCAATGTGCTACTAATTGTAGGTAATTTCCCGATGTCCTCTAGCGTAAAATCAATGCAATGAGTAGCACATGGTGACCAATATAAATGTGGTCGCTTTGCCTCCAACAATCTACCTATTGAAAATGGAAACATTTGGATATTAAACTACAATTCAATTGTATAATAAACTACTAATTGTATACTAAATTAGGAATTTTAAATTCTTAGCACCTGCTGACATATAATTTGAAGCATTGCCTGTCACCACTTGAATCACATTTACTTCTTCAATTTGCTCCACTGCCTCATGAAGTAAATGAAACAATCGATCTTCACTCAGTACAATGTTAGAAGCATCAACTGATTTTATGAATACTGATCCCTTAGGAGAGTTCACCAAAAGTTTATTATATCTCTATCAACCACTGAATCCTTCCATCCATGTGACATAATTGAGCATCCATATTTTGCCCATTCCTCATGATTAACCTTAATCAAATTTGTAGTTTTCTCAACTTCTTTCTTCAGCAAAGGAACTTTAAACTCATGATAACTAGGTGGCGGCTTCATACCTAGACCAAATTGCCCCACTGATTCAATTGCCACAGCAAAACTATCTACATTTACTGCATTAAATGGTATTTCAGCATCATACATCCACCTAGCTATATCTCTACAAGCTTTATCTCTTAATTCTTTCCTACAAACCTCATTTATGGTTGTTTGCTTCCCTTTCCCATCCTTCCTATTTTGAACAACTTTCTCAGCATCAGGAGTAAAGTACATGGACCCTTTTGTTTTGGTTTCTTTCGCATTGGGTGAGGAGACTTGGTGCTTTATTGGGAACTAACTTCGACTTCCGCTACTAGAGAATTTTCTACCACGAGGTTCAACTAGTTGAAATCTTCCTCATCTTCACCATAATCATCCACATCAGCAAAATCAGGCAATAGTTCATTTTGTTCCCTCTCTGATGCTTTTTTCAACATAAACTCTTTAATTTCCTCCCGAACATGTGCCGGACATTTAGAACACTCTTTTGTGTTATGAAATCGTCCAACAATATGTTGTTTTGCCCGGTAAATTCCTCCTTTTGTTATTTTTCCACAGAAATTACAAGCTAAATTGTTTTGTTGTTCAGTTCAGCCAAATGAGGATACTTCCGTGCAGGATCCTTTTTAGAGGAACTTTCGGAATCCATTTAAATCCCTAAATAATACACACGATTACACAAAATCAATACAACTAAATTAATTAACTAGTAGCTACTTAGTTTTTTGTGAATCTATTTTACATCATATCATTCTTATCACTTGAGTTATGAAATCAATACATATTCTTACTGTCTATTGTCTAATTGAGCAATTTAACTCAACAATTTAATGACAAACTTAATAAACAGAAAAAAAGAAAGAAAAAAGAAACAGAGAGGGATAGTGACTGACTGAAACAGAGAAAAATGATGAAAACAGAAAAGAAGAAAGAGAGCAGAGAAGAAGAAAGAAAACAGAGTAAAAGGGAAAAAAAACAAGAAAAACAGAGAGGGAGAGGAAGTGGAAGAAGAAGAGAAAACACAAAAAAAACCCCATCACATGCATAAGGCTCACCTTTCATGCCCCTTGAGCCTCGGACAAAGGTGCGCGCCTCAGGGCCTATGCTCACGCCTCACTCAGGTCGCCTCGCCTGGGATTCACAGACGCGCTGGACTTAGAGCCTCGGTGCACCTAGCGCCTAGGCACGCCTCAGCTTTGAACAACCATGTCCCTTACGTCAAATAAATATCCTAACTCCCAGTTGGTGATCTTCCATTCACTCCTAGCTGAAAAGAACTTGACTTTGGCGAGTGGGACTGAGGATGCTACTCCAAGACCTTAAGACCAAAGGCATGGAACCTATCTTCTGAAATCCTGGTACCATCTGATTTTGGATGACCTTTCTAATTTACATGGTACCGATGAATGTCACCATGTAAAGAAGTAATAGCCTCATCATCCAACATTGCAACAATCTCATGCGTAAAGCTTGCATAGATGCTATGAGACAAAATAGGAGGCTCCAAGGTGCCTCAGGACGGTGATCACTTTTTCACATTGAAAACATGACTAATAATTTTATGACGAGGTGAATCAAGTAAATATGCATCAGGTTCGAGTTTTAGGAGAATGGGCTAATGGGTCAAGAATGTGTAGGATGTTGGTCATGGCAAGTATGAACTATGACATATTCACGTATATTAATTTCCTTAGCCCAACAATGCAGATGAAGATCAAGCTTATAATCTGCATCTGATGTAGGACGACAAGGGGAAATTTTCAAGGGCTCAAATTAGGGTTAAGGTTTGCAGAATTTCTTGAACAATTTATAGGTTTGATAAAGACTAATTAGCAAACCTGATAGATTAATCTGCTAGCGTCACACGCTAGTAGGTTTCTAGGAATCACACAGGAAGAAAGCCTCCCACTTTCTAGGGTTTATGCATAAACTGAAATTATGGAAAATCTTCATTAATTTCATAATTTCAAGTAGTAACTCATCTTCTCTCGCATCAGTTAATTTCAACCCATAAGCTTTCCCAACACGCAGAAACGAGATAGCATCCGATCTTCCCCTAAACATCTTCTCAGTACGAGTAGACATGTTTGTAATCTAAGCTCTAATTCCAAATTGATGTAGGAACAAGAGGAAATCTTCACAGGTTAAAATTAGGGTTAGAGTTTGCAGAATTTTGGGAATAATCGATAGATTTGATAAAGACTAAATAACAGAACTGATATTAATCTACTAGCCTCACACTAGTAGGGTTTTAAGAATCACATCTAAGAAGAAAGCCTCGCACTTTATAGGGTTTATGAATAAACTAAAATTATAGAAAATCTTCATTAATTGAAAAGAAACTCATTACATAGCTTATATATTGCTCATCTTACTTAACCCTAAAGGACATAAATAGATCCTACTAACCAGACTCACAAAACAGGAATGAAAAATAAAATAAAATAGACTTGCTACAGTACCCTGAACAGTAATATGCTGTAATGCTTGCCCAAAAATAGCTTAATACTTTATTCCCACACAAAGCTAGAGTCACCATCATCCCACCGAATCAAAGTGTGGGGCTTATAAATCTCCCTTCTCTCGTTCCTTCTATAAACGTTTTAACTTATTATTCCTATCATCTCTCCCCGGTGTGATAAAATTACCAAAAGTACCCTTTGATATCCTCATCAGCATCACTCCATGAACAACCATGAACAATCTCAGAACGAGAGTACTTAGTTTTGGCATGATACTTGGTGTGGAGATTCTTCTTTGAAATTCCAATTTCTGAATGATTTTGCTATTGTGAGAGATAAGGATGCTCTCATTAGTTCTTGCATCTCTTTGAGATGTGCCTTTTATGCTTAATTTCCATGATTGGGAGGTTGAGTTTGTTGATACATTTTTCGAGACCTTGTATAGCACTAGCCTTGACGTGATTTGAGAGGTTGTGGTTAGGGAAGGTCCATCCGGATAAGGGGTTTGATGTAAGGTTCCTTGTTAAGATTCTCGGTGAGGGGATTCCTATGGAAGGTTCCCCAGCTTCCCTTAGAAATTTATTTGGGATTCGTATACTCCCAAGGGGTTTTTTTTCCTTTGCATGGGAAACATCTTGGGTGAAGATTTTTACTATTATCAAATCTTCAAAGAAGGGGAAAAGTGCTCGTTAATAGGTTTTACATTTATAATGGTTGTGTTGAGTTCGTGTTTCATCTTTTGGTGGAGGGTTCGTTAGCTAAAAGCTTGTAAGAAATGACTTATAGAGTTTTGGGTGTTTCTTGGTGGTTGCTGGCTCCGTGAAAGATGAAGTGTGAGCTTGGAGTGGTATTAGTGCTTCAAAGGAGCTTAAAAAGGCTAACTCATTGGTCCCTCTATTTTTTTTCTTGTTTGGAAAGATGGGAATAGAAGAGCTTTTGATTTTGATGAGATGCCTTTGGAAGTGCTTAGAGATAGGTGGTTCAACACCCTTAGTTTCTGGGTCAAGGGTAGATTTTTTTACTAAGGATGATGATCTCATAGGTTTTGGGTGGTTGCTTTTGTGTAGATAGCCTGTATGTGGGTTGCACCTCCTTGTTGCTCTTTAGTTCATTTATATATTCTTTGCTTATCAATAAAAAAGGTACAAAAAGAACCTTCAGCCCAATAGGTTCTATAGGTTCTATGAGAGTCTCTGTAGCGCTCTAGAAAATGCACCCCACAACATTAATGTGATGATCATGATCCCTTTTATGAGCATATCTCAGCCTCTTCCTCGGAATATTCTAATGGGTCCACAATATTGTGCTCACACTTGGTCAGGTCACTAGACTTGTAATCTAATACTAAGGCACGTTGACTACAATGAACAGCAATGTGTACCTTCTGATGGGGAACACGAGGAAGATTAGAATTAGGGAGTTTAATTTAGGAATTGGGGGATATAGGGATAATTATGTAATCAGAAAATATTATGGGTATCTAGATGTAGTTAATTTTATATTTCAGTTTCCTTGTCGGTCTAGGTTAGTGTTTAAGATCTCTATATAAGAGACGTCCTATGTCATTTTGTAGGCAGCTTGGAGAATGAATAAAAATGATACTGTCTGGGCAAGCCACAAGGACAAACTTACTAAAGAAACTGATACTATGAGGAGCAGAGGAATTGGAATCTTCACTCCTACAAGTGCTATTTCATGGGGCTGACTGAGAGACAGATTTAGATTGATGTGGCTCTCCTCTCTGTGAAGTCACATGACATAGGGAAAGGGATGTAAGGTATTTACTTATCTACCTTGTGAAAAGCATTCTCTGTGGAGTAAGGGGAATATGATATAACCTATCTATTTGACAAACCTACCAACTGTAATGAAAGGTTCTTGCTCAATACCACACTGAAGCATAAGTTCTTCAAATCGATTCATGTAGTCAGTCGCACTAGAAGTCAATTGTCTATGATTTAGAAGCTGATAAATCGACTCCTACAGTAAGTGATTGGTTGCTCACTTAGATGCTCTAGGTTATGCTGGATAATCTACCAGTATTTTCTAACAGATCCTATAAATTTCATTTGGGCAAAAACGGATTTTCTCTATATCTAACATGCTATACCAATCAAAGTAGTTGTCTATTTGACAAACCTACCAACTGTAATGAAGGTTTCTTGCTCAATACCACACTGAAGCATAAGTTCTTCAAATCGATTCATGTAGTCAGTCGCACTAGAAGTCAATTGTCTATGATTTAGAAGCTGATAAATCGACTCCTACAGTAAGTGATTGGTTGCTCACTTAGATGCTCTAGGTTATGCTGGATAATCTACCAGTATTTTCTAACAGATCCTATAAATTTCATTTGGGCAAAAACGGATTTTCTCTATATCTAACATGCTATACCAATCAAAGTAGTTGTCTATGCAATCTAGCCAATCTCTGAAGGCATCAGGATCCAATTTCCCATCATATGGAGGAGCATCTACCTTGACCCTCTTAGTATTATCTACAAATTTCTTATGATTGTACCTACGGAGTTGTGGCGAACTCATGACGTTCCATTGGGAACACTACCATGACGACCAATTGGCATAGGATTTCTTCCCATAGTATGATTAATTGATAGGTTGTCTATGTTCTTGTCTAGGCTGTGACCTATGATACTGTAACACTGCTGGGTATTTATGAGATCCTCATCAAAAAAGGGAGCATCCAGGAGAGGTCTAGACTCAATGTCACCATCAGGGTTGAATCTAGAATGGGAAGTCACACAACTGGTCTAGGGGAGATTCCCTTGCGCACATCCCATCTTATGAGGAATACTATTCAGCCGCGTAATGGATGATTTATGGATTTTCCTCAACAGAGTGTTTCCCATTGTCTACCGAATTTATGCAGACTCCTCGTAGATTTGTTACATTGAACCAGATAAGTTGTTCTACTATACCCTTAAGATAGCTTAAGTCAACTTGTAGTTATAGATGTTTATATGTGAGGTCTGAAGGGGTCTTGATTTCATTAATCATGATGGATGCAAGGAAGAAAAATATGGAGATAACACAAATTGCAATAAGTAATCTAGATGATAAACCTGCTAAGATGCACACTCACCCAGTCTCGAAAACTCACATCTAAATGCTATGCCAAATATGCAAAAATAAGCAAAAATAAGCAAAGGCTAGACAAACATGAGCAAGCAAATTAAATGGCTAGCACAAAAAAAGGGGTTTTAGTTATGGCAGAATGTTTATACCTAATGTAAAATGCTAAACCCTATCCAAATGACTGCCAATTAAGTTTTCAAAATTGAAAATTGTACCTCACATAACAATAGCAGGCCAGTCTGTTCTCAAGTGGACCAAATTTCTGAAATTAGAAATTCAGGAAAACGCCTCAGCAGCTTTGCTCGGTCAACATGACTTGGCACAGTCAACACGGCTGGGTTAAAATGGCTAAGCTGGCTCGGTTATATGGCTTGGCAGCTCAAAAACAGTTCGACGTGCACAGAGAGGCATGTTGAGTGTGTGAAATGAAATCTGGGGTGATGGCAGAGCGGTTGGCTGTGCGACAGTTTCTGATTCTGAATCTCTGTTCCTGCTGGCGTCGAGTTCTAGTGATGCCAATAGATGAAGATCTGATGAGTCAGCTGCAACCAAATATACAGGCGGCGTGTGAGTAGGAACCGATTAAGTTGGAGACGATGCTTTTCGGCAGTGAGGTGGTCAGTGCTCTCTGTTGTGGTGCACAGAAATGGCAGTGGGAAATCTTGTTCCTGACTTAGGTTGATTGTTCAACTTTAATTCAATTCTTTTTTATTGTTAAAGATGCACTGTTGATGGGGATTGTATGAGTGAAATGGTGGTTGGTTTGATACCTTTTGATGTAAAGCATTAAGAAAATACTGAGCAGAAAGAACTTGACACCAATAGACACAGATCTGATGAGGCAACTGCAACCAAAGATACAGGCGGAGCGTGAATAGGAACTAATTAAGTTCGAGACGATGCTTTCAGCAGTGAGGTGGTCGGTGCTCTCTGTGATGGTGCACAGGAATGGCAGTGGGAAATCTTGTTCCTGACTTAGGCTGATTGTTCAACTTTAATTCATTTCTTTTTTGTTGTTAGAGATGCACTGTTGATGGGGTTTGCATGAGTGAAATGGTGGTTTGTTTGATACGTTGTGATGTAAAGCATTAAGAAAATACTGAGCAGAAATAAGGAAGAAGAGGGAGGAAAAAGTGGGAATGGGAAGAAGAGGAGAAGAAGCGATAGAATGGAGAGAGAGAGAGAGAGGGTGCATTTTAGTGAAATTAATGATTAGGATGAAGATGGAGTGATGATTGATGGTATGGAAATTCCTAAATGTTATCTTTTGAGATCTTTGGGATTCATTATCCGAAAAGGAGAGATTGAAGTGAACGGTAGGAGAAAGAACACAGTAACAAGAAAATAAAAATAAATCAATTCCAATCACAGGGAGGCAGCAACCCAATTCAATAGTACTTTGTTTATTCATCAATGTCTCTTAAAATAACATAGTGATGTCTAATGTATAGACGTCTTAGACACCATAGTCCTATTCCAATAAGGAATACTTAAATATGGGAAATAAATACTAACTTATAATATATTAATTCTTAAAACTCTAAATACCATAATATTTAACGATACATAATTACCCGTAATCAACATACCCAATAATACCTAAATTAAAATTCCTAAATCTTTTCTTCAATGTATACTTATCAATGTTATTCATATCTGGTCGGGCTAAATGGAGAAGTGTAACTGGAATACTTTGTGACAATAAAATATTAGCCAGGTTGAAGAGTTTTTATGAAATTGTGATAAGGCCAATTATGTTATATGGAACAGATGTTGTGCGGTCAACAATCATGTTAAAAATTTAGTGTGGCTGAAATAAGGATGTTGAGGTGGATGTCTAGCAACATGAGAATTGCCAAGAAATGGTGGTAGCACCTATAGAGGATAAATTGAGATAGAGGTATGTAAATGATTTCGACATATGCAGTGTTGGTAAGCACTTAGTAGTGTATGTGTATAGTATGTTTTTGTCGCACTTTTAAAAGTCTACAAGCATTAACCAACCCATCTCTTTTTTCACCTTAACTCAATAGTAGGACTAAATAATAAATGATAGCATGCTATCTGCCTTTTTCAATGATGACCAAAAGCCTTAATCCAAAGTAGTTGCTCTCGGCTACATGTTTTTTGAATAAAAATGTTTCAGTTGAGTTTTCTTCGTAGAATTGTTCTTTGTTTTACGGTTGCATCTTTGTGTGCTTGTTTCTCTTCGTTTCGATGAAGAAAAACAAGATTTTCGGTTAGGAATACTGGGTGGGTCTGCAATATCCAGTAGTGCACTTCCCCAGGAACTTCTTATATATTAAATGATATTGCTGTGGGCTTACTTTTCTTTCTAGAATAGTTCTTCCTTCAGAGTTCATGTGACTTTATGTGTACATGCATACATGCACTTTGCTTGCTTGTATATTTGTTGTTATTTTTCAAATTTCCTTTTGGTTTGGGGGTGGGGGGAGGTGCTGGCAGTAGGAAAGCTGAGTTCTGTGTTTCTCTTAGTCCCTTTGTTAATATGGCCTTAGATTGGTTATAAAATAGTCATACACATCTGAGTGGCTTCTGCTGCATATTCAGTGTTATGATTATTCTTATAAATAATTGTGCAGTCATAAGTTGCAACCACTGGTGGATTGTGTACTGTTACTTGGAAAAATCCTGGAGAAAAAGCATGTATCAGGTGTGAGTGAGAGTGAGACAGGTGGACTTGCCCGTCGGTTAAAGAAAATGCTTGTTGATCTCAATGAATATGACTATGCCAGGGAAGTAGCAAGAACCTTCCGTCTCAAGGAAGCTTTGTGAAATTACCAGGTAAACTCAGGGAAGGCTGGGGACATCACCAGTTCAACTCAGCAAATACAGCAGGGGCAATGGCCTCACAGTGGTCGAAACAGCGCAGGTATTGGATATTCTCTCTCTATAAGATCGAAAGAACACTGAACTATGGCCAGGAGCATATCCGGGAACCCTAGTCGTAACTGCTGTGACCTGTCTCTCTTGCATATGATACTTCTTTTAGGACTGTTCTGTCCATTTTGTTGTAGCCATGTAAGATGAGGCTGTCGTGGTGGTTTTGAGAAGTCTTGTAAAATCTTTGATAATCAGTATGTGATTATTTTGATGATCATAAGTGCAGAACTGGTATTAAAATGTTTCCTTAAGCTGTAATTTTGATACAAATACGTGTGATACTCAATTGTGCGAATCTGTGTTCTGGTTGCTTGTAGGCACCATGTTTCAAGACTTGCTAGTTTGCCTTTTTGTTTTGCCTCCTTTTAGGTCTAGACTTTGGCTGGATCTGGCGGGATGTCATCAGATCCTACCGGATATGAAGCGGTCCGGTCAAATTTGACCGCACAATAGGTCGCAAGCGATTTGAAGATTTAGGGCACACTATTGAATTCCCACAACCAGAATAACCAGGTGAGATTTAATGAATGGAATCGATACAAGAGATGAAGAGTAGGTCGGCTAGATGAAAGGAAAAAAGAAAAAAAGGAAAGTAAATGGAATATGGAAGAAAATTAACTAACAAACAAATGGAGTAATAGGTACACAACAAATTACCAGGTCGCAATCCAAATTAATTAAAAAAAAATTGAATTTTGTTGAATGAAGGAGAGAAAAGTATGAAGGGGAGAAAAGGGACGAGGTTGGTGTAGAATTTGATTATAATTGTGGTAAAATGATTCTTTTATAAAAGGGTATTTCAATTAAGCTTTAACAGATTTTGTTAAGTTAAAAGGTAGGTAAGTGTATTAACACTAACATAAAATAAAAACAGACGAGATAGATAAAAGAAAAGAAAAAGGTCCAGCAGAGACATAGAAATAGCAAAAATCAAAAGATGTGGAAACAAAGGACAGAGAAACTTTGCGAAGGCGGTTCGAAGGGAAATCAACTCTTTCAATGTCGCTTCAAATTAACTCATATATGTCCAAATCCAAGCTTCAGCAAGATTCAAATTAGATGGGTATCCTAAATGTTGACCCTAACATATATTTTAATGATGATAAAATACAACTTTTGTTATACTAATGATGCTACCTAAGTGTTTTAAGCAATAAGAGCATTCAATCAAAGATCAAGGTGCAATAACTCAACCCGAATCAAACATCAAGTGAAGACAGAAGAACTAGTATAGGTCTAAGGTATTAAAACAAGTTGCAAGTCTCACTTGTTCAGGTAATTAACTTGTTCAATGGCTCTTTTTGAAAAGCATTTTAACATAACCTTTTAATCAAATGTTTTAAAGTTAAAATCTTTTCAAATCATGAAAACTGGGTTGTTAAGCAACCCAGTCGACTGGGTACATATACCAGAAGACTGGTATATGGGACAGTATGTCCACAGTCGACTGGATGCTTCATACCAGTCAACTGGTGTTCTGGACAGACAGTCCTCGGTCGATTGGTAAGAACAAATCAATCGGCTAGTACTTTGGACAAAAGTTTCCCAGTCGACTGGTAAGTCATACCTAGTCGACTAGTACCTTCAATAGCCTTAAAAATAAGATTTTTAAAGTGGACCCAGTCGACTAGTACTAAGACCCAGTCGACTGGTAATTCGAAAAATATGATCGTTATGGCGTCAAACATGTACATTTGATGTACAAAAGTGTACCAAATCAATTCAGCACGGGCATATTACATCAAGGTTATTTAAACCCACACTATTGAGCATTTCAAAACAAGGAGTTACACATTCAATCAAGTTTTTACTCTTTGATACACAAAAAGCTTTGAAATATTTGTGTTGAGCCATTCTTCAAGCTTTACCTTGAAAGAGATATATTATTCAGTTGTATAAGCCTTCATTGTTGTCTCTCTACCATTTACTTTACAGCTTTTATTGTAAAGGGATTAGCTTCCGAGAGGAAGGGGTTTGCTTCTGAGAGGAAGGGGTTTGCTTCCGAGAGGAAGGGATTGTAAGGTTTGTGCAACACCCGTGAAGTTGCACGACTAAGGTTCTTAGTGGATTACTTCAAGGAGATTCCTTTAAGAGAGTGGACGTAGGGTCGGAATGAATCCAATATTGTCGAACCACTATAAACTGAGTTTGCATATTCTATTCCTTAAACTTTTTTGTTTACATCACATTACTTGTTTACATGCTTGTTGGTTCATCTGTTTTTATAAACTTGTGATTAATTAGCAAAAAGATTTAAAAACCTAATTCAGCCCCCTTCTTGGATTGGAAACCTCAGTCTACAATTGGTATCAGAGCATTGTTCTCAATTTTAGGCTTAATATCCTTGAGTTGATCCGATGGCAGCAAATAGCTATTCTGAGGGACACTCATACACTCGGTCTCCTTTGTTCAATGTCTCCAACTATAACTATTTGAAAAATAGGATGAAAATCTTTTTTGAAGGACAAGATTATAATCTGTGGAGAGTCATTGAAGAAGGACCTAGAATTCCATCAAAGGAAATAACTATTGGAGAA
Source organism: Bretschneidera sinensis (assembly GCA_023935145.1). Lineage (NCBI taxonomy): Eukaryota > Viridiplantae > Streptophyta > Magnoliopsida > Brassicales > Akaniaceae > Bretschneidera > Bretschneidera sinensis. The sequence continues at coordinate 4,692,564 of CM043705.1, forward strand.
ATCAATCATACAATGCCTAAACTCAAAATTGAGTACAATGAAGAGGATTGTAGAATGATGTCTCTCAATAGTAGAGCCACAAGCATTTTACATTGTGCTTTAGATATATTTGAATACAATAAAATCTCTGCATGTGTTTCGGCTAAGGAGATATGGGATAAATTGCAAGTTACATATAAAGGAACTAGTGAGGTTAAAAAATCAAAAATCTATATGCTAGTTTATGAATATGAATCTTTTAGAATTTCTCTTAATGAAACAACTTCTCAAATGCACTCACATTTCACAACTATTGTTAATGGTTTGAAGCTTCTTGGTAGGAACATTGAGGAGTTTAAACTAACAAGAAAAATCTTAAGATCTTTGCCACCCACTTGGAAAGCAAAGAAGGCGGCCATCACGGAGGCCAAAGATCTCGACAAACTTGATGTTGAGACACTTCTTAGGACATTGTTGATATATGAGATGGAAGAAATGAATCCCATTGTCAATGATGATGAGAAGAAGAAAAAAGTAATTGCTCTCAAAGCCTCTACATGCAACAAAGAAGAGGAATCGGAAGAAGAAGCGGAGAGCAGTGAAGAGGATGGAGAAATGGTCTTAATCACCAAACGGTTTCATAGATTCTTGAAGAAAAACAAGAAACCATACACAAAGGATCCCACCTCAAAAAGGGAACCACTTGTGTGCTATGGATGCAAGAAGCCCGGTCACATCAAGGCCGATTGCACAGCTACAAGCAAACCATACAAGAACTTCAAGAAGAAAGCTATGATTGCAACCACTTAGAGTGATGACGAAGAAGAAGACTCCTCGGATAAAGAAGTCGGATACGAGGAAATTGCCAACCTATGTCTTATGGCAATCGACGATGAAAATAGGTATCATCTTCTCCCTCTTCTAAGAATGACATTGTTAGTAGTAGTGAAGAGCTCATAGAAGTCATAAATGAAATGCATGAAGAATTAAAGAAATTTGATTATAGGAACTCCACTCTTAAGAAAAAGGTATCATCATTTTCTAAAGAGATAATAAGTCTAAGAGAAGAGAAAGATAAACTATCTTCATTGCTTTATGATTCTTCTCAAGATTTCCTATAAGATGAAAATGAAAACTTAAAGAAGAAAATATTAGAATTGAATGGCACAATATCTAGACTCGTGCTTGGAAAAGAAAAGCTTGATAAAGTACTTTCTTGCCAAAGATTAAGTTGAGGGAAATTCGGATTAGAATACTCTCCATTAGGCAAACAAAAATCAAAAGAGAGCTTATTCATCAAGGCTTCATGTGTGAATGAAGCCTCTACTTCAAATGTCAAAATCACACCCATAATGAATGATAGCATGTCTAGAAATACTAATTCTAATGCTTATATAAGAATGAAGAATCCTAGAAATACTCGTGTTTATATGTATGCTCATTCAAGAAATGCTTATACACATCCTAGGAATAATCATCATATGCATCCTAGAAACTATATGAGTAAACAAAACTTGCACATTGCACATACATATACTAGGAGTTACCATCATGGTCATCCTAGAAATAGTGTGCATACACGCATGTATCCTAGAAATCATCATCATACATTTTCTGAAAATGACATGTATATTCATATTCCTCACAATAGAAACATGTATCCTAAGAACTCATATCCTAATCATTATAGGCATACATAACCAAATACTCCTAGAAATTTCAATAACTATCATCCTAGGATTGTGCATTATCAACATGTCTATAGATTGCCATATGCTGTTAAGAAAGTATGGGTCCTAAAAGAAACAGTATTTTCAAAGACTAACCCCAAAGGACCTAAGAAATTTTATGTACCTAAAAATACCATTGTGTATCTTTGTGTGATGTAGATATGTCTCCACGCCAAGGAAAAAGGTAACTGTAGGTACCTTGATAGTGGATGCTCAAAACATATGACCGGTGATAAAAGTGTATTCAATGAGCTAACTCTAAGAGATGGTGGACTTGTCACCATTGGAGACAACGCAAAAATAAAGATCATCGGACATGGAAAAGTTGGTAATGATTTCTCAACCATAGATAATGAATTGCTAGTACAAGGCCTTAAGCCAAATTTACTAAGCATTAGTCAACTTTGTGACAAAGGCAACAAAGTCACATTTGAGACCTCTCATTGTCTAGTTATAGACATCAAGAGTAACAAGATCAAATTTATTGGCCATAGACATGAAAATATCTATATAGTTGATTTAAAATCCTTGCATTTCGAAAATGAAAAATGTTTTCCTGACATTAGTGAAAATCCATGGCTATGGCATAGAAGGCTTGGTCATGTGAACATGAACTTGCTGAAAATCATTTCAAGAAAAGATTTAGTCATTGGACTTCCCAAAATAAATTTTGAAAAAGATAATATGTGATGCTTGTTAAATGGGAAAACAAACTAGGATTTCTTTTAAATCAAAGAATGTAGTCTCAACTACTAGACCATTGGAACTTTTGCATATGGACTTATTTGGTCCAATAAGTACCATTAGTCTAGTTGGCCATCAATATACTCTTGTTATTGTTGATGACTATTCAAGATATACCTTTGTTATCATTATTGCTTACAAGGATGAAGCTTTCAAAGGATTTGAAAACTTTTGCAAAAAGGTTCAAAATGAAAAAAGAATTTGTATTTCAAGTATTAGAAGTGATCGTGGAAAAGAATCTGAAAACCAAATTGTTTCAAGATTTTATGATTAAAATGGAATTGATCACAACTTTTCAGCTCCTAGAACTCCTCAACAAAATGAAGTTGTTGAGAGAAAAAATAGAGTTCTAAAAGAATTTGCTAGAACAATGCTTTGTGAAAATAGTTTACCAAAATACTTTTGGGCTGAAGCAGTAAACACTTCTTGCTATATCTTGAATAGAATTTTAATTAGGCCTATGCTTGACAAAACTCCGTATGAATTATGGAAAGGTAGAAAGCCTAATATCTCATATTTTCGTACTTTTGGTTGTAAATGCTTCATCCTAAACAACAATAAAACTAACTTGGGTAAATTTGACTCTAAGACCGATGAAGAGATATTTTTAGGATATTCAACCTCTAGTAAGGCTTATAAAGTCTTAAACAAGAGAACTCTAGTTGTAGAAGAATCCGTACATGTAACTCTTGATGAGTCTAACCCAATTAGTAGTAGAGAAGTTTCTTTTAATGATGATGCGGATTTTATTCCACGAACGGAAACATCTACTCCCATTGTTGACCTAAAGGAGAGTCCACCTCAAACAAATGAAGAGATAGAAACTCTCAAATTGGACCAACCATCTAGAAGCGGACAAGAGCACAGTCTTCCCAAAGATTGGAGGTATGTAAATTATCACCTGATTGATCAAGTAATTGGTGATCCTTCACAAGGGGTAAGAACTCGTTCCTCTATTAGAAATATTTGCAATTATGTAGCTTATTTGTCTCAAGTAGAACCTAAGACATTTATAGAAGCGGAAAAGGATAATGATTGGATAATTGCCATGCAAGAAGAGATAAATCAATTTGAAAGAAACAATGTATGGAATCTAGTTCCTAGACCTAAGAATCATACAATAATTGGAACTAAATGAGTATTTAGAAATAAGATTGATGAAAATGGAATAGTGACTAGAAACAAGGCTAGACTAGTTGCTAAGGGATATAATTAAAAAGAATGAATAGATTTTGATGAGACCTATGCTCCCGTAGCAAGATTAGAAGCTATTCGAATGTTATTAGCCTTTGCATGCTTTAATAAGTTTAAGTTATTTTAAATGGATGTAAAAAGTGTTTTCTTAAATGGTTTTATAGAAGAAGTTTATATTGAGAAACCTCTTGGATTTGAGAATCTTAGTCTTCCAAATCATGTCTACATGCTTTCTAAAGCTCTATATGGGTTAAAGCAAGCTCCAAGAGCATAATATGAAAGACTATGTAAATTTTTTATTGACAATAACTTTGTAAGAGGTAAGATAGACACAATCTTCTTCACAAAAACTCACAAAAATGACACTTTGCTAGTTCAAATATATGTTGATGATATTATATTTGGTGCTACTAATGAATCTATGTGTCAAGAGTTTGCTAAGTGCATGCAAGGAGAATTTGAAATGAGCATGATGGGAGAGTTTTCCTACTTCCTTGGACTTCAAATCAAACAATTGAAATGAGGCATCTTCATCAATCAATCAAAATACACTAAGGACCTACTAAAGAGGTTCGGGATGGAAAGCTCAAAGCCACTTGGTACACCTATGAGCACATCTACAAAACTTATGAAGGAGGTAAGCGTGTAGATACTAAATACTATAGAAGTATGATAGGAGCTTTACTTTATTTGACTGCAAGTAGACCTGATATTATGTTCAGTGTATGCATGTGTGCTAGATTTCAGACTAATCCTAAGGAATCACATATAGTAGCAGTAAAAAGGATCCTTAGATATCTACAAGGTACTCAAACCCTAGGATTATGGTACTCTAGAGATTCATCTTTTGAGCTTGTAGGATATTCAGATGCTGATTTTGCTTGATGTAGGCTAGATAGAAAAAGCATAAGTGGAACATGTCAACTCTTAGGTGCAATGTTGACCTCTTGGTTTTCCAAGAAACAAAACTTTGTTGCACTATCAACCACCGAGGCGGAATATGTAGCAGCTGAAAGTTGTTGTGCCCAAGTGTTATGGATGAAACAATGACTAGAAGATTATGGCATGAACCTTAAAAGCATACCAATACATAGTGATAATACAAATGCTATCAACCTAACCAAGAATCCTATCCAGCACTCTAGAACTAAACACATAGAAATTAGACATCATTTCTTAAGAGACCATGCTCAAAAAGTTTATATAAGACTAGAATTCACACCTTCAGAAGATCAAATAGCTGACATTCTTACAAAACCTCTAAGTGAAGCTAGTTTTTGCAAGATTAGAATGCTAATGGGATTGTTAGATTATAATAAACGGAATGTCTGATTGCTTCTTCATTCATCATTATGCATACTTGACATCCAGTGAAAGAGTATTAATCCTTGTTTAATATCTTCCTCACTCAATATGGCATAGATAAACAAATTTCGTGCTAAGACTCAAGATTGGAAATTTTCATTAAGAGTCCAGTCGGCTAGTAAGTCTATCCCAGTCGACTGGTAAGTCTCTGCCTATTCTCCCAGTCGACTGGTAAGTCTATACTAGTCGACTAGTACATCAAAACCTTGTTTGGATCCAATTTTTTTAAAATTCAGTTATCACACCAGTCGACTGGTATAAACTACCCAGTCGATTGGTATCTGTCTGCCAGTTCTTCCAGTCGACTGCTACCTTAATCCAGTCGACTAGTATGCAAAATCCTTCATCTTTACAAAGGACCCAGTCGACTGGCATCGCGATTCTATAAATAGACTCTTCATTTTTTCCATATTTTCATGCTATTTTCAAAAACCATAGCTTTCTCTCTTTACAAAATATCGCCATTTTTATCTAAAAACCTTCAAAACACTACCTAAACACATCTATTTACTCATCTAAAACCTCTTTTTCAACTTTCTACAGTTGAAATATCCTATTTCCACCAAAAAATCATTTTTTCAAAAACTCTTTTTTCCCAAAAATGACCAATAGAATCCGAGTTCAATACACCACTGAGAGACCAAATGCACCTACAAAGCCAAGGTCCACCAAATCTACGGTTCTGGATTCGAGGAGGAAGGGCGTGGCAGGCTCATCTAGCAAGAAGCCCATAACAGAGCTAGATAATACTCTGTTTTCCAGCCCAGCGGCAAAGGCCAGGTATAATTCCGTTATCCGCCTTAAGAAAATCATGATGGGTAGAGTTGTCGACTTCGACTCTATTCGTCATGGTAACTTTGATATATTGTCTGCCTTTAAGGCTATTCACTTGACCCCACTGGTCAAGATTTATGAGAAATTTTACCTGAGACTGATTCACCAGTTCTATGCGAACTTGGTGAAACCCAGTCCACTGGCTCTGAGATTCAGAACCAATGTCATGGGTGTAGAGTTTGAGGTCAACACTGACCTCTTGATGAGCATTTTGAGGATCCTTGTGAGAGGGATCCAATAGAGTCTAGATAGATGGCCAGAAAATTTTAAGGTTGATGAGGTGTGTTAGATAGTTAGGGGCGACTTTAACTCTATGTTCAGACCCACTACATTTAACACATGTAGTGACATACCCCTAGACTCAAAATTGTTCAACCTTATAGTGAGTTAGACCATCCACCCGAGACTAGGGAGTCGGGGTAGTCTATCTAAGATAGATTCCGTATTGATTTGGTGCCTTAAAACTGGGCACCACTTCAATATATACCCCCTGCTGCTCGCCAACATGATAAATGGCAAAGCGAGCGACTTTGGATGTCTTCCCTACGGGATACTCATCACGCTCATACTCCAGCACTTCCAAGTGCCTCTCCCAGCCTCTGAGGCTCAAGATATCGGGCCAAAAGACATCATCAATGTCTCCTCGCTGAAGAAGATGGGATGCACGGTCCACGACGACTTCATCTACTCTAAGACCGGGAAGCACATTCGGATTGGAGAGGACGACAGCAGTGATGACGAGGATGAGGGTGCTGCTGCTGATATGGATATGGATGCCCAATAACCTCCTATAGGTGACTCGAGTGCTAGTCAGGTTGAGTACGGCGATCTACTTCAGGCTATCACGAGCCTCTAGTTGACCATGCAGTCCGAATTCTAAACTTTGAGCTCTTCCATTGAGACCCTTCGGGATGACTTTGAGCTGCACCAAGAGCGCACCGAGAGTTCCTTAGCTGAGATTCGGGATCTCATTCGTGATGGCTTGGACTATCCTGCTCCATGAGTCACTTTACTATCTTCCTCTCGATGTACTTTTTGATATAGATTTTTCATTGTTCTTAGCACGGACATAGTCTCATATGTTATTTTATACTTCTGTTATGGCTCTACGAAGCCTACATTGTATAGACTTTTGTTGTATATGACTATGGTTTCTGTTTCCACTTTGATCTATTTCATGTACTTGTTTTACATATGTCTACATGCTTTATATCTCTTTAAATTCATATATGTGCTTTAAAACTGCTTCTGCTTGTATGGAAATTTTTTGTTCTTCTCGGGAAGGCTTCTAAACTCTGAATGATGCCAAATTTTCGTATATAGGTTTGGTTATGCATGCTCTTGATGACTATAGTAGCTATATAGCTTATTTTTTAGTTTACTACCCCTTTTCTGCTGTTGTCAAAACGAGGGAGAAAAATGAGAAAATGTGAAAACCTAATGTAAACTCAAGATAATGCATAGATTTAGGGGGAGCACTGCTCCAAAGATATTGAAATATGATTATATATGTATTGGTTGGCTGAGTTGTATATAAACTGCGTTTGATCCTTTACAGGTTGGTTTTATTCATAAAACAGAGGAGACTCTGCCCGATTTTCCAAAAAATCCAACACTTAGTTTCTTAAATTGTTTTTCTTTCTCATAAGTTTTGTTATCATCAAAAAGGGGGAGATTTTTGACCCTCACCTATATTTTAATGATGACAAAACACAACTCTTATTATACTAACGATGCTACCTAAGTGTATTAAGCGATAAGAGCATTCAACCAAGGATCAAGGTGCAAGAACTCAACCTGAATCAAACATCAAGTGAAGACAGAAGAACTAGTATAGGTCTAAGGTATTAAAACAAGTTGTAAGTCTCACTTATTTAGGTAATTAACTTGTTGTATGGCTCTTTTTGAAAAGCATTTTAACATAACCTTTTAATCAAATGTTTTAAAGTTAAAATCTCTTCAAATCATGAAAACTGGGTTGTTAAGCAACCCATTCGACTGGGTATATATACCAGAAGACTGGTATATGGGACAGTATGTCCACAGTTGACTAGATGCTTCATACCAGTCGATTGGTTTTCTGGACAGACAGTCCCCAATCAACTGGTAAAAACAACCTAGTCGATTGATACTTTGGGCAGAAGTTTTCCAGTCGACTGGTAAGTCATACCTAGTCAATTGGTACCTTCAATAGCCTTAAAAATGGGATTTTTAAAGTAGACCCAGTCGACTGGTATTAAGACTCAGTCGATTGGTAATTCAAAAAATATGACCGTTATGGCGCCAGAGCCTTTGCTTGGCTGTGGAGGCCGTCGCCTCCCAAGTATTCTTCTTTCCCAAGCTCTTTAGTTTTCCTTGAGAGTTTTACTTAGATCTGATTAACACTTGTTTGTATGGTCGCAGATGAGCGTTCTTTTTGGCGTCACCTCCCACTGGTGCATGTGAGACGACCGAGCTCTTGGGTCGTACCCCGCTGCAGTTGGAGAAAAAGACTGAGGTCGTCCTGCAGCTTCAAGCCTCGAAGGATGTAGCCAACCGGGCCAGGGCAGAGGCAATCTGGGAGCGGGATGCTGTCCTCTATGCTAAGCTCGAGGTGGAGTGGGCCATGTAGCGCCTGAGGGACAAGGGCAAGGCTCGCATTTGGAAGGCTATTGAGGAGGCTCTGGCTGCTTTCCAAAGCTCAGACACTTTAAGGACGGTCGTGGACTTAGATTGGGGAAAGCAGTTTCTAGAGGGCTTTCTAGAGGCGAAGAGGAAGGTTGAGGCCATGCACCCGGAGATGGATTTTTCAGCCTCGACCTTCTGAAGCCTAAGGAGGAAGACGAGGAGCAGCCTGCCAAAGAGGGGGAGCAGCCTTGCATAGAGGGAAAGCAGTTCGCCACTCGGGGAGAGCAACCTAACACAGAAGGAGAGCGGCCTACCCCAGAGGGGGAGGCTGAATCGGAGACGGCTCCAGCCCTAGACTAGGGTTTTTCATTCTTTTTTGTATTTTGAGGCCATTAGTGTTTTGTAACCTTCTGAAAAGTTAATAAAAACTTCTTTTTTTCTAACCCTTCTTATTTTATAATAGTTTCCCGTTTTACACTTGTTATTCCAGTAAAATTTTCTCTCAAAACTCGTGCGTCGGATCCGAGTTTATTGGTAGAAACGTTGGAGATGTTCGACGTTCCAAGTTCGTGGAATGCGTTTTCCACTTAGCTCCTAGAGCTCGAAGGTACTAGGGCGGCACACCCTTTTGATACGATACGGGCTTTTCCAGTTAGGGATAAGCTTTCTCGGTTCCCGAGGTCGAGATACTTCATTTTTTCGTAAGACGAGATCATGAAACCGGAAGTGCCTTCCTTGCACTCGAGAGTTATAATACCTAGTGGTCTGCTGTTGATAGGCCGCTAGTCGGATCTGAGCTTTATCTCATGCTTCGTCGAGGAGGCCGGTGTTCATACGAAGAGCTTCGCCATTGCTTTTTTCTTCAAAATTTTCTATTCGGAGTGAGGGCACTCCGATTTCTAAAAGGATGACGACTTCGGAGCTGTATGTCATGAAGAAAGGGGCTTCACCCGTGGGTGCTCGGGCAGTGGTCGGATAGGCCCAGAGGATATTCGGTAAGTGATTCATCCATTGTCGATCTGCCTCATCCAGTCTTATTTTTATGCCCAACAAAAGGGTTCTGTTAGTCACTTCAGCCTACCTATTAGCTTGTGGGTATCCGACGAAAAAGAAGCAATGTTCGATATGCAGTTCATCGCAAAATGCCTTGAACCGAGCACTATCGAATTGTTTGTCGTTGTCCATCACCAATACTTGAGGTATACCAAAGCGACACACTATTGATTTCCATAGAAAACCCTGGACCTGATGGTCGGTGATGCTGGCCGGTGGTTCGACTTCCACCCACTTTGTAAAATAGCTTATCACCACTATGAGGTACCTCCACTGGCCGGGAACTCCGGTGAAAGGTCTGAGGAGGTCCATTCCCCACATGGCGAAAAAAAGTGGGCTAATGATTAGAGTAAAGGGATTCACCAGCCTTCGGGAGATGGTAGCATATTGTTGGCAACTTTTGCACTTTTTCACTAACTTTAGGGCTTCCCCTCGTATCCCGGGCCAGTAGTAACCTTGGCGAATGATTTTGAAGGCGAGAGCTCATCCCCCGAGGTGATTTCTATAGATCATTTCATGGACTTCTCGGAGGGCGTAATTGGCCTCAATTAGGCCTAGGTATTTCAAATAAGGAGTCATAAGACCTCTTTTATACAATTAATCATTCACAATTACGTACCGTGCTACTCGGGAGACGATTTTTCTGACCTCACTCTTGTTGCCTCGGATATGTCCGTCTCGTCAATACCCAATGATAGGGTTCATCCAGGTTTACCCCGCAGCTATGAGCAACACAGTTGTTTCCTCTATACTGGGTACTGTGAGTGTTTTGAGGTAGACCACCCGTTTGGTTTCGGGCTGTCGAGAAGAGGCGAGCCGGGCCAGGGAGTCAGCTTTTGAGTTTTTAGCTCTCGGAATTTGGTTGATTTGAAACACTTTGAACTTAGTAGCAAACCCTTTAGCCTTCGTTAAATAGCGAGAGATCTTCTCTCATCGGGCCTCAAACTCTACATTGACTTGGTTTAGCACCAACTGCAAGTCGCTGTAGGCATATAGGGTTTTTACGGAAAGTACCCTGGCTAACTTTATCCTTGCCAACAGTGCCTCATACTCGGTCTTGTTGTTCGAGGCTTTGAATCCGAATCTTAGGGCGTACTAGACGGTGAATCCATTTGGACCACTTAGGATAAGCTCGATGCCACTTCCGGTGTCGTTTGAGGATCCGTCGACGTGGAGCATCCACTGAAGGATCAAGTTGGTTTCGTCGGGAGCTGGAGTAGAGTCCTCTTTACTTTGGAGAGTAGTTTCTACGATAAAATCTGCTAGGGCCTAGGCTTTGATGACCGTTCGAGGTCGGTAAAGGATGTCGAACTCGTTGAGCTTTACTGACCATTTGACCATTCTCCCATAAACATCGGGTTTGTAAAGTACTTGCCAAAGGGACTGATTGGTCAGAAAGATAATCGTATGAGCTTGAAAGTATGGTATGAGCATACGGGCCGTGATTAGGAGTGTGTAAGCCATTTTCTCCACGGGAAAGTATCTTGTTTCCTCGTCGTGGAGAACCTTGCTCATATAGTATACGGGCTTTTGGGTGCCCGCTTCCTCCCGAATCAGAACGGAGACCTTATGCCCCGTCGAAAGGTATAGGAAAAGTTCTTCACCCATGACGGGTTTAGTGAGTAAAGGGGGTGAGCCTAAGTACCTTTTTAGTTCCCCAAATGCTTCTTGGCAGTCTTCAGACCAGGCGAAGTCCCTTTTCTTTCTAATGGCTTTGAAGAATGAGAGGCATTTTTCTTCAAATTTTAACATGAATCGGCTCAAAGCTACTATTCGCCCAGTGAGTCACTGAATCTCCCGCACGGTCCGGGGTGATTTCACGCTAAGGACGGCCTCTATCTTTTTGAGGTTCGCCTCTATGCCTCTTTGCGTTACTTGAAGCCAAGGAATTTTCCTCCGGTGACCCCAAAAGCGCACTTAGATGGATTTAGTTTCATTTGATGGCACCTAAGGACTTTGAAGGCTTATTCCAAGTTGCTTTTGTGATCTTTGGCTTTGACACTCTTCACTAACATATCGTCCACATAAACCTCCATGTTTCGACCAATCTGTTCTTAAAAAATTTTATTCACCAATCTCTGGTAGGTAGCTCCATTGTTCTTAAACCCGAATGGCATAACTTTATAGCAGTAGAGCCCCTGCCCTGTGATGAAGATCGTCTTCTTTTGATCGAGCTTATACATGAGAATCTAGTTATACCCAGAGTATGCGTCCATGAAGGTCAGCAACTCGTGCCCTAATGTTGCATCGATGAGCTAGTAAATCCTTGGCAAAGGGAAGCTATCTTTTGGGCAGGCTTTATTTAGATCTGAGAAGTCGATGCAAATTCGCCATTTTCCACTGGCCTTCTTTACCATCACCACATTGGACACCCAATCTGGGTAATGCACTTCGCAGATAAAGTTAGTCGTGAGCAGCTTGTCCACCTCAACCTGGACAGCGGTTTATCGTTCGGGTGCGAACTACCTCTTCTTCTGGATGACTGGTTTGTAGTTTGTGTCCACATTTAACTTGTTCATGATCACGTCCGGGTTGATCTTAGGCATGTCTACTGCGGACTAGGCAAAGAGGTTCTAGTTTTTCTGGAGGAGGGCGAGCAAGGGTCCTTTAAGGTCCTCGAGGAGATTAGAGCCAATCTAGATGGTCTGGGAGGCATCTTCTTTTAGAGGTACAGCGGTTAGTTCTTCTACCGGCTGGCCTCGTGGGTTCCTCCCTTTGTCCCTAAGGTCATCCAACTCGAGTGGGAGGGTTTTCGTCCTTCAGCCTTCTTTCACTGCGCTGAGATAGCAAGACCGATAGATCTGTTGGTCCCCCCTAACTTCACCCACTCCACCCTCGGTCGGGAACTTCACTTTTAAGTGATATGTAGAGATAACAGCTCGGAGTTTGTTGAGGGTGGGTCGGCCCAGAATCATGTTATAAGACGAAGACTATCGGACGATCAGGAAGATAGTCTGCATGGTGGTTGCTTGCGGGGCTATTCATGCGGTCACCGAGAGGACTATGCGGCCTTCTGCAAACACAGGGCCCCCCGAGAAGCCATAGAGCTGGGTGGAGACTGGTTCCAACCGAGAGTCTCCTAACTACATCTGTTGGAAAGTGTCATAGAACAAGATGTTGGCGAAACTCCCGTTGTCGACCAGGATGCGTCTGACCTCGTGGTTGGCCACGAGGAGAGATATGACCACAGCATCGTCATGCGAAGTCAGGATTCCTTCTAGGTCTTCGTCTAAAAAAGTGATGGTCGTATCCGTCTTTCGTCTTTTATAGGGTCCAGCAATTGAAGCTATGGATCGGGCATAAGTCTTTCCACAGTGTTGTGCGTTTATCTACCTAAATTATTAAGCAAATAATCGAACGTGTTTTACTTGCAAGTGCACAAGGTCAACAGTAGCATAGTATGCAAACGCGAGATCATCTCCACAGGGATTGGTAAATTTCGTTTTAGAATTAATTTCATAAAGTAAAAATATACGGAAATAAATATTGAGTCTAGATTAATAATGATAAGAACATAGGGCTTTGATATCCACCACTAATCATACTTTCCTAATAAGTAATGTACCAATGCTATAGCCCTACCATGAATACCTAATGGTTATCAACCTAAGGGCTTGGTCCACTCCTTAGGCTATGGATTTCCCTATGCAATGAGTTAGGTATGGTGTATACTCTAACTCTTTTCTCTTTTAAGGGATTCAGCACGGCATATACTAAGTTGTTCCTTAAGAGAGCATAAGGTCTGTGGAAATCGACAATCACACGAGACCTAGGGCATGTTGTATACTCCCGGTTTCCCATATTGATTAACCCAAGAATTCAATGTGGAATTCTTTTGTTACTATTGCTAGACCCAAGACTCGATCATCCAAATTGATCTAACTAACTAATCCATATCACATGCATACGTTGATCAGACACATATATATGAGGAATTCAATAAAGCAAGCATTAATCAATTTAAGCATTATAACATGGCTATTTGCAACAGCAACAATACTTATATATAGAAAAGCATAATTAGGGCTTCAATCAAGCCCTATTAAGAGTTTAGTTACACATGCTAAGTAAACTGAACATTATAACCATAACTAAATTAAATAGAAAGATAAAACCTGAAGAAATATTGTAGAAACGAGTCGTCAATTCCTCTCCAAAGCTTACAACTTCCAGCAAAATCAAAATGTATGTTTTCTGTGTTTTACAAGTCTATATATAGGGTTCTATGGGTGCCCCAAAACCCTAATTTTCAATTTAAGATCTGGAGACTTCTTTCCAAAACTGGCTCTGTTGCCTCTCTGTGTGTGTGCGCTCGATCACATGGGCCTGCGTTCCAGTGCATGGGTGCGCTCGAGCCTTCTAAGTGTGCGCTCGCTCATAAGATAGGTGCACTCCAGGGTACCTTGCTGGTTGTAAATCTTCACTTTTTCTTCCTTGGAGCTCCAAAATGTCTTTATTTTCTTCAAAGACCTATAAAAAAACATAGAAAACACAAAAATGAAGTAGAATCTACTAAAGTATATAAACAAAAAGCCTAACAAGTGTAAATTAATGGGCTTAAATATGACTATTTAAATACTTAACACACTCCCAAACTTACATATTGCTAGTCCCTTAACAATACAAAACGAATGACTATATGAAAACAAAATCAAAAATAAATTCATTTTTCACGATATCCAAAAATTTGGGTTGTACATAAAACCATGATGATTGTTCATGAGTAATCTTATAATAAAAACACATTTTTTCCAATGAATAAGGATTTTAAAAGTTCATGTTACTCACCCAAGGTTGGTTTAAGGCATCGCAAGTTTGATTTGGTGTGTGGTGAATTAGCACATCAAAGATGGAGCTTCCAAATAATTCTAATGTATAGTGTTTCGGTGTCCAAACTTTCATCGAATTCCTTATCAAACAGAACAATAATGGCATAGTTTTTTACTTCTTTTCTTTTTTTTTCTTTCACCATGATATATATATATATATATATATATATATATATATATTTGCCATGTTGAGTTCCATTAAGCTTTCTAATTGACCATTGTAGCGAGTGTTTAGCCAGTGACTCCTAAACCATATGGTTTTAGGGCATTAGGTGTAAAGACACCCCTAAAGACTTACTAACTCAATTAAAAAATGCTATGAAACTAACTGGTCTCAATGATACCAAGTTAAAATCCCTACATTTTGATGTGAACACTCACTGCTTACTGAGGCAAGAGGTCCAGTTACTCAGTGAAAACTTTATTTAATGATCATTATATGCATAATTTCCACCTTTTGACGTGAATACTCACTGTTTACTGAGACAATAGGTCTAGTTACTCAGTAGAAAGTTTATTAAATGATCATTAGGAGCATTTTATTTTTTTCTTTTTGCATGATAAACATTTTTCTTTATTTTTCTATGCCAAAGTGTTCTTCTAACAAGTTATCCGATTACAGTTAGGTCATGGAAACATCTATATAAAAATTAAATGTCAGACCCCACATAATTGTGTGCTAATGTGCTCGTGTCAGATTTAGATCAAACTTGTGAATTCTTAAGTGCCTTGAGGTAGGTAATTAAACTTTTAAAATTCTTATTACAAGGCCATGTGTTCTAGATTTTAAGCTTACTAATGAAGTTTTATCATATTTGTTTTAAATCAACCAAAATTTTCAAAACAAAATGAACATGTATTTATCTTTTCTTTTTTTTTTAAATCTGGGACATAGTGTGTGAATGTGTCTCCCCCTACCCCCAAACTTAATATACACATTGTCCCCAATATGTGAGTGACATAGAAAGATCTGACCTGAGAGATGGAGAACTAGATGGCTGGCATTACTCGTAGCACGCCCCCAAATTTGAACTTGATGCACGCATTATGTTCCTGAAAAATAAAAACAAACGTTGTGCTGGAAAACAAGAAATATGGATAATAAATAGTTAAATAAAAATAAATATTAGCAAGAAAGAAAAATACTATAATGAAAAGGATATGTTGTGGGGTGCCTCCCATGAGCGCTAAGTTTTACGCCTTTAGCCAAACGAGGTATCCTCTCACTGCTAGTCGTCGAGTGGTGCAGTCGAAGAGGTACAGGGTGCGGGAGGTAGGCGATCGAGGATGGTCTGTATCATCACCTCCTGTCGTACAAACCGTGCCTCCAAACCATCTATCCGCTGATGGATCAGTAGGGTTGCCCCCTGTCCTCCCGATGGATGTCGGAGAGCTCACAGTGGAAGAAGGACAGCTCCTCTATAAGGTGCTAGTACTCTGCGGACCCCATGTATGGCTGGTTTTCCTCCCAAATAGGGCTCTCTATGGGATGCTTAGTGTCTATAGGATCATCCACAATAGGCTCAATAGCAGGGACATGCACCCAGGGTTCTCGGGCCATATAAGACTGACTCAAGCTCCACTAGGCCCTCCCGAAGAAAGGGTGGTTGCTCATTGGTCCGTCGATAGAGGAGCCCTTAATCCCTTTCTTCTTGAAGATGTGGCTGAGTAGGAAGGGGAAGGAGAGCCCCTATGTATTAGCCGTGGTGGTCTGATGGCTGTGCACATGGTCCCAAAACTTGTGTATCTGGCTCCATATGACGGATGATATGGAGTACCAGTGACCCCGATGAAAAGTGTATAGGGCCTGTATGAACTGGTCCCTTTTCTGAGTCTTGTGCCCCAAGGGGCACACATTGCGCTGGAGGATGAAGTCCACTAGCCATAGGCGGGGAGACAACTTCGATTGGCTCCCCGCATTATTGTGCCGGTCTGCGTACTGGCCCACACACATATCCTCGATGATGTAGGGCAGGGGAAACGGGTCTGGCTACTCCTCCATATAGCTGTCCTCTGAAGGGGACTCATCATAGCAGTGAAGGGTAGTGGCAATGTTAGCGGTGGTCAGCTCAATGAATCTACCCTGGATTGAGGAGGATAGGATCTGTGGTTAGGTGCAGTCATAGGACAGGTTCTCGTAGAAGCTAACAACGAATCGTGTATAGGCTATCAAGTAAACCGGCTTGAACAACCGCTTGAGTCCCCAAGCCTTGAATTCTTGGACCGCCCATCGCGTGGTGTCCAAGCTCTTAAAGTCTGCATCTATACTGAATGTAGTCTCGAACAAGATGTCTCGTTGTTCGAAACTAGGCTGAGAGGATTGAGGATGGCTGTTGGAGGCTCGAGAATTGGAATCTACTTGTTTAGGCATTGTGTTGTACGTGTTGGTATTTGTCTAAGGATTAAACAGGAGAAGAAGTCAGCTTCGGATACAGCTGTACACCGTGGCCTAAGAGGTGTGTGCCACGGCCTCCATCAAGGGATGCAAAATGGAGAAGACTTGAAGGAGGTGTGCGCCGCGGCTCAGCCTCCCTCACGTTGTGGCGCCCAGAAAGAATGAAGAGAGCGCCCTGGTTCACGCCGTGGCCCAGCCCATCCAAGCCTTAGCACAAGGCACACTTGATGCTTATGTTTCAGTATTTCAAATGGTGCATGAGGCATGATCAAAATGCACAAGATCACTTAGGATTGATGAGGGGCTATGATTGATTAGTCCTCAAGATCTAAGGATGGATATTGACCTTCAAGATTGGTTAAGAAGTTGGTGCACTATATATAGGGTCATCTAGGTTCAAATAAACATAACTTGTGATTGTGAATGAGAGATCAATTGTAAGAGTGCAAAGATACAAAGTAAGAGAGACTCATTAGAGAGGTTGGTAGTTTAGAAAGAGAGTAGTATAGAGAGGGGATTCAAGGGACTTGTAAGTGGAATTTCCAAAGGGGGAAAGTTCCAAGGTAACTCAAGACCTTATCACTTTTTTTTCTCTCTTCTTTCCTTCTTCAAGAATAAGAGGTTTCTTTAAGATGAGTTACTGTAACTTGTAAGAACTCATTGATTTAGTGTAGAGAGTTTGGAAGAACTCACGGGGACGTAGGCTATTGTCAAACCTCAATAACAATTGTTATATTCTTTCTTTTCTTTGATTTCTGTTTCTGATTAATTACAAGTCCTTCTAGACTTGGTGTTTGGAAGATCATCACCTGGGCATCTTCAAGGTGATTTCCCAACAGTGGTATCAGAGCTATTGTCCAAGAATAGCTGGGTATCGAAACAAGACTCTAAGAATCAAATGCCAACTTCTTGGGTGATTCAAGAACGGTGCTGGGATCAAGATTTGATCGTGTTCTTGAGGGTGATTCAAGAACGGTATTGAGATCTATCTTTGATCGAGTTCTTGAGATTTAAAAGTTTGGGAAAGCAATTATGGGTGCTGCATAAATCTAGGATTTTCTCTGCAAGATGGCTTCAAATTTCATTGTTGAGAAGTTTGATGGAAATGGAGACTTTGCCCTTTGGAAGCGGAAGATCAAGGCTATTCTTATGCAACAGAAGGTGGACTTGTTGATTGGAGAAGATGACACTTTTCCAGCAAGTATCACGGAGGTCCAGCAGATTGAGATGAAGAAGGTCACAAGGGAGTGTGGAGACTCGAAAGATCCTGCTGTCATATGGAAGAAACTAGATGAGTTGTTTCTTACCAAAACTCTCCCTAATAAGATTTATCTTCTTAAAAGAATCTTTTCTTTTAAAATAGATCCTAATAAAGAGTTGCAAGATAATCTTGATGTGTTTAATAAGCTACTTCAAGATTTGAATAGCTGTAGCATAACATTCCCAGATGAACAATTAGCTGTTATTTTGTCGAATTCTCTTCCTGATTGTTTTGATAATTTAATTAATGCTATTGAATATGGAAGAGATACTTTAACCAAGAAGATTGTGATCAATGCCATAAGGGCTCATGATTTCAAAGCCAAGATGATGGAAACATCAAGTGGAGAAAGGTTGTTCAATAGAGGAAGGCCAGTAACTCGGAATAGCAGTAGCATTTATGGCAACTACCGAGAGAAATCAAAGGGTAAAGGGCAGAGCCATGGGAGATCACATTCTAAATCAAAGTTTGGAGGAAGAAGATGCTACTACTACAATAAAGAGGGTCATTTCAGAAGATATTGCAAGAAGAAAATGTAGGATGAGAGAGAAGGAACTCATACCAAGAATGGAGAGGCTTCGGTTGCCAAAGGAGAATAGTAAGATGATGTTCTTATTGTGTGCTCAAATGTGAGCAGGAGGCAAGGCAGTGAAAAATGGATCCTGGATTCTGGGTGCACTTATTACATGTGCCCTCACAAGGATTGGTTTAAGAATTCCCAGGAAACTAATGGTGGAAATTTTTCTTGGGGAATGACACTTCTTGCCAAGTAAGGGGGATAAGAGACATCCAGTTAAGGATTGATGGAGTCACAAAGCTGCTGTGGAATGTGAGGTATCTTCCAGATTTGAAAAGGAATTTGATCTCATTGGGGCAACTGGATTCCATGGGATATACATACAAGGCAGAGGGAGGAAAGATCAAGATGACCAAGGGATCTTTGATAGTGATCAAAGCAGCAATAAAAAAGGGACTCTATGAGAAGATTGGAGAAACAGAAATCAAGGATCAAACAGCAAGCTTGATGGCTGATATGGATAGTGTAGCCCTTTGGCACACTTGCTAGGGACATATGAGCGAAAGGGCCTACAAGTTTTTAGCAAGAATGGTCTACTTGGTGGTGACAAAGTAGAGAAATTGGATTTTTGCGAGTGCTGTGTTCTTAAGAAGCAACACCGAGTCAGCTTCAACACCTGAATGCACAAGTCTAAGGGCATTCTTGAGTATATTCATTCGGACCTTCTGGGAACAGCAAGAACACCAACACAGGGAGGTAACTTTTACATTTTGTCTTTATTGATGATTATTCAAGAAAGGTTTGGGTTTATTTGCTTAAAAATAAATCAGATGCTTTGAATAAATTTGTGGTGTGGAAAAAGTTGCTGGAGACTTAAACGAGTAAGGTAGTTAAGGCTTTACGAACCGATAATGGCTTAGAATTTTGCAATAAGGATTTTGATAAATTATGTGAGTTAAATGGCATTCTAAGACATAGAACGATTGTAAAAACACCTCAACAAAATGGAGTTGCTGAGAAAATGAATAGGACCCTTATGGAAAAGGTTAGGTGCATGTTAATAGGATCCGGATTACCAAAATATTTTTGGAGGGAAGCTGTGTCTACTACCGCATACTTGGAAAATAGATCACCCTCTAGAGCTTTAGAGATCAAGACTCTCATAGAGATGTGGAGTGGGAAACCCCCTGAGTTAAGCAACCTTAGGACTTTTGGGTGTGCTGCATTTGCACATCAAAATGATGATAAACTTAACCCAAGGTCTAGAAAATGTGTATTTCTAGGGTATGGTGATGGGGTTAAGGGGTAGAGGTTGCGGTCCTTAGAACTTAAAGGAATGAAACTCATAATAAGTAGGGATGTTATTTTTAATGAATTGTTATTTCACTATATAGAGAAAACTAACCCTACAGGGGCTAGTGAGCAAACCAGTCCGGAATTTGTGGAGCATCGCATCAAGGAAAATTCAGTTCAGGTAGAGCAAGGAAAGTAAGAGGGTTCAGACCAGGTAGAGCCCATTGATGAAGGCCATGCTCGGGATACTCAATAGGAGGCTGAACTGGAAGAGAATGATGCAACAAGTCAGAATGACTACCAGCTCACAAGGGACCGAGAAATGAGGGTGGTCAGACCACCTTTAAGATATGGGTTTGTGGATGCTAATGTAGCAACTCCTTGTTCAGAAGGAGGGATGGTTGAACCAGAAACTTACATGGAAGCTATGAAATGTAAGGAGTCGTCAAAGTGGCAGCTAGCTATGGAGAAAGAAATGGATTCTTTGAGGAAGAACCTTGGGAATTGGTGCCCAAACTAGAAAAACAGAGAGTTATGGATTGTAGGTGGATCTACAAGATCAAAGAAGGGAATCGTCTAGGGGATCAAGTTTGGTATAAAGCTAGGCTGGTGGCAAAGGGGTTCACAAAAAGAGAAGGCATAGATTTCACCGAAATATTCTCACCGGTTGTGAAGTACAAGACGATACGGATAGTATTGGCAATGGTGGTCCAATTTGATTGGGAGATCGAGCAAATGGATATGAAGACAGTGTTCTTGCATAGAGAGCTTGATGAGACCATCTACATGAGGCAACCCGAAGGCTATGAGGAAAGAAGGCAAGGAGAGTTGGTGTGCCAATTGAAGAAATCTCTCTATGGCCTGAAGCAATCACGTCGGCAATGGAATAAGAGGTTCAATTCCTTTGTAACCAGTCTGGGTTTCATGAGGAGCTACTATGATTCATGCTTATATTATAAGGGGCACAAGGTGGAAGAAGTGGTGATCATCCTAATCTATGTTAATGATATGTTGCTGGTTGGGAGCAGCATGGAGAGGATAGAAGAATTAAAGTCTCAATTCAGTGAAGAGTTTGAGATGAATGATCTTGGCCATGCACAGAAGATCCTTAGGATATGTATAATCTAGGAAAGGGAGAAAATAGATTGAAGATCTCTCAAACTTTCTACATAGAGAAGATGATATCTAAGTTCTCTATGAAAGATAGCAAACCAGTGAAAGTTTCCCTTGCTGGTCATTTTAAGTTCTCCAGTGATCATTGTCTGAGATCGGAGGGGGAGAAGAAGGAAATGGAAAAGGTCCCTTACTTTAGTGCGGTTGGTTCAGTTATGTTCACCATGGTAAGCACTAGACCCGACATTGCTCATGCAATAAGTGTTCTCAGCATGTTTATGAGTAATCCCGGAAAAGAGCATTGGCTTGGGATGAAGTGGTTGCTGAGGTACTTGAAGGGAAGCCTAGAAGTAGGGCTGATTTATGATAAGAGAGGTAAGTCCATCTGCTTTGAAGGTTATGCAGATTCGGACTATGGAGTCGACCGGGATAAAAGAAGATCGATTACCTCTTACTTCTTCAGCTTAAACGGATGTTATGCAAGTTAGAAGGCTCAGTTGCAGCTGGTGGTAGCACTCTCAACAACCAAAGCTGAGTACATA
Organism: Bretschneidera sinensis; assembly: GCA_023935145.1. Lineage (NCBI taxonomy): Eukaryota > Viridiplantae > Streptophyta > Magnoliopsida > Brassicales > Akaniaceae > Bretschneidera > Bretschneidera sinensis. The sequence goes on from CM043705.1 coordinate 4,714,020, forward strand.
GCGGCAACGGGAGCCATAAAGGAGGCTATATGGTGCAAAGGGTTGTTGGAGGAGTTGAAGGTCCTGAAAGAGCAGGTGGTGGTGTATTCAGATAGCCAAAGTGCGATGCACTTGTGTAAGAATCCGGTGTTCCATGAAAGGACAAAGCATATGGATGTTTGGTATCATTTTATTCGGGAAAATAATACGGAATGATGGATTCATGTGGACAAGATAGCCACGGAGGAAAATCCTATAGATTTAGGCACCAAGGTTCTATCTCTAAGTAAGTTCAATCATTGCCTTTGACTACTTAGGATTGAAGTCGGTTGATATAATGACTCAAGTTGAGTTTGGATCTTGAGTTCTCTACACAATGAGTTTAGTTTTAATCGCTTAGACAAAGTTAGAGATTGTTAGTATTTGTCTAAGGATTAAATAGGAGAAGAAGTCAGCTTCAGATACAGCTGTGCACCGCGGCCCAGAAGGTGTGTACCGCAGTCTCTAGCAAGGGATGCAAAATGGAGAAGACTTGGAGGAGGTGTGCGCCGCAGCTCAGACTCCCCCACGCTGCAACGCCCAGAAAGGATGAAGAGGGTGCCCTGGTCCACGCCGTGGCCTAGCCCATCCAAGCCTCAACACGAAGCACCAAGCCTCAACACGCCCTGTTCAAAACCTCAGCATGAAGCACACCTGATGCTTATGTTTTAGCATTTTAAATGGTGTGTTTGGTATGATCAAAATGCACAGGATCACTTAGGATTGATGAGGGGCTATGATTGATTAGTCCTCAAGATCTAAGGGTGGATATTGACCTTCAAGATTGGTCAAGAAGTTGGTGCACTATATATATGGTCATCTAAGGGCAAATCAACATAACTTATGATTGTGAGTGAGAGATCAATTGTAAGAGTGCAAAGATGCAAAGCAAGAGAGACTCATTAGAGAGGCTGGTAGTTTAGAAAGAGAGTAGTATAGAGAGGGGATTCAAGGGACTTGTAAGTGGAATTTCCAAAGGGGGAAAGTTCCAGGGTAACTCAAGACCTTATCACTTTCTTTTCTCTATTCTTTCCTTCTTCAAAAACAATAGGTTTCTTCAAGAGAAGTTGTTGTAACTTGTAAGAACTCATTGATTTAGTGCAGAGAGGTCGGAAGAACTTACAGGGACGTAGGCTATTATCGAACCTCAATAACAATTGTTGTGTTCTTTCTTTTCTTTGATTTCTGTTTCTATTTCTGATTCATTACAAGTTATTCTGGACTTAGGTGTTTGGAAGATCACCAACTGGGCATCTTTAAGGTGATTTCCCAACAGTAGGCTTCTAGTGTAAATGTGCTCAATCACAAGTGATGGTGCGCTTGATCGCAAGGAGTGATTTGCGCTCGATCACAAGAATATGGCGCTCGATCACACTCATTCAAGCAATTGGTCAAACAGTTTCTGTGCGACAGAAGCTTGAAGCTGTGAAATTCACACGAACTCGATCCCAACCTCCTGTAAACATGAAACAAAACAATCAAAACACGAGGTAAATACGTAATAGAAGTAGATTAAAAATCAAGAACCGTGTATGTTGGAGTGTAACTGATTAGAAACAAAAATGGGTATACCTTGTGTACTTAGGAAAGGAATGGGTGTGTGATGGGGAAGAAGGAGGTGGGGGTTAGTTGTAGGGTGGTAGGATGGTGATTGGTATGGATTGCAGGTGGTGAGAGGGAGGTGTGAGGTGGAAATCATGTAGGACAAGGGTGAGTGCGACATACATAAAAAAGGCATTCGCTAGAGCGTAAACAGAGGAAAATGGGCATTGTGAGCGATGTGTCAGTTAAAAACCTTATGTGTCCTCTCTGCTCAAGTGCGCTCGAGCGCATGGTGAAGTGCGTTCGATCTCACTTGTGCACAAGTGTGTCGTGGGATGCACTTGCGCGCTATAGAGCGCAAGGTGAAGGTGCTCTCGAGCACACTGTGTGGTGCGCTCGAGCGCAAAGCAGCATGTAAATAAAATTTTAAACCTTACAAAGACTTAAATAATGAGTTTAGAATAATACAACTATATTGTACTTTAGTGGCCTCAGTACCACTAACCTCGATAGAGGCGCTTGAGCTATATAGTTATGAAAGTGCAAATTGCTCAAGCACTCTCTATAGTAGCTTCAGTGCTATTTTCTTTGAAGGGGGCACTTAAAGCCCACCTCATATGGTTCAAGTGCCCTTGACAACTACTTTATTTCCATTTTTGGTACCTAGACAATAGAAGAGAAAAGAGTAATATTAGTAGGCTCAAGAGGTTCAACTGAAGGAATAAACTTACTTGGATGTTTTGGTGCGGCCTAAAGGGGGTGCATAGCTTTATTGATATCCTTAGTAACATCATCATATTCTGGGGGGTGGTCTCCAATGGATCAACTTGATGGACCTGAAAAACTTGCTCAACAACATCTTGCATCAAGCATACATTAAAACATTCCATATCATCTCTGGTTTATTTTAATGTATCAAATATTTTGAATTCTATCTCCTCACCATTTACCTTCATAGTGACAATATCCTTTTTCACACAAGTATTTGTATCAGCAATTATCATAAAGGGTCTTCCGAATATTACGGGTAGAGGTAATGGGCATAGGACATTCTTCCATATCTAATACAATAAAATCAGTAGGTAAAATAAATTTACCTACTTTTACCAAAACATCCTCGAGAATACCTCTTGGTCGTTTGATGCTTCTGTCAGCCAGTTGCAAGGTGATGGAGGTTGGTTGAAGCTCCCCCAAACCTAGTGTCTCGAATACACTGTATGGCAGCAGATTGACACTCGCCTCTAGATCCAGTAATGCTTGCTCAAATAGCTAATCACCTATCCTGCAAGGAATAGTAAAACTACCCGGATCTTTTAGCTTTGGGGGTAGTATTCTTAACAGCACAGCACTTACCTCTTCAGTCAAAGCTATTGTCTCATGTTCCTGAAACTTCCTTTTATTAGTGCAACAATTTTTCAAAAATTTAGCATATGCAGGAATTTGTTTAATTGCATCTAATAAAGGAATGTTAATCTCTACTTTTCTCAAAATTTCGAATATGTCAATCAATTTAGTCTCTTTCTTTGGCTTTACTAACCTTTGAGGGAAAAGTGGTGCATTCACCTTCTCCATCTTATTTACCTTAGATGTGGATGTTTTGTCTGGAGATGCTTGTGCAGGCTTATCAATATCTGTGATCTTACCACTTCTTAGAGTTGTCACAGCATTAAGTTGCCGATGTCTTCTTGGATTAGGTAATGGTTGGGCTGGAAGCTCACTTTGCTTTCTGCAGCTTGGTTCCTTGGCCAATTGCCCCATTTGTACCTCTAGTCCTTGAATGACTTGTTCATGTTTTGCAGTGGTTTATCTTATCTCAGTCCGAAATTGTCTTGTTTCTGTCATGAACTGTTTTTGTGAATTCATCAGCTGTTGGTGTTGGGATACCAACTGTTGTTGCTGAGTTGCTAGTTGCCTCACAAGATTTTCTAAGTCATTTTTCTTTATTTCAGGAACTAAGTTGGCTATTGGTTGGGAGTTCCTTTGTTGCCCTTGACTGTTCTGATTGTTACTCCAAGAGAAGTTTGGGTGATTTCGCCATCCAGGGTTGTAGGTGTTTGCATACAGATTGTTCTTTGGCGGATAGTTGTTTGGTCCCATATAATTTGCTTGCTCAGGGTCTGCAGATGAATACAAAGGACATGTCTCAGTATTATAATCAAATTGAGAACATATAGCACATACCTGGAGTGGTGTAGCTGGTGGATTAGGTGATATATTCTGATAATCATGGCCTTAACCAGCGGATCTAGTTTCCTCTCCATAACAGTTATTTGGGTAGAAGATCCATCATTTAGGTTCACCTCATACATACCTTTGCTCTTGGATCCATGTTTACCTCGAAAGGAGAATTGTTGGGTGTGTTTGCTTAAGGTCTCGAATAGCTCCATGGCTTCTTCGTTACTTTTCTCCATCAGCACTCCTCCACAACTTGAATCCACAATACTTTTATTAGTATCGCTTAAACCTTCATAGAAAGCTTGTACCAGTTCATCCTAAGGTAGATTGTGATGTGGGCATTTGAGTAGCAGCTTGTTGAAATGTCCCCAAGCCTCAAAGAATAGGTCTCCATCCTTTTGTTGGAAAGACTAAATCTCTTTCCTCATTTGCCTCGTCTTTTGGGCTGGGAAAAACTTTCTTAGGAACTTGCTGGCCAACTCCTCTCAAGTGTGGATAGAAACTGCAGGCAATGAATTGTACCACAATTTAGCATTATCTTTTAAGGAAAAAGGGAAAAGAATTAACTTGATTCCTTCTTGGTCTAAGCCTCGGATGTGCTGGAACTTGCAGAGATCGAAGAACTCTCGAAGGTGTAAGTGTGGATCCTCATTAGGTGTGCCCCTAAAGTGAGTCAATGCACTGAGTATCTGTGGCGATATATAGTAGTTGCCTTCCGCCTTTGGTTGATAAGCAATGCAAGAGGGTTGGTCAAGGTTTCGTGGGATGAAGGATTGCTTCATAGTTCTTCGCTCAAGTGGTTGTTGATTTTTGATCTGTTCTGCCATTGATGCTTCTTCCTCAATTTCTTCTTTTACCTCTTCAGAGTTGTCTCTAAGCCTTTATCGGATGGTTCGCTCAAGCTCTGTATCGAGGGGAAAGAAAGTTGGATGCTTGGATCGAAGCCCTTGCATGAATCAGCAAAAATCGCTTCAGTACAATAGTTCAACATTGCTGCTCGGGTAGCTTCTGCCCCAAGTGCGCTCGATCGCAAGTGGCACAAATAGTTCTGCTGTAGTGCTTGAAACAGAAAACGAAAAAAAAAAATAGATTAGGTTTTTGATGAAATAAGAATAAAAGTGACTAAACTAAACGAAAATAATTCTAGAAAGAAATTTAGCGCAATCCTCGGCAATGGCGCCAAAAACTTGTTATGCGTTTATCTACCTAAATTATTAAGCAAATAATCAAACTTGTTTCACTTGCAAGTGCACAAGGTCAACAGCAGCATAGTGTGCAAATGCGAGATCATCTCCACAGGGATTGGTAAATTTCGTTTTAGAATTAATTTCACAAAGTAAAAATAGATAGAAATAAATATTGAGTCTAGATTAATAATGATAAGAACATAGGGCTTTGATATCTACCACTAATCATACTTTCCTAATAAGTAATGTGCCAATGCTATAGCCCTACCATTAATACCTAATGGTTGTCAACCTAAGGGCTTGATCCACTCCTTAGGCTACGGATTTTCCTATGCAATGAGTTAGGCATGGTGTATACTCTAACTCTTTTCTCTCTTAAAGGATTCAACATGGCATATACTGAGTTGTTCTTTAAGAGAGCATAAGGTCTGTGGAAATCAACAACCACAAGAGATCTAGGGAATGTTGTATACTCCCGGTTTCCCATGTTGATTAACCCAAGAATCCAATGTGGTATTCTTTTGTTACTATTGCTAGACCTAGGACTCGGTCATCCAAATTAATCTAACTAACTAATCCATACCACATGCATACGTTGATCAGACACACACATATGAGGAATTCAATAAAACAGGCATTAATTAATTAAAGTATCATAACATGGCTATTTACAACGACAACAATACTTATATATAGAAAAGCATAATTAAGGTTTCAATCGAGCCCTATTAAGAGTTTAGTTACACATGCTAAGTAAACTGAACATTATAACTATAACTAAACTAAAAAGAAAGATAAAACCCGAAGAAATACTATAGAGACGAGTCGTCAATTCCTCTCCAAAGCTTACAACTTCTAGCAAAATCAAAAGGTATGTTTTCTGTGTTTTACAAGTCTATATATAGGGTTCTAAGGGTACCTCGAAACCCTAATTTCCAATTTAATATCCGAAGACTTCTTTCCAAAATTGGCTCTGCCGCCTCTCTGTGCGTGTGCGCTCAATCACATGGGTCTGCACTCGAGCGCATGGGTGCGCTCGAGCCTTCTAAGTGTGTGCACGAGTGCCTGTGCACTCAATCAAAAGAGAGGTGCGCTTGAGCGCACCTTGCTGGTTGCAGATCTTCACTTTATCTTCCTTAGAGCTCCAAAATGTATTTTTTTCTTCAAAGACCTATAAAAAACACAAAAAATGAAATAGAATCTACTAAAATATAGAAACAAAGAGCCTAACAAGTGTAAATTAAAGGGGCTTAAATATGACTATTTAAGCACTTATCAACAGCTCCCAGAAGCGCCCCCTGCTGCAAGCCCCCCACAAATGGCTTGAATGACTTTGGCTGCAATGACCTCTGGTTTCTTTAGACTGAGTTCTCCGTGGCTTGGCCCGAGACTCTTCCGAGTAGGCCGGACCATCATCTCTTGATTAAATGGGCACTCGGGACTCCTTTGGGGTCGCCCCATGAATTTCTCCAATCGGGGCCCGGTGAATTCTTTTAGCTACCCTATATTGATGAGAGATTCTATCTGGTACTTTAGTGCCTGGAAATCTTTTGTGTTATGCCCGTAGTTTTTGTGGAAACGACACTATTTTCCCCGGTCCTCATTGAGGCGCAGTGGTTTGGGAGGCCACTGCAAGATCGCCTTATTCTGTGTCTGCATCAAGACATCAGTTCTGGACGCATTGAGGGGAGTAAAGCTCCCGGAGGGTCTGTGGACCCTGGGCCTCTCCTCGCGGAAAGTTCACTTGACGAGTTCTTGATACAAGCTGGCAGGGCCCTTCCTTTTTCTTTCAGTGTCTCATTTCCGCTCTCTCCGGAAGGCCTGGTCATCCTCAACCAGCATATATTTCTCGGCTTGGGCTAAGATTTCATTCATGTCGCCGGGAAACTGTCTGGTAAGTTTTGAGCTGAAGATCCCGGACCTCAACCCTTTCTTGAAGGACAGCATTTGGACACTAGGGTTGAGGTCGGGGATCTCCCAGGCCGCTGAATTAAACCTTGATATATAGGGTCGGAGCTTCTCCCCTTTCAATTGGACGATATTGAACAGGGACTCTGAGGTCTTCTTGGGACCTTTACTGCTAAGAAAGTGCAAGACAAAGGCATAACTTAGCTCTTTGAATGTGCAGATGCCCCCTGGTTTCAAACAATAATACCATGTCCCGATCGCCTTCTCAAGCATTAGGGGGAAAGCTTAACACATTACTGGATTAGAATGCTTGTGAAGCGTCATCGTGGTTTTGTAATGCTGGAGGTGGTCTAAGGGGTGTGTGGAACCGTCTTAAGGATTGATGTGGGGCATTCGGAAGTTCGAAAGGAGGGGAGCTTCAAGGACCTCCGGAGTGAAGGGAGGGTCCTGGACATTGAGCTCGACCATGACACTGTGGCTATGGCCCTTGAGTGCTTCGTTAATTCGTCCCTCCATGTCTTTTATTCGCTTACTGATGCCCATGTTACTCTCGGACGAGGGTATTTCTCTGGGTTTGGTGATCTGGGGTGGGGAGGACTCCATCGCAGAACATCCATCGACGAAGGGCCTATGACTAGCCGAGCTGGTGCGACTGGGGTTCGGTCGTGATGGTGTGGGAGAAGGTTGATGAGCTCCTTCGCGGACCTCGACCGCCAGGTCGACCACTAATCGAGAGAGTTCTATGAACTATGTTTAGAGCGTTGCCACATTAGGGCGTGCGTCAGATTCAGCTGAGGAATTTGGCCCAGACCGATGGGTGTGAGTACTGGCCACTGCTGCTCCTTTACCGGCGCTCCTGACGAGGGGTTTGGGTGGCATGACAACAGATGAGTTCTTTAGATTTCTTTGTTTCTACTATTTAGTGAGAGATGGTGATTTCCCACGGACAGCGCCAATCTGTTGATGTAAAAAATGTGTTTGCTGAGCTAGAGGCCGGGCCTAGAGGAGATCTGCACAGGGGAGAAGAGGTCAGCTAAGAGTCGTCGGAGGGAATGCCTCCGAGAATGCTCCGATGCTTTTGTTAGTATGTGGTAAGGTACACGAGAGTAATGGCGTTCCTTTTTTTTAGGTTAGGAAGAAGCTCTATTTTGGAATGCGCACCTGAGTCTTTTTATAGGGCTTCGAGGCGGCTTTTCACCTAGGGCGATGATGACGTGGAGTTCCAACTTGGTTGGGCAATGATGCCTAGGAGGCCCAGCTAAATGGCTTGGGGTCGTCCATTGTGTTTCGCCTTGCTGTCTTTGTTAGGGACCGTCCATGTATGAGACAGCCTTTCATCTAGGGCGGTGATGACGTGGAGTTCCAACTTGGTTGGGCAATGATGCCTAGTAGGTCCAGCTAGGTGGCCTGAGGTCATCCGTTGTGTTTCGCCTTGCTGTCTTGGTTAGGGGCCGTCCATGTATGAGGCGGCCTTTCCCCCAAGACGGTGATGACGTGGAGTTCCAACTTGGTTGGGCAATGATGCCTAGGAGGCCCAGCTAGGTAGCCTGGTGATGAGTGCCAAATATTGCATATCTTGACCCCTTAATTTACATTTGTTAGCTTAGGAATTTGTTACTTTGAGTTGTTTTTTCGTTGTTTTACGGGTTTATAAGCACTTGGAAATGAGTTTCACTAAATTGCTAGAATTGCCCGTACAGATCAGTCATTTTTACGGATTAAACTATATTGATTTAGACAGAACTAGGAGATAAGCCATATATGCTTGAAAGATCTGGATGTCTATTTTCTGAAGAATTTTATGGCTCGTAAATATGATTTTTCTAGAGAAAGTTATTGCAGTTTAACTAAACAAAGGTCAGGCTGTGCGTGATTTCAGTGTGGCAGAAGTGATTTTTGCGGATTTAAACTGTAATGATTCAAGAAGAACCAGGAGGTGAGCCATATATGCTTGGAAAGATCCGGATGTCTATTTTTTCAGGAATTTTACAGCTCGTAAATATGATTTTTCTAGAGAAAGTTATAGCAGTTTTAGTAGACAAAGGTCAGGTTGTGCGGGATTTCAGCGTGGGTAAAAGTTTTGAAGGGAATGTGAAGGCTTAAATCTCACATCCCACATCGGTTGGAAACACATTTCTATATCCCACATCCCACATCGGATTGGAAACACATTGCACTCATGGAGTTCCCCTATAAAAGGCCCACTCCACTTTAGCTTTGGGGATCATCTGAGAGTAGATCTGGAGGGCTTTTGGTAGCAATCCGGAGGACTTTTGGAGGGCAAGCTGGGGAATCTTCAAGGCTTTGCTACCAAGGGAGGATGTTCACGGCGAGATCAAATATTTCCCTTGAGATTCTTGTTGTTCATTATATTTATGGGTAACTAAATTCTCAAGTGGAGCTAGGGATGAACTTGCACAGTTAATGGTATTTTCATTTATTTTTAATTTATGTATGTGAGTTTCAATTACTAAAACTCTTTTGTTTTATCATTTGCAATTCATTGGTGATGTTTTCTTTTATGAATAATCTTAGAATTTATTCTGTTTATGGATTCAGTCATGCTTGTTCTATTGAATGGTTTAGCTATTTGATTATGTTGGGATTAAATATTTATCTATATTGATTTAGTTCTTTGCTGCAATATCGCTTCCTAAGTATATTGTCGTCATTGGATTTTCTCAATAGTATAATAATTGACGTATTTTAAAAGTAGTAAATGATTTTTCAAAGGGTTACATTTGGTTTAATCTTGGTTTAAAAATCTATGTCTTCCGATTGAGAATTTTGGAAATTGAGTTCCCAATTGAGTTATTCAAAGAATTAGGAGTAATTAAAATACTGGATTTGTGCAAGGGATTCCTGACGCTTTACTGTTTATCAAATTTGCTTTATTTTAATTTGCATTTAAAATTAATCTTTATTCTTCATTAATCATTCGATATTTCTCTTTAGTTTCTTTGTTCCTTCTACTATTCTTTTAATTTGTCTCTTTGTGGAATTGACACCTCAAAGCTGTGCTACAACTACCACGTTATTCTTTGGGCGTAATCACCTGGGATCGTCCGTTGTGTTTCGCCTTGCTATCTTTGTTAAGGGCCATCCATGTATGAGGCGACCTTTCCCCCAGGGCAGTGATGACGTGGAATCTAGTTGTCGGAGCCTGGATTCTCTGTGTGTCGACCTGTTGCCTACCCTTGTGATGGTCTACGTGTCATCTCTTTATTGATGTGTATTCTTTAGCAATATCACCAAGCGTGTTTTAGAAGATTAAAAAAATTAATTTCATAAAGTTACAGATATATGTGAATGGATGATAATTTCTGTCAAACAAATTAAATAAAACAAGACTATTGGACAAATTATTTCACAAAATCATTACAATAATATCAAGAAGAGATTATATATAAAAAAAAAGCAAGAAGAGATTAAAAAAGAAAGTTTAGTTATAAAACCACACAAAAGTGTTGTCCTCAAAAAATAGATTTTTATTATCAAAATTTATGATTTGACATGTATGATCTCAATACATCTACCCTTCATTAAAGCATCAAATTACAAAGGCTTAACCGGCGACTAATGATTATCCCTTACTACTTGAACTCAAACGACAATAATATAGATAGTTTGATGACCACAAATTAGGGTTAGAGGAGATACGAAAACTCAAAACCTTTTTATACATACTGTTTTGTGTTTGAAATGGAGATGATACGGGTTCATACAAAGGTGTTATAATAATCTAACGACAATTTGAAGTTACTTAGTTTATGCACAGAAGCATAACGGTTAGTTCTCCAACAATCATAAACGGTTAGTTCTCAAATAATAAGATTAAAAAACATCATCCATATACTCAGTTCCATTGTCACTCCGAAGGACTTTGACTTTGGCACCAAATTGAGTATGTACCATATTGTGGAACAACTTGAAACAGAGAAAAACCTCACTCTTTGTACGCATCAAGTACACCCAAGTGGTAGTCTTTCCTGGATATTTTTATGACATAAAGGTGGATTCTAGTGTTGATTTATTGGTATAAGTTACTGTGTTCGAATTGAGTCAATGAAATGTTGCTTGATTTTCACTGGGAACTTGAGCAAGGAGTAGATTAGATTTTTAATGTTTTCTATAATTTAATTTGAAAGTGAAAAAGGCACGGAATAAATTAAATTAAATTAATTTTTCAATCAAAATCATTATGTGAAATCTTTGGGTTTTTTCTTTTTATATCTGCATCCATCGTGGTAAGCATGCGAGTCAATTAGTCCATTGACCACGTTTATCTCTAAACTTACTTATCAAGTCTAACTTTACCATCGTCACCTTTTTGGTTATAAGTAAGCCAAAGCAAACATATCCAAAAACCTTTGAAGGAAATAGATAGGAAGAAATGCTTTGAAGAACTTCAAGAGAGATTTTATAATCAAGCACCTGGACATCATTCGATTGATGAGATATGTCGCAGCAAGAACCACATCTCATTTGTCTTCTCATTGGAGTTATTTAACAAATGCTACTTGCCTTAGAGACCTGCGACCAGTCAATCATGCTATTTTTACCTTGCTCATTTATTGCCTTTCTAGCATATTTCACTAATTCCTTAAATTCAAATAAGGTATCTTCGATAACTCAAACCTTACCTTATTTGCAGAAAAAACCTAATATTTGCAAAATCAAATGGGCTAGAGTAATAAAGAAAGCGATAGAGAATTTAAAATATTAACATTAAATAATCTCTATTATTTAATTTAAATTTATAAAAATTTATTTTATTATTTAATGAAAATAAAATATATGTATATATATTTCATAGTAAGATGATCTTTATAATATGTATCATTATACGAGCTATACGTGCTAAGTAAAAACTTTTTCAGTTAAAAAGTTGTTTTTATTTCACTGCTCGTACCTTTCAATCAAAAATTGGATAATGGGTACGTCTTTCAAGCACGCAACGCAATATGACATTATTGGACTATTTGCATTTTATTTGAAAAATGATATAATTACTGCTTACAAATATACACCCAAAAAAATAAAAAAAAGACGAGGAATGGAGCAGGCCTGAAATTGCCCGCACCAGTGCCAATATATAAATCGTCTAGTGATTTCTCTTTATTTTGGTTAGAAAATCTCTGCTCAACTTTTGACACTGCGACGGAGGACAGGCATGGGGAGCGCACCAGCACAAATTCCGACGAGCTTCGGCCATGAGCTGAGGGCTTGCCTTCGTTGCCGACTCGTCAAGACCTACGATCAGGTTCCCCTCTCTCTACGTGTATCAATTTGTTTTTCAATTTGGATATATAAGAGATACAATTACCTTTATCTCTTGTGCTTGTTTATTGTTAGGGCTTTTTTCGAAGTTTCTTTTTCTCTCTTCAATCTCTCTCTTTCTTTTTCTTTTTGGGCGTGAACAGTAGTCTGTTCTTTTTTTTATTGCCAAAAGATTCATATTTGTGGGGTTTAGTATTTTGATTTTTTTTCCGCTAAGTTTTTTAACGATCATTACCTTACAGTTTAGAGAATCGGGTTGCGAGAACTGTTCTTTCTTCAAGATGGACGAAGACCACGAGCGCATTGTGGATGTGCTCCTAACTTCACTGGGTATCTCACTATATCATTTTGTTTCTTTTGAAACATTTGTTTATCATCGTTTCATTTGTTTTAGAATATCCGCTCGGCTAAGTTCAATTACTTTTTCTTCTTCAAATTATGTAAATTGAATGCAAGACATAATGGCCTTATGCATAATTTTGTTCTTTATGTTAAGTCAACTGCTGTTCAGTCAGTGCAAGTTTCTAAAATTGGTGAATTTCTAGGGAACTGTGTTTATTAGGCAATCAAACCTAACTGGTGAATTTGGGCATTTATTGATTTAGGCTTGGAAAGCTTCAAAATACAATTAATAACAGTAGTTGGTTTTGTGCATACTGTGATTGCAAACTCTGTCATCAGCATTCTCAATTCTCACTATCACCATTATCATTGTTTACAGCATAATCTACGTTATGGATCCAAGCAGAAGTTGGGCTGCTCGGTGGTTACGAATTGGTACGTCTAATTGCATTATTGAATTCATGAGGAGCTTATCTTTGCCTATTCATGTATACAAATCTTTAGGGAAGCTTCTGTTGTTTATGCAGAACGCAAACATAGACTTGAATAAAACATATGGCAGTAGCTACTTAGCAAGAAAGATGTCAATTTGAAATTGAGTTTGACTTTTCTTGGATAATATTTTCAAAGTTTGAAGCTTCTTGCAAGTGCAAAATGGAGTCTGGTTGTTGTAAATATATTCTTTAGCACTTTGGCGTATGAGCCTGTTTGCATGACGGTTTCCTGTGTCTGATTAGCCTTCAGCTTTGGTTGGAAATCTACTGTTTTGCATTATAGACTGCCCCCAGAATTTCAAATTGGTAGAGGAGAATAATGTTTAATTCTCTCAAGCTGCAGATGTAATTTTAAAAGAAAGTAAAAATCTCTAAGTATATTATTTTCAACTTCCTGAACCACCAGACTTGATATTTCCATAGAAGTGTCAAACCCTAAGTTATCTGAATGGTATTCTACCCTTAGGGGTTTGTAATTGTTTTTTTTAATCTTTTTGATGCATTTTGGAGCAGCACCTTTTTTTGGTTATATTATCTTTTAGGAATTATATATATGTTTTTTAAAATTATATAACTCAGACTTGAATCCTTATAAATCTTTTTGCAGGGAGATTTATTCCTGGGTGTTATACTCTTGCTGCATCAGAGGCACTCTCGCCGGACTTGCAGTTAAGGATTTTCATAGGAAGTGCAATTCATAATTTTGGTTTATTTGGGTTACTTTAAAAAAAAAATGGTTTATTTGGGTTAATTCTAATGCTTCTATTATCCCTTTTCTGAAATTTTTACGTCTGCATGTTAACCATGCAGTAAATTCATGCATTCTTTCTTTTTTGAACTGTGATGATTTTTGGGTTGAGATATCGTTTTATTGCCAAGCATTCCTTAAAGCAAATTTCGAGGTCCTGCATGAGACCTTATGCCATATCATAACTAGCATCATGATGATGCGGAGGCGTATGATTTTAGGAATGTTCTTACATTACCATGAAACATTGTTGACTTCGCATAGAGAACAGTTAAAATGTAGGCGCTGGGAAACTAGAGCTGGTGTCACATTGAAGTATAAATCTTGCTCAGTTGCACCATTTAGTTTTACAAATTTTCATTTTTGTCCGTGCCATTTGTAGCATGTTTAATGGTTTCTCCCTAGAGTTTACCAGTTAAAACTATTTCTCTCCTCTTCCCTTTCTCTTTGTAGAACTGAAAAGTTGAACATGGTTGAAGCTGCTGATTCAAAATTTAAATATAGTTCGTATTGTCAGCTTCCAAATTCTGTTGCTATGTGCTTTTATCTTTTTCTCTTTCCTTTTTCTTGAAAAAAGAAATATTTTTTCTGCTAAATATTGCTGCACATCCATAATCAGCTCCAAATAAGATTATATATTTATATTTTTTTTTTCTCTCAACCGTTGTTCTATTGATTGTGGTTTTGGTGCACATACTTTCCTTCTCTGACATGGCATTTTATTTGGGAATTCTTGCAGAACTTGTGTGCAGATGAACATGTGCATTATGTGCCACCAAAACGTGTATGAACAGTAATCTTAACATTGCATTTTCTGTAATTTTTGAACATCAAAAGTGAACGCACAGTTAATGTTTTAGCATGAACGCACAGTTAATGTTTTAGCATACTCTGCTTCTGTTGATACTGATGTAGTCTCCGTCTGTGTTCTATACCTTGGTGAAAATCCTGAAATCTGTTTTGTTGTGAAGTTTGGTTTGTGACATCAAAACGATCTTTAAGAGCATTCTTCAGGACTAAATTCAAAAACAGCAGAAATGATCGTAATTTACAATGTCCAATTGGAAGTTTCTTCGGTTGGCATAATCTTGGATTCCGTTTTCAGCCAGTAACAGGATAAACTCTGCATGTTGCCTGGCTCTGGCTGTTTCCTGGGTAGCGCCACAGATGCATACTTAATGTGTCTGGTTGGTTGGTATAGACAGGGTTGATAGGTGTGTTAATCTTGTTTACCTTAGCTAACTTTGGACAGGCCACCAGTAGATTTTAATGAAGACATTTATGTGGAGAACAATTTATTTTCCTTGCAAGTTTACCTTCTCTCTTGAATTCATGTGTTAAACAGTTTGTCCCTCTGCTCTTGGAGCTGGCTGGTAACAAAAACCATGTGAATTAGTCCAATGTCAGTCCTGCAAGTTTGAGTTTGAGGAATAACCTTCTTGCAAACTAAGAAAAACAGTTAAGTTACTATTTTGGTTTGAAGAATTTGAAGGTTTTGTAAGTTTGTCCTTAACATTCAATTTTTGTAACGTTTCAATTCGACTTTGTTAAGTCCTTTTCGCTAGTGAATCTGTAGTCGTCTCTTGTAGCCGCTCAATTTGTAGCAGCCTTCATTCAGTGGTCTGATAAAACACCTGCATCATAGATGTAGAAAAGATAACAATGATGTTAAGAGAATGCTTAACCTACGCATGGATTATCTCAATTTAAGGTTTGACTATGACATATTTTATGACCTTGGTACTATCCCTTATAAACATGATATAATGTACAATAGAGATGATAACTCCCTTTCTACTAGCTTTACTCATGGCCCTTTAAGGTCACGTTTTAAGACAAGTGAATCAAGCAGACAAGGATTGTTCAACTTAAATTCAATTCTTTTTTATTGTTAGAGATGCACTGTTGATGGGGTGGTATGGGTGGAATGGTGGTTGGTTTGATACCTTTTGATGTAGATTTAGTAAGCTTAAAAAAAAATACTAGGAGGAGAGAGAGAGAGAGAGAGAACAGTTTTAGTGAAATTAAGGATGGGGATGGGGTGACAATTGATAGTGTGGAAATTCTTAAGAGTTATCATTTCAGATCTTTGGATGCCTATGGAGTGGGTATGTGGGAGTGGATTAGGAGTGGTTGGGAAGACGTTCGACTTTTTGTAGGAGTGTTGGTGGGTAATGGAGGTAGGACTTGTATTTGGTATGATTCTTGGTGTGGGAATACTATTAGTTTCCGAACATTTTTAGCGTTGTGAGAGGTAAGAAAGTGCGGATTAACTATAGTTACTCCATGACTAATGAAGGTTGTTCTTGGGTTGCGTCGTTTATTCGAAATATTCATGATTGGGAAGTGAGGAGGTTGCATTGTTTTTGGATACCTTATACAATTCTAGAATCGAGGTAGAGAGAGAAGATGTGTATTGAGATGGAGCCTAATCCAGATAAAGGTTTTAAGGTGAAAGATTTTTACAATATTCTCATTGATAGAAACCTTATAAATGATCATTCTCACTTCCCTTGGAAAGCAATTTGGTGCACTCGAGCTCCCAAGAAAGTAAGTTTTTTTGTATGGGAAGCCTCTTGGGATAGAATTCTCACTATTGACAATCTTCAAAGGAGAGGAAAGAATATTGTTAATGGATGCTTCATTTGTAAGGGATGTGTCGAAATCGTATTTCATCTTTTGGTGGATTGCTCTCTTGCTAGGAGTTTATGGGAAATGGTGCATAGAGTTGTGGGGTTTCTTGGGCGGTTGCAAGTTCGGTGAGAGAGGAAATTTGGTCTTGGAATGGCTTGAAAGCTCAAAAGGATGTCAAGAAGGCTCTACATTTAATCCCCTCTTTATTTGGTGGATTGTTTGGAGAGAAAGGAACCGGAGAGCTTTTGATGGTATTGAAAGGCTTTTGGCAAATATTAGGGGTAATTGGTTTAATACTCTTAATTTTTGGTTTAAAGGAAATTTTTTTGTAAATATTGACGATCTTCTAGATTTTGTGGAGCTCATTCATTGTAAATAGCCTTTCACTTTGAGTTGCACCGTCTTAGGTGCTTTTTTAATAAATTCAGATATTTGGGATCCATTATTCATAAAGAAGAGATTGAAGAGAAAGCTTGGCGTAGAATAATAGGAGAAAGGACACAGTAAGAAGAAAATAAAAATAAATCAATTCCAATCACAGGGAAGCAACAACCTAATAATATATTAATTCTTAAAACTCTAAATACTCATAATATTTTAAAATTTCATAATTACCCTCGTGATCAACATAACCTATAATACTTAAATTAAAATTCCTAAATTTTTTCTTCCCTGTGTACTTATCAAAGATATCCATAGTGCTAGTGCTAGTTGGGCTTAGAGGTGGCAATCAGGTGGATTGGGTTTGGGTCGTTTTGGGCTTGGGTCATTCAAGTTACGGGTCGTTTCGGGTTCGTGTCATTTTAGGCTCAGATCGTTTCGAGTCTTGGTTCATTCGGGTCTCGGGTCATTCAGGTTCGAGTCATCTTGGGTCTTGGGTCGTTCGGGTTCCTAGTCATCTTGGTTAGGGTTATCTCGAGTTTCAGGTTGACCCATCGGGTTGGACTAATTTTTTTCTCCAATTTTTGATGATGTCATTTTAGTGCTCATTTGAATTTGGGTTGTCCTATTAAGTTAGCTTATTTTTATCTGTTCTAAATTTCAATGTAATTACTAATTAAGTTCATGCTATCAATAATAAATATAGAGAAACTTTGTTCTTTGGTTTTTTTTCTTTGTTAATAACATAATATATTAAACTCTAAGTCAAAGTCATGATAAAGTAACCAATTCGTAGAGAAAATGCGGGACAAGGGGAGTGAGGGCGAAAATGTAATTTTTTAAAAAGTTTTATGAACGAGAGCCTCTTGAATCTCTTACTCTTGAGAGTGCTTATATTATATATATATATATATATATATATTTATTTATTAGATAAATACGTATAAAACACGTGCAAAATCTATATTTATAAATATAACTATTTGAAAGGATTTTTTTAGAAACGTTTAGGTGATGCCATGTGTCCATTTTTTTTTTAATTTTAAACAGGAAACTATGTACTTTTGATTTTATAATTAATTAAGATATAAAACCCAATTCATAAACTCTTTAAAGGTTAAAATAATAAAGTCTAATAAAAGTAGTATTGCTTTTATAATTAATTGAGATATAAAGCACAATTAATAAACTCTATAAAGCTTAAAATAATAAAACCTAATAAATTAAAACTAAATGTAATTTTTAAAATAAAATTTCAATATAAAAGAATCTAATCAATTTGATAGTTAAATTGTAAACTAGCTTAAATCTATTGATATAACTATTTCAGAAGAATTTTTTTCTGAGGCTTATTATTTTGACATCCGACTTTGTTTTTTTAATCCGTCAAAACTATGTAGTTTTGGTTTTATAAATATTTAGGATACAAAGCCCAAATCATAATCCCTATAAAGGCCCAAAATAATAAAGCCTAATATAAAAAATCTAATCAAGTTAATCTTGATTTAAAAAAATAAAATTGTATAAGAAACAAAATTATGAAAAAATATATATTCAATTGAAAGGATCTTTAATATCCGATTAACTACTTAAGAATGTATATTTACATATGTCAAATGAAATTAACCATGTGAATATAAAACTAGGGTATAGAAATATCAATGTATATAAGAGCAAAAGATTTAAAAAATTATATGATAAGCCAAGAAAAATCAAATTTCAACTATATACATATGTAAATAATTATTTAGTTATGACTCAAATAATATAAGCAAAAGAAATTATAAATAATTTTCAAATATGAGATGTTTAAAATTTTGAACATGAGAGACTCATATTTTTCTAATATGTTATTAGCTCTTGAAATTTTTTTAACCATTTTTTTTAAAATAACTACGTGCATTGCGTGGGTACATGATTAATCTTTAATATCTATAAAACTAAATTATATTTTCAAAATACTAAATTTTATGTGATCATGCATGTTTTACCATAAACTATAACAAAAATAAAATACTTTCAACTTTTAAAATTAAATTATTTATGTATACTATTGAAATTATCTTTTAAGATATTTCAAATTTTAACATTAGGTTTTTAAAACAAATAAATTTAATAACTAAACTTGCGCATGCACGGCACGGGTACATGATGAAAACAATGTCAAAAGTCATAACAAGGATAAGTTATTAAGTATCAACCCATATTTAATTTGTTTCTTTTCCTTTAAAAACTTCTCTTTCTTTTCCCTTGAATTCCCAAACATAGTGTAGCTGAATTTAATTGAAATATAGTTCGTGTAGTGTACTTTAAATTGTAGAAATAAAAAACATGTTACTATTTGTGAAATCGATAGCCCAAACAGTAAAACTGTAAAAGTGAAAGAACAATTAGTATTGTGTTTCTTATAAGAAAATTTCAAATTCAGTATTCATTTTACCTCTATTTTATTTATAATTATGACTATATATGAGATAACAATTTCTACTTAACAACCATCAGTTTAACAAAAAATATATATTTTTATCACAAAAAAATCAGATTAATTCAGGTTTTTGTTTTGGTTTCGGGTCAAGTCAGGTTCGGGTTCGGGTTTTCACGGGTTTCGAGTCGTTTGGGTTTGGGTCATTTTGAGTTTCGGATCGTTTTTGGCCTGAGCCATTTCGGGTTTTGGGTGTCTCGGGTTTGGGTCACATTATTTTAATATGTTTTTGGGTTTCGGATTTTCAGCTCGGGTCAGATTTTGCCACCTCTAGTTGGGCTTAATGGAGACATAGTTGAAATGGAAATGTTGTGGTGAATGTCTAGCAACATGAGAAAATGTAGAATTAAGAAATGAATTCATTTGCCAAGAAATGATGGTAGCACCTGTAGAGGATAAATTGAGATAGAGCTATGTAAATGATTTCGACATATGGAGTGTAGCCCTAAGGAAATAGCAGCTTATGTGTATAGTATGTTTTTGTCACATTTTCAAAAATCTACAAGCATCAACTACTCCATTTCTTATTTCACTTTAACTCAGTAATAGGACTAAATAATAAAATGACAGCATGCTATCTGCCTATTTCAATGAGTACCAAAAGCCTTAATCCAAACTAGTTGCACTCGGCTACATGTCTTTTGAATAAAAATGTTTCAGCTGATTCTTCTTCGTAGAATTGTTCTGTTGCTTTATATTTTCATCTTTTTGTCCTTGTTTCTCTTGGTTTTAATGAAGAAAAACAAGACTTTTTGGTTAGGAATACTGGGTTGGTCTGCGATATGATTTTCGTCTGTTTATGTGTATAGTATGTCTCTTGGGAATTATTCAACATTTCCTTGAGGGGGTAGGGTATTTTTTAGGGTAGGGGGTAGTGGGAGGTGAATTTTCTATTAGGAAGTCTTGATTTTTTTATATCCAGTACTGCAATTTGTCAGGAACTTCTTATATGTTGAATAATATTGCTGTGGGGTTACTTTTCTTCCTAGAATTGGCTCATCTTTCACAGTTCATGTGCATGTGTACATGGATACCTGCACTTTGCGTGCTTGAATATTTGTTGTTATTTTTCAAATTTCTTCCCGTTCTTTTTTTTTTTTTTTTTTTTTTGGGGGGGGGGGGATGTGGGCGGAGGTGCTGGCAGTAGGAAAGCTGAGTTCTTTGTTTCTCTTAGTCCCTTTGCTAATATGACCTTAGATTGGTTATAAAAATATAGTCATATGTTGTATGTGGCTTCTGCTGCATATTCAGTGTTAGTGTCCTATGATTATGATGATTATTCTTATATATGATTGTGCAGTCGTAAGTTGCAGCCACCAGTGGCTTTGCTAATATGACCTTAGATTGGTTATAAAATATAGTCATGCTGTATGTGGCTTCTACTGCATATTCAGTGTTAGTGCTTCTTATGATTATGATGATTATTCTTATATATGGTGCAGTCGATAGATGCAACCACTGCTGGCTTTGCTAATATGACCTTAGATTGGTTATAAAGTAGTCATATATAGCTGAGTGGCTTCTGCTGCATATTCAATGTTAAGGCTTGTTATGATTATGATATGATTATTCTTATATATGATTGTGCAGTCGTAAGTTGGTGGATTTTACTTGGAAAAATCCTGGAGAAAAAGCTTTTATCTGGTATGAGTGAGAGTGAGATTGGTGGACTTACTTGTCGTTGAAGAAAGTGCTTGTTGTTCTCAATGAATATGACTATGCCAGAGAAGTAGCAAGAACCTTCCGTCTCAAGGACTGCA
The DNA here is from genome assembly GCA_023935145.1 of Bretschneidera sinensis. NCBI lineage: Eukaryota > Viridiplantae > Streptophyta > Magnoliopsida > Brassicales > Akaniaceae > Bretschneidera > Bretschneidera sinensis. The sequence continues at coordinate 4,734,971 of CM043705.1, forward strand.
TGTGAAATAAGCTCTATGGAAAAGCTTGACTCAGGTCTGACTGTGAATAGCAGACTTGGCCTTGAAGAAATTACCAGGTAAACTCAAGGAAGGCTTGAACTCAGAAAATACTTGCCAGGGGCAAGGGACTCATAGTGGTCGAAACAGCGCATGTATTGGACGCTGTCCCTCAAAAAGATGGAAAGAACGCTGAGCTATGGCCAGGAGCATATTCGGGAACCCTAGTCGTAAGGGCTGAGACCTTTCTCTCTTACATATTATACTTCTTTCTAGGACTGTTCTCTGTCCATTTTGTTCTAGCCTTGTAAGATAAGGCTCTCGTGGTGGCTTTGAGAAGTCTTGTAAAATCTTTGGTAATCAGTATGTGATTATTTTGATGATCTGAAGTTCAGAACTAGTACTAAAATGTTTCCTCAAGCTGTAATTTATGTAATCGTTTACTTATAAAAAAATGGTAATCGTTGAAGAATTCCAATGCCCTGTGATTTACAAAGAGTAACTGTCCTATTTCCTTAAAGAGGTCCAGCCCAAATCTAAATGTTGCCACAATTTGATTGTTTTTTTTTTTTTTTTTACCTTATCGATAGGCAGCTTGATTGTTATTCGTTAACTAACAAGTCATTGCTGGTCAAGAGATTTTGTAAATATAAATAAATAAACAATAATAATATAAAAATTTGTAGAAGTAGATTTAAATTATAATCTTTTTAATATAATGAGAAATTACGTAGCAGATTCAGTTTTTACCTATTTGATCCGAAACTTTTTGTTTTTCGTGTTCTTTTCCGAGTCTCTGAATATCCTCGGTTTGCATTTGGTCGTATGTGAGATCACAACGACAAGAAAGAAATTTTAGTTCTTATGAATTATTGATTCTCAAGATTTTAAACTAGTAAAAATTAGGTTTTTGGATAATTAATTTTTTTTTATTGTTCGGATGATGTTAAAATTTGAGATATCTTCTATAAACTTTCAAACGTTTTTAATGAAAACAAGTTTAATTTCAATAATATAATTCATATTTTTATCATTTTGCATTGACGTAATATTGTCATTTTTCATTAACATTTTAATATGGAACTTAAAATAAAAACTATTTCTTAAAATGAACAAAAACCTTTTATGCTACAACATTCTTCTTTTTTTCAAAAAAAATAAATATAAGTTTCAAAAAATTATTTTTGAGATAAGATTTTTAATATTAGAATAAAATTTTAATTTGATATATTCTTATTACGATGAGAAAAGTGAAAATTTACATTTCTCGCTTATTTGGTGGAAGTTGGAATCATCATATTTTATGTGAATTGTGATTTTTACGAAAATTATAATTCTGATGAATTTTGTCAAACAAACTACCGAGGTTTTGTCAACATTTAGGAATTTATAACTTTCACGTTGATTTCTCGTTGAACCTTAGTACAAACATAGAAACAACAACAACAACAACAAAAAAAATGTGGAAACAAAGGATAAAAAATCTTTGCAAAGCCTGTTGTAATGGGAAATCAACTCTTTTAACGACACATCAAATGAACTTATTATGTCCAAATCTAAGCATCAGCAAGATTCAAATAAGATGGGTGTCCTAAGCTCTTTTGGGATCTCAATCCACCATAGAAGAAGCTGATTTTTGCCAGCCTCTTCAACATGATATTGTAACACATATTCTTATAAACCTGTGCATATGAAAACTTCTCCTTCCATTTGTTTGTTGTTGACACCAGACTATCTCTCATATTCGTCTTCTTTATGAACCTTTGCGTTGCAACTCTGCCCCCAATCGCTTACCCTATTACTTGATAACAATTTTCCTTGGATGATGTTGGGTAATTTTCTTCAGCTAATCAGATGGTGACATGTGGTTTTAAGGGTATCCACATACCAAAAAGTATAACCAATAAGATGGTTACACATGACAAAGAGTAAAAAATAATTTCACTCCTAAACCTTACTCAATAGAAATTGTAATTCTAGAAGAACAATCATCTCTGAGTTACTTTCCTAAACTGATTCTACTCCAAAGCATTATATAAAAAGAGGGCTCTCACCACCTCATAAGTATGACACAATTCTCTAGTCTTTTCACTCTATGATTCTTCTTTCATATTACTGACTTAGGTGTCGGAGAGTTCCTAAGAGCACCATCTCCGGAAAACTTTATTGTTTACGTGTCTTTTATGTGTGTAGAGGTCCTCGAACTCATCTAGCAAATTTTCGGCATCAAAATATTATCTTCATCCGTGGGAACGACAATAAATTTTCATCTATCAACTATCCCTAAAATCTATATGCATTGTTGCAAAAAAAATATGGCCTCTCGCAAACCTCTTCTCTTGAAAGCTCGTTCTCAAAACATAGTGCTTCTATCTCAAAGTTAGAGAAAGTTATCAAGCCTCACCACCCCTTAGTCCATATGGCACAAAGTGAGTGGTGGATATGCTAATTTCATAAAACGATGATCATGCAAAAAGTTACCTAAAATTCCTCAATGAACACTTTGTCAAGATCTAAGAAAAATTGGCATGCACCACCAACAATGTACTCATCAAAATCTTAGGTAGAAATTTCATGGCGAGCTGAAGTCAAATTAAAGTTCACGCATCATCACAATTTTTGTCAAAAAATCAAATCTTTGATCATAGATCTACAAAATTTCAGTGGTTAACATAAAAAACCGACCGCATCACCAGACTCGTTATGTCAAGATATACAAGAATGTAAAATTTCACAACGATAGATCGGCGGATTGCCACTGTGGACCACCTCGAATCTCTATCGAAAAAGGGGAACTTTGACCGTAGATTTGCAAAAATTCGACTGTCAAAAGCAGGTACCGCCACTATAAGGCATCTCACTGTCCTTGACCGCACTTGAAGGAGAAATTTTGCAGCCAACCTATCGGCATGTGCTAGGTCAAATTGACAGATACAGTCGCTAAACGGGTCAACTCGTATCCTTAAAAAACAATCAAAGCAATCTTCTACCACTTGTCAAATTCTTATTGGATAATCAGATTTTACTTACCTCCCAAAATCAGCCTTCTCCATGTGTCTCATACTCATTGGGCACTAAGATTCTTAACTTATCTTCAAAGATGATGCTTTGCCGCCACGTGTCTGCTCCTCAATGGCTATTCAATTCCAAGTTAGTGCTTAGTTATTGCCTAATCAACGCCCAGTCAGTTACCATGTTAACGTCGCGTCAGTGCCCAATCAACGCCCCATTAATGCCACATCATTGCCATATCATACCACCTTATTGCCATGTAAGCGCCGCTTTAGTGCTATGTCAGCTGATTCAAACTAGCTGGTTCAACATGGTTGACCACACTATTCAACAATTTGACCAACCAGTTTAGCTATTTCAGACTCAATTTTAGATCCAACAAGATCGGTTCTTAAGGTTTTAGGGCGTACTATTTTCATATTCAAACTCAAAATTTCAAGATTCTGCTTTAACAGATGAGTTTATTCATAAACCATTTACTTTGACTTGCATTTAACCAGTCGATTCACCCACTTCAAGCTCGGTTTCAGACTTGATCAATTTGTATCCCAAGGTTTTTTAGCTTACCCTTTCTAGAACTGGTCCCAGAATTTCAAAATTTTACTTCCACATGCCAATTTCTTATAAATGGTAAAAAAAATCCGTTATTTCTCCTCCAAAGGGACACAAATTCTCCCTAGACTTGAACCAATGGAGCTCAAAATAAAGTCATTCCTTCCTTCATACATCATCATGTTTTCATTATGATTACGCTGTCATAAGTACCGAGCCACTAAGAAAAATCCAAATATCAAGACCACCCATATTGGGGGGATAAAACCATAGTTGTTGCAAAGGACCTCAACAAAAAATCCTCGATAGGTTTTCCAACCAAACACTGAGGTCAGCACATCAGGAAGTTTAGACCCTTTCGGTAGGTTTTTCAACCAAACACTAACGTTAGTAAAATGAGTTTAGACCCTTGATAGGTTTCTCAACCAAACGTTGAGCTCAGTGCAAAGATTAATTCAGACCCTCAGTAGGTTTTTAAACCAAACACTGAGGTCAGTACACCGAACATATCAAACCCTCAATAGGTTTCTCAAGCAAACATCGAGCTCAGTGCAAAGATGAATTCAGACCCTCGGTAGGTTTTTAAACCAAACACCGAGGTCAGTACACCAAACATATCAAACCCTTAGTGGGTTTTTAACCAAAGATTGAGGTCAATATATTGAACATGTTGCATTCTTGGTAGGTTCTTCAACCAAACACCAAGATCAATAAAATCGCACACACTCAATAGGTTTCTCAACCAAACACCGAGGATAGTGTGCCGATATCACATCCTTGATAAGTTCTTCAACCAAATTCGGGAACAATATGTTGGGGAGAATTTACCCTTAGTACATTTTCTCTAAAATATCTGAGAAGAGTACCCCGAACATTTTATCTCCTCGACCATTTTTCCTCTAAAAGCCCGAGGACAATGCCTCAAGCAATTCACCTCATCCTTCATTTTTCCTCTAAAAGCCCGAGGACAATGCCCCGAGAATTTCACTTTCTCAACTAATTTTCCTTCAGAAGCTCGAGGATAATGCCTCAAGTGTTTCACCTCAGCAATTTTTCCTTCAAAAGCCCAAGGATAATGCCTTAAGTATTTCACCTCCTTGGCCATTTTTCCTTTAGAATCCCGAGGACAATGCCTCAAGTATTTCATCTCTTCAGTCATTTTCTTCCAAAAGCTGGAGAATAATGCCCCAAGTACTTCACCTCCTCGCCCATTTTTCCTCCAAAAGCTGGAGGACAATGCTCCAAGCATTTCGCTTCCTTGACCATTTTTTCCTTTAGGATCCTAAGGAAAATGCCCCGAGCATTTTACCTTCTCGACCATTTTTCTTCCAAGATCTCGAGGAGAATGCCCCTACCATTTCACCTCCTTGTCCATTTTTTCTCCAAAAGCACGAGGATAATGCCTCGAGCATTTCACATCCTTAATCATTTTTCCTCTAAAAGCGTAAAGACAATGCCTCGAGCATCACACCTCCTGATCCATTTTTTTTTCCTTAAGAAGCCTAAGGATAATACCCCAAGCATTTCATATTCTTTTCCTTTTTTTTTTCTTCAGAAGCCTGAGGACAATACCCCAGCATTTGACCTCCTCAACCATTTTTCCTTCAGAAGCCCAAGAATAATACCTCGAGCATTTCACCTCATTGGCCATTTTTTTCTTCAGAAGACCAAAGATAATACCCTGAGCATTTCACATCATCAGCCATTTGTTTCTTCAGAAGCCCAAAGATTATACCCTGAGCATTTCACCTCCTCAGCCATTTTTTTCCTTCAGAAACCCAAGGATAATGCCTTGAATATTTCACCTCATCGACCATCTTGAGCATTTCACCTTCTCAGACATTTTTCCTCCAAAAGCCCGAAACAATGCCCCAAGTATTTCACCTTCTCCCCCATTATTTCCTTCAGAAGCCCAAGGATAATGCCCCGAGCATTTCGTCACCACGTCCATTTTTCTTTCAAAAGCCCGAGGATAATGCCCCAAGCATTTCACCTCCTCGACCATTTTTTCTTCAAAAGCTCGAGGATAATCCCCTGAGCACTTCACCTCCTTAATCATTTTTTCTCTAAAAGCCCGAGGAAAATATCCTAAGCATTTCACCTGCTCAGATGCCCTGAGTATTTCACATCCTTGGTCATTTTTCCTCAAAAATCCCGAGGACTTACTTTCCTCGGTATCTTCCTAACCAGCAAATCATGAAGATAGATAAATTCAAGACTACTTCCATAAACGAATAAATTTCACTCAAGGAAATAAGGGGCATATGATGTGAGTTAGTTTTCCCTGATTAATCATATGGGGACACGTGGAACCCAAGGTAAACTCACAAGCTAAAATATAAAACCAATAAGATGGTTACACATGGCAAAGGGTAAACAATAGTTTCACTCCTAAACCCTAGTCAATAGAAATCCTAATTGTACAAGAACAATCACATTTGAGTTACTTTCCTAAACGTATTCTACTCCAAAGCATTATATGAAATGAGGCTCTCACCACCTCACAATTATCACATAACTCTCTAGCCTTTTCATTCTTTGATTCTTCTTTTAGATTACTAACTTAGGCATCCGAGAGTCTCTTGGGGCACTACTCCTAAGGAACTTTCTAGTTTATGTGACTTTCATGTGCGTAATAGAAATGGGAAACGATCGGGTCGAACCGAGTACGGGTCGGATCGAGTACGGGTCAAGTCTTGTGGGTAATGGGTCAATGGATACGGGTTAAAAATACTCTTTTCCTAATGAGTCTTATTTTTCATGCTCATACCCGTGTTTTAACGGGCCAAACATAGGTATGGGAAACAATTCTCTTATTTAGGTGAGAAAAAGATGATTCGGACTGAATATGGGCAGGGTCTTATGAGTTGCAAATCAACGGGTACGGGCTACAACTGCTTGTTTCTTAATGAGTCTTATTTTTCATGCCATACTCGTGTTTTAGTAGGCGAGTAATGGATAAAAAATGGCTTGAGTCAAAAAGTCCCACCTCTAGTGTGCAACGGTCAGTGAGCTTGTCTGATAAATTTTCAGTATCAACACCAGAAACTCACCTCTTATTCTCCTCCAAACTGTGAGGAATCATCGAGACTTGATAACAATTATCTTTTAACCAAAAGTTCTTAGTCGTTTCACACAAGTCATCACACAATGATACCGACACCTTGATCATTATTTTTGAATCTAGATATTCTTTTAAAAAAATTATAATAATAAAATTTGATAATTAAGCTCACCCCTTTCAACCAAAATTTGGATAATGGGTATGTCTTCCAAGCACGCAATACACTATTGGACTATTTGCATTTAATTTGAAAAAAGATATAAGCATTAGAAAAATATGAGTTTGTGGAGTTGTTTTGAAAAGCAGATACTTTTAAAATAAAAATTAGAAGACGTACATGGGCTGGATCCAAATACGAACCGGAATGAGGCAGCCCTGAAACTGGCCGCTTCTGCGCCAACTTTAAAGGTCTACAGATTTCCCTTTCTTGCTGTTGGAAGATCTCCGCTTTTGTCACTGAGAGCGAGAGAAATGGGGAGCGCACCAGCACAAATTCCGACAAGCTTCGGCCATGAGCTTAGGGCTTGCCTTCGTTGCCGACTCGTCAAGACCTACGATCAGGTCCCTCTCTTTACTTGTATCAATTTGTTTTTCAATTTGCATATGTAAGATAGACAATTATCTTTATCTCTTCCGCTTGTTTCTTGTTAGGGCTTTTTTTTTTTTTTTTTTTTTTCTAAATTTGGTTTTTTTCTCTTCAATCTATTTTCTCTTTCTCTCTCTTTTCTTTTCTTTTGGGGCGTTCTTTTTTTTATTGCCAAAAGATGCAAACTTGTGGGGTTTATCGTTTATGGCATTGGGTATTTTGATTTTTCTCCCCGCCAAGTTTGTCTAACGATCATTACCTTACAGTTTAGAGAATCGGGTTGCGAGAACTGTCCCTTCTTTAAGATGGACGAAGACCACGAGCGCATTGTGGATTGCACCACTCCTAACTTCACTGGGTACTATATCATTTTGTTTCTTTTGAAACATTTGTTTACCATCTTTTCATTTGTTTTAGAATATCCGCTCGGCTAAGTTCAATTACTTTTTCTTCTTCAAATTATGTAAATTGAATGTAACCCATAATGGCCTTGTGCATAATTTTGTTCTTTATGTTAAGTCAACTGTTGTTCAGTCAGGGTAACTTAGTTTCTAAAATTGGTGAATTTCTAGGGAAGTGTGTTTATTAGGCAATCAAACCTAACTGGTGAATTTGGGAATTTATTGATTTAGGCTTGGAAAGCTTCAAAGTACAAATAATAACATTGCTTGGTTTTGTGCATTGTGATTGTAAACTTTGTCATCAACATTCTCAATTCTCACTATCACCCTTATTGTTGTTCACAGCATAATCTCTGTTATGGATCCCAGCAGAAGTTGGGCTGCTCGGTGGTTACGAATTGGTACGTCTAATTGCATTATTGCATTCATGTCTTTGTCATATACGCCAAACTTATTATCTTTTTTTAGTATCTTAGTAGTTAGTATGCTTAATTTTTCTTTTAGGATGTCCAACTCTTCATCCATGTCTTGTTGTTCCAATTTCTCGGTGGGATGCTGTAGGTGCCTCGACCAGGCACACACATAAATATTCGCTTTTACATGTATATCCTTTTGGCTTGGAACTCCTCATTATATGTTGGTGATGTTTGGTTCCCATTTAAGCCAACTTTAAGTGGAGCTTTATGGGAAAAATTTGGCACAAAAGCTCCGCTTAAAGTTGTCTTTAATGGGAACCAAATTTTATCGTTGTCTCGGCAGTAAGCCTATGTGAATGAGGAGCTTATCTTTGCCTACTCATGTATACAAATCAAAAGCTCCACTTAAAGTTGTCTTTAATGGGAACCAAATTTTATCGTTGTCTCGGCAGTAAGCCTATGTGAATGAGGAGCTTATCTTTGCCTACTCATGTATACAAATCTTAGGGAAGCTTCTGTTATTTATGCACAATGCATACATAAACTTGAATAAAACATATGGTAGTAGCTACTTAGCAAGAAAGTTGTCAATTTGAAACTGAGTTTGACATTTACAGAAAATTTCTTGCATAATATTTTCAAAGTTAATTGCTTCTTGCAAGTGCAAAATGGAGTCTGGTGGTTGTAAATATATTCTTTAGTGCTTTGGTATGTGAGCCTGATTGCATGACAGTTTCCCATGTCTAATTAGCCTTCGCATTTGATTGGAAATATACTGATTTCCATTACCGAATGCCTATATTCTCTTAATTTCAAATAGGTGGAGGAGAATAAATGTGCAATTCTCTCAAGCTGCAGATGTAATTTCAAAAGAAAAGATTTCTAAGTATATTATTTTTGAATTTCCTGACCCACCAGACATGATATTTCAATGGAAGTTCCAAACCCTTAAGTGTCTCAATGGTATTCTACACTTTGTAGTTTGTAATTTGTTAGATTTTTTTTTTTTAAATCTTTTTGATTCATTTTGGACCAGTACTGTTTTTTGTTCTTATTATATTTATGAATTATGTGTTTTTTTTTAAAAAATTATATAACTAAGTGATGCAGGACAGGAGCCAAGGAATTGTAAAAAACAAGGAAATAAAGATAAAATGATCCAAATCACGTGAGAACCACAATCTAAATCACGAAACAACTCAATAACAGTGTTTGATTTCAATAATCTAATTTTATTAATTCATAGGCTGCCAAAGATACATGAGTCTCCCATATATATATATAGGAAAATCATAACCTATAGATAATGAATAATAATAAAAAGATAAGACTAATCCTAATGAAGAATCATAAGAACATAAGACTAATCCTAATGAAGAATCATAAGAAGATGAGAGTAATCCTAATCCTACTCCAATAAGGAAACTAAGATAATAATTTCTAATATTGTCAATTACATAATTATTCCCATAATTAAAATATACCCCAGTACTTAGATTAAATTCCTTAATTCTACTCTTCCTCTTGTGCTCCATCATTCTCCACCATTTCGAAAAATCTCGACCTCGAGTTGAAAAATGTTGAAGGATCAACATCATGGATAAATAAAGCATAGTCATGAAACTCATGGAAGCCGAAGTCAATAGGAGGTGAAAAAAATTGCACTAGAAATGCTTGTTGCCGAGGTGCTTGAAACCAGGTAGGTAGGATAAAATCAATATCCAAGACGTGTATCAACTCGAACCTCAATCGTACAATCAAGCTTGTCTTCCTGTTTGTCTTGACTCTTTTCAACATCCTCAATATGCTCAATAAAATCTTGTTGGATTGGCTCAACAAAGTCAGCTGCACAAAGAACTGACTCAACAGGTGCAACCTTCACTTGAATATCTTCATTCTCATCGACTTCATCTTGGCTTGGAACTGACTCATATTCCAAAATCTTCTCTTGTTGCTCTTTGAAATCTTCCCTATCATCAGTGGGTTTTGAGATATCAAGTTTGGGATCATCTTTCACTATCACAACATCCAAGGGTTTGCACAATTCTTTACATTCTTTTAGCAAATTGGATTATCTTCTCTCGTGCTTGGGATGAAGCAATTGGGTTGGACTTTTGGTCTATCACAAGCTCATCGTATGTATCATATCCATCATAACTTCCGTAAGCATGATCATACCCAACACAACCATGGTAAGCATCTTTAGGAGCGTAATAATAATTTTTATAAGTAACTCCTTCATCGTCATAAACATAATCACCATTACCATTCAAAGCATGGACCATCTCGAGAACTATGCTCATACTTATACTCATATTGGTTCTTCAATTCTTCAAGTTGTCTTTCATCACAATAAACCCAATATTTAAGTGTTTCATATTCCTTATTCGTACTCCGAAGAAGATAACCCAATCTATACTTGATCGCTTTAGATTTCAACTCATTCAAGCGAGAGTAATCACTTGATAGCTGAACTTGTAGGTTTCGAATACAAGTACAAGTACGGTAAGACATGATATCAAACTAAAATATATTTTTATTTTCTCTTTTACTTTTGATTTTTTGTTTTTTTTTCCTTTTTTTGGTCTTCTTTTTTTCTTTTCTTTTTTTTGATTTTTTCTTTATTTTTCTTTTTTTTTTTCCTAAATACAAAGAATTTGAAAAAAAAACAAAACCTGAAATTTTTCCAAAAGATAGTTTGGTCAAAGTTCGCTCAACGGTCAACAGTTGGTCAACACAGCTCGGCTCAGAACATTCGTTCAGGTTCTGGTCAACTAAAACGGCTCAGAAACAGCTCAGGAAGTGTGGAAGCTGCTTGGGTCAAATAATTGGGTTAGGCAGTCGGGTCAGATCTGACCCGGTGCAAATCCGGTTAGATTCGGAGCCAGACTTCAGGGGTTGACCGGAAAAGTAGTTCTGGTCACTGTGGTGGTGTCCAATCCGGCAGTGGGTGGCCGAAAAATTTGGATTGGGTGTGAATAAGCTGAAGCGATTCGTGGCTTTACGGCAGCCGAGTAGGTGGCGGATCAGGTCAGGCTTCTAGGGTTAGGCTGGAAATGGGACCCCGGTCTTGGTGGTGGTGGCGGTGGCGGTTGGTCCGGGTGGTGGCCGAGGCGTCAGATCAGGCCGCGAAAGACCGAAACAGGTCGCGGCTGTTTTGAGGGCGAACAAGGCGGTGCCCAGGACTGGACTTTTTGGATTTTGGTCGCCCAGGAATTCCGCACCGTTTGGTCGTGGCTGACGGCGACAAAAGACGGTGGCAAGAGGCAGATGACGGCGGACAGCAAGAAAGAAGGTGGCTACAGGCGTTGCTACTGTACGAGATGGTTTTTTGATAGTGTTTTGTTTTTGTCAATCCCACAAGGCAACGAATTTTGGGCTCTAATACCACTTAATGGAGGGAAAGTAGCCAAGGAATTGTAAAAACAAGGAAATAAAAATAAAAACAATCCAAATCACATGGGAGCAGCAATCCAAATCATATGGACGCGAAAACAACTTAAGTACAGAGTGTTTGATTTCATTCATCTGATTTTATTAATTCATAGGCTGCCAAATGATACATGAGTCTCCCATATATATAGGAAAATCCTAATCTATTGATAATGAAGAATCGTAAGAAGATAAGACCCTAATGAAGAATCATAAGAAGATAAGAGTAATCATAATCCTACAGGAAACTAAGATAATAATTTCTAATATTGTCAGTTACATAATTACCCCCCATAATTAAAATATCCACCCAATACTTAGATTAAATTCCCTAATTCTACTCTTCCTCTTGTACTCCATCACTCAGACTTTAAGATCCTTATAAATCTTTTGCAGGGAGATTTGTCCCTGGTTGTTATACTCTTGCTGTCTCAGAGGCACTCTCGGAGGACTTGCAGGTTAGGATTTTCATAGGAAGTGCAATTTTAATTTTCGTTTATTTGGAAACAATATAATGCTTCTATTATTCAATTTTTGAAATATTCTCTTTTACATGTTAAACATGCAGTAAATTTATGCATTCTTTCTATTTTGAACTGTGATGATTTTGGGTTTAGATATCGCTTTATTGCCAAGTATTTCCTAAAGCAAATCTTGGGGTCTTGTGTGAGCCTTTATGTTATATAATAACTAGCTTCATAAGGATGCCAATGCTTATGAATTAGTATGATTTTATGGAACTGTTCTTACAGTTCAATGAAACATTGTTGACTACTTGACTTGGATATAGACCAGTGAACATTTAGGCGCTGGGAAACTAGTGCTGGTGTCACAATGAAGTATCAATCTTGCTTGGTTGCACCATTTAGTTTTACAATTTTTCATTTTTGTCCGTGCCATTTGTAGCATGTTTAATGGTTTTTTTCCCTAGAGTTTACCAGTTAAAAACTAGTTCCTTCCACTTCCTTTTCTTTCGTAGAAAATGGAAAGTTAAACATTGTTGAAGCTGCTGATTCAAAATTTAAATATCCTTTGTATTGTCAGCTGCCAAATTCTGTTGCAATGTGCTTTTGCTTTTTTCTCTTTCCTTTGTTTTTTGAAAAAAAAAAAAACATTTTATGCTAAATATTGCTGCATATCCACAACCAGCTCCAAATAAGAGTATATATATTTTCTCTCAAACGTTCTATTGATTGTCGTTTTGGTGCTCATACTTTCCTTCTCTGATTTGGCCTTTTCTTTGGGAATTCTTGCAGAACTTATGTCAAGATGAGCACGTGCAATATGTGGCACCAAAACGTGTATGAACATTGATATTAACATTGCATTTCCTGTAACTTTTGAACATCGAAAGTGAATGTCCAGTAGATGTTTTAGCATAATCTGCTTCTGTTGATACTGATACGGTCTCGTTCTGTGTTCTATACTTTGATGAAATCCTAAAAGATGTTTGTTTGTGACATCAAAACGATCTTTAAGAACATTATTCAGGACTAAATTCAAAAACAGAAGAAATAGTTGTAATTTACAATGTCCAATTGGGAAGTTTTTTTCGGCTGGCATAAACTTGGACACAGTTATCAGCCAGTAACTGGATAAACTGTGCACATATTCTGGCTCTGGCTATTCATGCGTCTGGTAGTAGTTGGTTAGCATAGACGAGTTGATTGAATGATAGGCGCATATTTGTCAATATTGTTTTTCATTAGGTAAGTTAGGGCAAGCCAGCAGTAGATTTTAATGAAGACATTTATTATATGGAGAATAATTTATCTTCCATGCAAGTTTGCCATTCTCTTGAATTCATGTCTTAAAAAATTCCTCCCTCTGCTCTTGGAGCTGGCCGGTAACAAAACCTTGTGCATTAGTCCGATGGTAGTCCTGCAAGTTTGAGAATGACACTTTTTTTAGAAACCAAGAAAAGTGGTTAAATTACTATTTTGGTATGAAGAATTTGAGGACATGTAGCATAATTAAATGTCAAAAATTAAAATAAATGGATAAATATATTGTAAATTATTTAGATAAGAAATTTAAAATGTTTTTTATTAATTAAAAAAAATCAGTTGCTTAGAGGATGAATGCCCTAAACGGTGCGTTGTACCTTGATCTTCAGCTGTCTCTGTTTTAGTCGTGTAGGCTGCAGGATCTGCAGCGGCTCAAGGATCGTTCGATCTGTAGCATCTTTGTGGTTGTTAGGTCTATAATGATCATAGAGGATCGATTGCTTGTTTTTTGTTTTTATTTTCCGTTTGATATTGTTTTTATTTACTTTTTGTACAAAATCAAGTGAATCTGTTCAAACAGAGGATTTTTTTAGTAAGGATTGCTATTTTTTAATATTCTGTCTCAATTTAGAGTTCAATCTTTGGAAGATAAAGTTTTGAAGATGAGGTTTTTAAAAGATGAAGAGCATCAGATGTAATTTCAAGTTTTTAACACTCAAAAGGTATTTTGGGAGAAAAAAATATATTTATGTTGAATTGTATAAAATTAAAATTTTTAATTGAAATTAAAATAAAATTATAATTTTTTCGTTTATTTTAATATTAAAAAAATATGATTTAATTTTAATTCTAGCTCAAACCCTTTAATCTATGCTACGAAAGGCAAAATTAAAACTTTAAAACCTTGACTCTAATAGAAAGAGAGTGGTCAACCAAGGAGTTCCCTCGTTACTATGACCAATTTGAAAAGGAAAAAAACCTCCTCCTGGTCTAATAGAAAGAGACTGGTCAACCAAGGAGTTCCCAATTTCACAATCACCCTACAGTGATCACAAAAAGTTTGAGAGCCTCTAAAATTCTTGTAGCTGGTCTATTATCTTGCTTTCCCCTCTCCCACTCAGAATTAATTAAGCATCTTTCCAATCTTTAATATCGCTTTAAATAATGCGATAGTTACAGTTTCTTAATGCACTAACCCTAACTTAACATTTGATTTATCTTATATTTTTATAATTGAAAAAAAAAATATGATTCTACTTTAATTTATATTTCAAATTTTAAATCCACAAAAACCCTCAATCCTAATTTTATACCCTTCTCCATATTATTATAACCACGCAGGATGGCTTCAATCTGTGCAATTTTAACGTTTTCCTTCGCCTTTTAATTTTTGGTTTCTTCCCACATTAGAAGGCTATTTTGATCAATCCGTTGGCGTCTTTTTGTCAGCCTTCAAATTCCTTGTTAATGCTCTCTTTAAATGCTTTGTCTCCTTCCTCTTTGTTGCAGTTGACTTGCCTCAATTTAAATTTTAAACAAAAACTACTTGTGAATTTGTTGGTTGTAATCAACATCGCAACTCTATTTCAGATTTAATCTCCTTTTGCATTTCATCTTGGAGGTAAACTTTGGCGGCCACTTTTTCTTTTGTCAACGGTTAATTATTTAAGTTCCACCAATTTTATTGAACAATCTTGAGAAACGATTTTCAATGCTCAATTATTTAACAATGGTTTTCATTTTTGATATGCCAAAACTGCCACCTTTTGATGGTAGTTACTACAAGTGATGGTCTAAAAAGAATTGTTGTACTTAGAGGTAATCGGATGTCGATTATGTATTGTTTAATGATGGTACCATTAATGACTTGTATGAACTTGCTTTCTCTACTTGTGTTAAAAACCTTGAAAAAGATAATTGAACATGTCGAGGCCATATATTACATTACTTACTGAATTCCCTATTTCGTAGATGTTGCTATGATAAATCTGCAAAAGGTACTTGGGAAGCTTTAAAAAAGAGATACAAAAATATGTGGTTGGGAGATTCTTAGAATCACTACAAAAAAATTAACATATACCGACGGTCAGAAACCGTTGGTATATCCCAAAAAGTTCTATACCGAGAGTTTTGAGTAGCGTTGCAAGAAGCAGCGTAGCTATAAGGATATGTCGACGACCAAAACACCATCAGTATAGCACTGAGAGCTTTATGGACGGTTTCCAAAACCGTCGGTATAGGTGGTGCATCTATACCGACGGGTTCCATAACCGTCACTATAAATAGGTTTTACTAACGAATATAAACCGTCAATATAGACTGTAACCTATACCGACGGGTCTATTACCGTCACTATAGAGGGTTTTACTAACAAAAAAAAATCGTCAGTATAAACCATAACCTATACCAACGATGATATAACTGTCACTATAGGTAGGTTTTATTGACGAATAAAAACCATTAGTATAGACCTTAAACCTATACCGATGGTTCTATAAATGTCACCATAGGTAAGTTGTACCGAACGGTTCAGTTGACGGTTCATTTAGTCGACTAGATTATATTTAGTCGACTAAACCATAACATCTAGTTATCTGACTATTTCAATCGACTAAACCATAACACCTAGTTGACTAACTATTTCAGTCGACTAAATCATATCATTCAGTTGACTGAACTGCATTCCATTCAGTCAACTGGACTATATTTAATCGACTAACTCGTATCATCCAGTTGACTGAACTGCATGCAGTCGACTGAATGAAACCATTCAGTCGATTGAACTATATTCAGTCGACTAAATCATATCATTCAGTCGATTGAATGAAACCATTCATTCGATTGGACTATGTTCAGTCGACTAAATCATATCATTCAATTGACTAAATTGCATTCATTCGACTGAATGAAACCATTCAGTCGACTAGACTATATTTAATCGACTAAATCTTTTCATTCAGTTGACTAAACTGCATTCATTCGATTGAATAAAACCGTTCAGTCGACTGGACGATATTCAATCTACTATATATATATATATATATATATATATATATATATATATATATATATACACACACACACACACACACACACACATACACAAACACTATACAAAGAAGTTTCATTCTTCTAAATATACTATGCTAATCAAAATATGAAATCTTACATATATAGTCTTTCATCTTAAATATATATTCTAACATTAACATATTATAGAGAACATCTTTGAATTTGAAACAAAAAAATATCCATGATATCTTAAATGTCTGAGATCCTAATACAAAAAAACTCCATCCCAAAAGTTGCAGCAGTACATGCTCTAGCTGTTTTGTATCTGTTGAATCAAGATCATCCTGTTGAGAAAATATATTGTTGGGAAACCACCTTGGATGATGCCCAGGAGGTGATCTTCTAAACACCAAAGTCTAGAGTGACTTGTATAAAGAAACGAGACAGCAACCAATCAAAGCAAGAAAGAAAAGAACACAAGAAATTTGTTATCGAGGTTCGGCAATCTACCTACGTCCCCGTGAGCTCCTTCGAGCTCTCTGCACTATCTTATCAATGGAGTTCTTTACAATCAGCAACACCCTTCCAAGAACTCACAGGTTCTTAAAGAATAAAAGAAGAGGAAGAAGAAGAAAGTGATAAGAACTAACCCTGGAATTTTCCCAAGAAAATTCCCCTTACAAGCCCTTGAATCCCTTTCTATTCTACTCTCTCTTTCTAAATAACCAGCCTCTTTACAGAATCTCTCTTAAGTTTAGTGTCTTTGCACTCTTACAATTGATCTCACTTTCAATCACAAGTTATTCCTCACATTTTTTTGGAGATTGAAGCTAGGTGACCCTTTATATAGTGCACCAACTTCTTGACCAATTTTGAGGGTCAATATCCACCCTTAGATCTTGAAGACCAATTAACCATGGCCCTCCATCAATCCTAAGTAAAGCTGTGTGTTTTGGATATGCCCCACGCACCTTTCAAAAGGCTGAACAAAATTGCATTAGTGTGCCTTCAGGCCGCGGCCTAAAACAGGGCATGTCGCGGCCTGGAGTGTGCTGAACACCTCTCCACTTCTCACCTTTCTAGGTGCCAGGGCCTGGGGGAGGCTGAGCTGCGGCACACACCTCCTCCAACACTTCTCTTTACTAGGCGCCGCACCTTGGAATGATCTGGGTCGCGGCGCACACTGGTGTGCATTGATTCTGATTTTTTCTTCCTTCCTTGCAACCATTTAATGCTAAGACAAATACCAACATATATAAAACCTAATTAGTCACCAAAATACAAGACCAACCCAAAAAGAAGAAGAAAAATAGATGGATAAAAAATAATAAAACCTAATAGGTCATTTGAACAAAAGCATGAATATATGGTAACATAGCCATCAACTATATTGCCTTATGACAAACAGTTTGAGGTGATTGCAGCTGCAATTTGTATGCATCCTCTTACAGCTAGCAACAAAAATATGGACAACCCATCTTATAATCAATCATACAGCATGTAATCAACAAAAATACGAGTTAAATGGGTTACCAAACGAATTCATTCATTGTGGTAAACTGGTAATGCATGTGTAATCGTTAGCACTTGACTCAGATTCAGAGGGGAAAACACAAAGCCAACCATATCTCTTACTTAGTTAGATTTATTGTCATTAAATCATCAAAAACCAACAAACTGCACATACCTTTGCATCTATAATCTTTGCAAAACAACTTCTAACCATTAAATGATCAGTTGTTACAAGATTAGCAGAGAATAAAGAAGTTCTAATATATTTTCCTAAAACAATAAGCTCAATGCTTAGACACACACACATACAAGCTCTGGCAAGTTAAATAGAAGCCAATCAATAAAGGCATTAACACAAATGGTTAACTATATAGGTAACATAAATATTGCACATTTAAACATTCCATAACCCTTCATTTGAGTGAATAATTCAAGCATGCCATTATATTGACCTAAGTAATTGATAAGTTGTACTCTCTTTGACCGGAAACTGAGAAAAACACATGTCTCATACAAGCAGATTCCCTCATAATAATACATTGCTAGAGCCTGACATGTAGACCTGCACCTCCAAACCAGTTCAAAATTTTCTCTGTCAAACTAATTTTTTCGAAACAGCTAAATGGCATACCAGCCCAAACAAGTGATGCTTAATTTGTGGTAGCTTCATAGTTCATTACATAAATAGGTTCATTCATACTGACTCAAAATTAACATTGGATTTATAATGAGTCTTACAAATTATCCTATGCATTTGACCCCACATTAGTTTTATCCTTTAGTTCCAATCTAAGGCTTTTATATCTAAGCTCAAGCTTGCACAAGACTAGACTCAGAAAAGCTCAGTAACACTAAGTTAGGTGGTTCTTTTGTCCGGAACAACGACCATGGTCAAACTTATGCAGTGCCGAAGGTGCATTACAAGTAGGTTTGGGCTAAAACTTGGGTTCAACTTTTCTTAAAAAATTCCAGTTGCCCAGCCCAACCTCTGGGTGGATGAAAGAAGAAAGAAAAATAAAAATAAAAAAGAACTAACCAAAAATATAAAGTTATGTTATGGAACAAAAGATAAGAAATACATAATAAAAAACCATAGGGGTAGGAATAAGATAAAAAATACATGAAATAAGGAGGAAAGAAAGGGAGAAAGAAGGAAAAATTAATAATGCAACATATAATCAATTGTCATAGATTAGGCGCCCTTAGATCCCAAAAGAATTAAGAACAAGGATAGCCCACAACTATATAATTAATTTATATGCTTATGCATTACATTAAATGAATGACTTGGAGCAGTACAATTACTTTCTCCATTCTCATCAATCCGATGATTTCCACCTGAAGAACGTGGAATTACTACAGGTGAGTTGTTTTGAACGTTATTTGCATCAATAGCTTGTTAAAAATAAAGGAAATTGTAGTATAAGTCAGATAACTTAGAATCATACTCTAACTATTTTATTCGTATTTCCAAGGTAAGAAATGAGCCATACCTCTTCGTTTGAGTTGCATGGTTCCATTACAATATCATCAATGTTCTCGTGAGAAAACATTCTATGTATCACTGATGCAAGGCTATGAATTACTCCCAGTAATCTCCTAACTTGTTTCACCACTTTTTCATAATTAGATTGCTGAGATGACGAAGTATTAGGATCGTTAGAAGATGTGGTGATTTTTCCCAAACAGTGAACATGCCTTTTTTTCTCTGGTCCTTTTAATTGAGAAAACGCATCATCCTTCCAAGAGGGGTTTGAATGCAAAGTTTGTAAACTACTAAACTCATTCATATACTTCTTCATTAATTCTTGAGATTTGCAAAATTAAACGTAAAAAACAATACAATTGGTGCAAGGTACTAGTGTGGGAAAGTAATTAACTAGTAAACAGAAATAAGAAAAAACTTGTATATACCTAATTTGCTTAATAGGCTAATAAGTAATAAGTACCAAAGTAGAAGATCAAATTACAAACCATGTTTTATGCTGCTTTCTCACCCACGACACTTTTATCGGTGTTAGAGTTGGTGTATACTTCACGGGTCCATATTTGTAGAACCCCCAATGACCACAGGGGTCCCGCTGAGCGGGCAGGGGTTACGAGGTAGCGCCCTTAAAAATTTCAGGCCCTGTACATGTTTTGGGTCTGGTTTTTTTCCTTGACATTTTGGGCTTAGGCCCATGAATAGCCGTGGTTTTGCAGCAGGGTGGAAACCCTAATTAAGGCATCTTAAGTTGCTTATAAATACTCTCTATATACTGAGCGCACATTGTAACAAGAGATTTGTGAGGTTCATTATAGTGAAATTTTTGGCAAGATATAGCCCTATTTTGGGGTGAACCTTGGTATATTATATCTTATTCTCTTTCTGTTTATAATTTGTGTGATTGATAGGTCCTGATTTGTTCAATCGGTACGCATACGACTTAGAATATAAACTTCTACACGTGAAGAAATGATTTTGTGCTAGTGTAATGAGGGTCATCAATTTTGGGATGGTTTTCTTTGTTTTTCTGACTTATTTCCTATGAATGCAAAACACAAGTAATTACATATGTTAATCATCACTAAACAATTAAGAAAATATCAAGTAAAAGTCCATTTTATAAGAACAAATTTGTTATAAGTCATACCTTTGCTTTTTCTGATTTTTAATACCAAATTAAGAATCGAAATTGGTCTTTATCTACCCTAGGATCAGGTAGTTGCTTAATATTCTCATCTTTGGTCTTGGACTCATCAAACCATTTCTTGGTCTCATTTTTCCATTGTCTTCACTTTTCACCCATAATACCAACAACATGCTTCTTTATTGTTGGTAGGAGTTGATCAAATGTGAATTTTGCCTACAATCAAACAATAACATTAGCAAATCATCAAAGTAAAGAAAAATGAAGTAACATTAGAACACACTTAGTTAGTTATACCTCAATGATCTTCCATATTTCCTCTTTATAACAATCAAGAGAACCTAAATGATAATATTTATGTGTGAGCGTGCAAAAACAAATCATTTTAGTTGATGCATGTCATAACTCTTGAAGTAGCTTCATTTTGTGAAAAAAGCAATCACAAGATTTCATTGTAAACAAATATGCATCTCTAGTTTTACATATTACAAAAACATCATATGATAATTTTTTACATAATAAAAAAAGAACAAAAGATTTCCAATATTATATTAAGTCATCTTTATATTCATCTTTTACTTGGTTATCATCCATAAGCTCATCTTCCATCTCTGGTATGATACCCCCTCCACCACCACCATCATCATCATCAACATCATTTCAAACCAAATTGGAAGCATCAGTAGCATCAAATGTGTCACTAAGCACTTGCTCTCTTTCAATAGATGATTCATCGCCCATGTCAAAGGTATTCCCAAGTTTCGCATGTTTAACAATATGCCAATCTTTGGGCCTTTCATCATTAACATAATATACTTTCTTGGCTTGTGATGCCAACACAAAAAGGGTCATCATGAAAATTAACACCAGTATGTGTCAAATGTAAGAAATTCACAAGAGAGAACTCAAGATTATCCACTTTGTAACCTCTATTAATATCAACCCGATCACATTTAAATAGCATGATCTTGTATCTACTGAAATAATTTAATTCAATAATGTCCGTCAATGCGCCATAGTAATTAACATCTCCTTCAACAGGTCGTCTATCCCTTGCACTAGCATAACTAGTTGTCTTGACAGTCACAACAACACCATTGTTATGAGTTTTTAAGTATCTCTCATGTTCTTTGGTGTGAAATTTATAACCATTGATGATATAACCAGTATATCTGCGAACTACTTCACTAGGACCACAAGTCAGAAATCTAATTTGGTCGATAACTTCTGTATTTCGTTCCTCATCCATACGTGCAACCTAGATATTAAGAAGTGGTCAATTTAATATTTAAGCTTTATGAACTAAAAACTTGTAAGATATAATCTACTATACTTACTCTATTACGAAACCAACCGTGGAAAGTATGACATTGAATTATCTCGATTTCATATTGTGATAAACAACGTGGCCGATTTTGTCTCTTAACAAATTCGTCATGTTGTCTACATACAAAATCTCATATAAGAACCTAAAATAAAGCTTTGGATGATTAAATAAGGTTTACGTATTTGGCAAGAAACTAAAATTTGTTTGCTTACTTTTGAAATGGGATGACTGCATCATAATTAAAAAGAACATATCGATGTGCTTGCACCAAAGTTTGCTTGTCAAGCATAACTCGTGAGACCCTTTTATGCTTCTTCACATTAAATCTAATTTTTTTCTTCTTCCCCAAAGGTCGACCGAAGGTGAATAAAATAGATTCTTCCTCCAAATTTGGATTTTCATGTTCATCATTTCCTAGTGGTCGATTAAACCTAGTCTCAACTCCTGATAGGTAGTGTGAACAAAAAGTCGAGCATTCTTGTGTAAGTAATTTTCTGCAATAGATCCCTCTAGATAAGCTCTGTTACGCAGAAAAGACTTGAGTATAAGAAGGAATATATATAAACATAAGTTTAAAACACTAGCATAAGGAACATTAAATATTGTATTACCTTTATAAGTGTAACTCACAATATTATTCGCCTAAAAGGGTACCTTTCAATAGGATACATCCATCGGTAAGTTATTGGTCCAGATGCCCCTCCTTGTAATCATTACTACCATCTTCAGAGCTC
The DNA here is from genome assembly GCA_023935145.1 of Bretschneidera sinensis. Taxonomy (NCBI): domain Eukaryota; kingdom Viridiplantae; phylum Streptophyta; class Magnoliopsida; order Brassicales; family Akaniaceae; genus Bretschneidera; species Bretschneidera sinensis. The sequence continues at coordinate 4,757,373 of CM043705.1, forward strand.
TCCAATTACCTCAACACTTATGTCCCTGATAATGGTTTTGGTGCACATCTATGTTCTTCAGTTCCATCAAAAGAATGCTTATCAGTTCGAGTTATGGTTAGGTTCTAACCATTGAGGATGACACATGTAACAATGTTTTCTGCTATAATGCAAATAGAAACATGAGGTGTCAAGGCCACAATGAGAACATACATATCTCCCCCTAGTACTCCACCCAGAAAAGTTGGCATATGCAGGAAAGTCATTAATAGTCCACATTAATGCCACATGTATTTGAAAACTTTGATTTGCTAAAGCATCGAAAGTCTCAATGCCAACTTCCCACAACTTTTTCAATTCATTTATTAATGGTTGCAAGTATACATCCAGATTATTAATAGGGCCTTTTGGACCGGGAACCAACAATGAGTATGAAATTAGGTTGCTTCATGCACATCCATAGAGGCAAATTGTAAGGTATCAATATTACATGCCAAGTGCTACGAATGACAGTCATGGTATTGAATGGATTAAAGCCATCAAAAGCCAATCCTAAGCGAACATTGCGAGATTCCGAAGAAAAATCAGTATATCGAGAATCGAAATCTTTCCAAGCCTGAGAATCAGCAGGATGCCTTAATAATCCATCCTTAGTATGACCCTCATCATGCCATTTCATGAAAGAAGCAACCTTTGAAGACATGAACAATCTTTGCAGTATTGGTTTCAAAGGAAACCAACGTAAGACCTTCGCAGATTTCTTTTTCCTATTTTTGAAAGTACCCTCACATTCACCTTCTGCATCATTTGCACTAGCTTCCCACCTAGAAGCTCCACATTTCGAACATGCTTCTTTATCTGCATTATTCTCCCAAAACGACATGCAATCATTAGGACAAGCAGGGATCTTCTCGTACTTTAGACCCAAGCCGTTCATGAGCTTCTTAATTTCATAGTAGGATTTTGGCAAAATGTTTTCTTTCGGCAATGCACTTTTGAACAACTCTGATAACATGGAGAAAGCTTTATTGCTCAACCCATTAATACTCTTTATATGATAAAATTGTACTACAAAGGCTAACACTGAGTAATTCTCGCAGTTTGGGTACAATCTTTCATCAACATCTTTTACTAATTCATGAAACTTCTTTAAAGACACATTCTCTTGTAAAGATTGTTGTCATCCCAAGCCATCATCGACTTGTGTATTCTCTTCATCCATATTCACATCTATACCCCTTGGACATGAATGCATGGGAAATGCATCATGTATTAGTCCATGAATAAACAAGTCCACTAGTAGAAGTAGATGCACCCACAATCTCCCCATGAAAAATCCATCGAATATAACCTTTGAGAAAACCCTTATATATTAAGTGTTCGAAGAATTTTGCTCTAGGATGCCAATATGTTTTGACACATTTCACACAAGGGCACAAGATTTTCCTATATTTAGATGATCCATCAAAAGCATAACCTAGAAATTTAACTACCCTACCAAAGTATTCATCACACATTCTTGTTGGTAGATTTATCCATTATATCTAGAGTGATTAAACTGATACCAAACCAAGATACAAGAATTGCACTAAGTTGATCACTATTAAAAGGTAACAGTTTATATATAAATCATTTGAAGTCAAAAAACTAAAATGCTTTATCAAATGATCTTTTTCTGACTGGAAAAATATCTTGAAACAGAAAACTTTGTTCCAAGACATCCAGTCGATTGAATGGTTTACTTCAGTTGATTGAATACAGTTCAGTTGACTGAATACAGTCCAATCAACTGAATGAAGAACAAAAAGTTTCATTCATTTAGCTAGTCAACTGAATGAAATTATTCAGTCGATTGAATGAAGAACAGAAAGTTTCCTTCTTTTAGCCAGTCGACTGAATGATATAGTTTAGTTGACTGAATCCAGTCGACTGAATGAAATTATTCAGTCAATTGAATGAAGAACAGAAAGTTTCTTTCTTCTAGCCAGTTGATTGAATAAACTATATAATCGACTGAATAACCCATAAGAATCAAATTTTTTCCAATTCTACTTCCCAGCCCACACAAATAAGCATTCTACCCTCACCCCACCCCACCCCAATATACACACCTTACACCAAAAAAAAGAAGAAAAAACAATGCTTACATTCAAAGAGGAATAATGCAGTCCCGTGAAGTACAATGCTAATGCAAACAACAGTGCATAAATTTTACAGAATGATGGCATCATTTATATCATAATAAAAAAGAGAGAGATTGACAACGACAAGTGCAATAATCTTGTTAGTCTTGCCAATACCATAACATAAGCTCAAAGGCAAGGCAAACAAAAGATTACATCTACACTGCAAAATTAAACCCCATCACCAAATTTTAAGTTGTCACTTGTCAAAATATTACAACTAAACGTAGTGAAACTTTGCAAAATGCAACAAAGCTAAAAGTAACTATCTGGGGAAACAGTGCTTAGTAAAATCCAATAAAAGAATAAAACAGGGTAACAAGCAACAACAAACACCAATTATGAAAACGATGTCCACAATTTATTGGGCAAATAAGATAAAACCATACATAAAGCATAAGCAGATAGCAAGAAGCTGGTAAGTGAAATTTAAGCAATGTAGAGACAACATCATTGGAGCAAACACATCATAGTAATTTATGCATAGATAAACCAGTTTAAGGGAAAATGGGTGTCAGGTATATTTTGAGTAGGAATTTCCCTTTTCAATTAGCTCGTGGAAAAGATTTTATATGATACCACATGCTCTCTTACAACTACTATCATTAAACTCAATTGACTTTGAGTTATTCCTTATAAACTGAAAATTTTGGAAATAATCAGTTTTTAATTTTCTAATATGGCCCTTTAGATATCAACAAAATTTTCTAACATAAATATCAAGTCCTTATTCCTTTCTCCCTACCCCCACCCCCACCCCATATCTCTGAGCCTACAACTATACACAAGTTTGAGTTCATTCTTAAATCTTGCAATTCTGAGAATTATTTTCTCACTTTCTTCGTCAAGTATGTTCTCAAACCTCTTTTTTCTTTCATTTTTTTCTTTTATTTCTTATAAATACAGTAAGATCTAAAAATATGATAAAACATCCGATCATCACTTGATCACTTTTAATGATGATTATAATGAGTTGAAATCGATACAAGATAGAGACTTCTAAGTCTTTAGGCAAGTTGAAGGTGCAAATTTGACAAGAGCAACCACCAGGACAGAATTTAAAGATTATGAATTTATTTTTGCTAGCCCCTTTGATTATACCCTTTGTCCTTTCTAGTAAGAAATAAGTCCTATTATGCTATTTCACAGCAAATTTCTGTCAATCTTGTCTTTGAGAGTATAATTTTCTTATACTGCTCTCTCTGGCGTCTTCCCAGTCAAAATGTTTCAATTTTCCCACAAATCCCCTTGAGTTGTGCATGCTATTTAAGAGAACATGGATGTCTCACTCTCTCACACAAATATATATGTAATATGAGGAACATCTGCAATAAGCATAAACTATGGATTTTTAATTTTTACCATTATGTTAAACTTTCTTCATACATCTAAAAACGGATAATTAAACAATTAATACCAAAGACCTAAACAATCATGACCCTGCTCGTAATTTTTTTTCTTTGATAAATAATTCAGCTCATAACAGTAATACTTTATATTTTTGAAAACTGCATCCCAATGGCATAAAGTTCTGAAACAACCCTTTTGGTAACTTGTAAAATTATTAAATATTAAGGAGAATAGACGAGTTATACCTTGCTACTGTTTTATTGAGAAGATGGACCACAAATTCTGCACCAAGAGACAAACAAAATGAATCAAATATTCACTAGCTGGTTGTTCTCATGTCAATTGTTGTGTGGAGATGTCCAATATGGGTTGACAACTTCAAGGTTCAAGTATCAGTACTGAATCATGCCGGGAGAATCCAAAAAAAAGAAAACCCAAAAATTACCCCATAGAAAATCAACATACAAACCAAACCAAACCTAACATGGTTGTACCAAAATTAGCATACCCATAACTGAAAATTGACCAATCTTTTAGAGAGAGAGAGAGATAAAAAAACCCTGAACTTGAAAGATAGCTAATGGAAAGGGTATGGTTGAGAGCCAGAGAGAGATGAGATTGTGAGAATAGGTACTGAGAGTGAGAGATAGAGTGGGGGTTTCAGAGAGAGAGAGATGAGGTTTCGGACAAGAAATAAATTTTAATTAATGAATTTTTTTCTTTAGAAAGTTATTTCATTAACCAGTAATCCAGTTTGAACGAGCGCGGGTGATGTGGCGTCTTACTTTTTACTTTATAAGGTTTGAAATTATAATAATAAAAGTAAATTAAAATTATTACAATAATGATAATAATAATTATTAGTATTTTCATTATTATAATAATATTGATAATAATTTTATTTTTATAATTAAATATAATGATCATAGTAATTGTAATAAATATAATTATATTAATGATAATAAATCAATTTTAAATTCATTTCTTGTTATGACAGGCTTAAAGAAAACCGAACGATCATTTTTAGAATTTTAAAAATTATGTAAAATTTTTAAAATTATAAAATAATTAACAAATCAACTTAAATTTCACGAATTTTAATTATAAATTAAGTTCATCAAGTAAGAAATAAATAATATCACTGACGGACACATGTCCCTCAGTGAATGGTTTCATTCAGTCACCAGAATGCAGTTTAGTCAACTGAATGATATGGTTTAGTCGACTGAATATAGTACAGTCGACTGAATGGTTTCATTCAGTTGACTGAATACAGTAAATCAACTGAATGATATGGTTTAGTAGACTGAGTTGAATCCTTCAATCGACTGTATATCTTGATCCATTCGACTGAATTAAATCATTCAGTCGACAGATAAACACTTTTTTCTACAACTGAACTTTCTGCCACTTTTAAAGTCGACTGAAGATGTTCATCCAGTTGACTGAATAACGTCATCTAGTCGACTTAATTAACTTCTTCAATTGACTACTTTAGAAGCCATTTTTAAACTGAACTCTCTGGCAATATTTCAGTCGACTAAACATACCCGTCCAGTAGACTGAAAACATGATTTTTCCAAATTTTTCCAGATTTTTAATCTCTTCATCAGTTTTTTTTTTAAACTCCATTAAAACCCTTTCGAAGCTTAAACCCTCGAAACACCTCAAACTTCAAAATCTCCACTAATTCTTCTACCAAATCCCCTTGCTCGAAATCATTACTCATTCATTAAAATCACTTGTTTTCTCTATAAAATCTTCACATTTTGAATTTTAATTTTTGAAATCCCTAAAAAAAACTCGAAAAATACCCTTCTCTCCTTCGCCAAATTTTGAAGAAATCAGTCTTTCCGCTTCCTTATCTCATCATGATGACATCATAAGGCTCAAATACCCACCCTTTCTTCCCTCGATTTGAATCCTAAAATCATCTCCCGGTTAACCAACCCAAGCGGTACAAGATGGTATACTCAAGTCCAGATAATCCAACTTCTCAAAAGTGTAAGGCTACTAATAGAGAAAAAAAAAAGAAAATCTAAAGAAGGCAAATTGAGCTAGCCTCCAAGGAATAACCCTACAAGGGACCACCTCAACACCTCTCACTTTCGAGATGTTTATGCTAAGTAATGGTATATCACTGCCATACGGATGAAGTCCATTATGCTTGGTAGAGTCGTAGATTTTTCCACCCTTAGCTTCAACAATTTCAATCTTAGAGCTCTCTTTGATAGATAAGGTTGGATTGATCTAGTCAATTTTCATGAAAATTTTTATCCTAGGCTAATTCATCAATTCTATGCAAATTTAAGACAATTTTCACCCTCATCAACTAGGTTTTCCATTATTGTCATGGGACACGAGCTCACTATCACTCCCAGTGTTCTTTATGACATCTTAAAGTTATCTATTGTAGGGATAAGATGGATAGGAGATGGGTGGCCCCGATAATTTTGACTATCAAGAGGCCTACTAGGTTGTTAAAGGGGATAAGAATTACATTTACCAGAGTCAAACCTACAACACCTATCCTGACCTTCCTCTAAACTCTAGGATCTTAAACCTAGTCATCAATTGAACTCTAAACCCCCGATTAGGCAGCCGAAACTGTCCCTCTAAATTAGACATCCTCCTCATCTACTTCCTTAAGACAAGTACCCCTTATACTCTCTACCCCCTCATCCTTAGTAATATGGTAGCAGGTTATAATAGTGATATCGGTGTCTTTCTTTATGGTATGATCATAACCTCGCTCCTAAAATGCTTCGGTGTACCTCTTCCTGAGTCTGAGGTATAGGAACTTGACTCCAAAGATGTCATCGAAATTTCCTCTCTTAAAAAGATGGGGTGCATGATTCGAGATCACATGGTCTTCTCTAAGCCTGGCAAGAATATTCGGATTGGCAATGAACTACCTGAGGAAGAAGCACCCGTACCCGAGGCTTCTAGGAGGACTCAACCAAGACAATAAAGCATAGGGAACTTAGGAAGCTCTTAAGAAACTATCCTTAAAGCTTTGTCAGGCCTCAAGGTCTCTATGACCAGTATGCAGTAAACCTCTAAGGCCAAGCTTGAGGAGCTTTGGACCGGAGTACATGTTGATCTTGCTAACTTGAGAACTGGTCTTTGTGCTATATATAATAATCTATCGTCCTTCAGAGCTGACTCACAGGGTGCTATGGATAACATACTAGATCAGCTTTGAGATGTTCAAGACCACCTTCGAGCATCCCAATTCCCTCATCCAGCTCTTCTAGATGATTGGCACTATTAATTTAGTTATTTGCCATTTATTTATAAACTTGAGAAACTTTACAAGTCACATTTTCTTTCTCATGCATTTTACTATTTTCAGACTTAAAATCATGCCTGGTTGACATGTTAACTGTTATTATGTTTAAATTTTTGGTAGGTTCTTGGGAACCTTAACTGTTTCTCTATTTATGGATGTGTTTAGCCAACTAGCTCTTATTTTGAACATCGAATGACTCTTATTTTCTTTAGTTCCTATATCAATTTTTTTTATTCTTCTCGAGAGGTCTTTTGGTATCTATTTTGAGCTAATCTTTTGTATACAGGTTCGTTTTAGTATCCTTTATCTATCCATAGGGTTGGATATGCTTCTCTTGCTATCTATCTCTTTTTGTTGTTGACAATAGAGAGAATGATATGTAACTAATGGGTAGCCAAAATCATAATGTGGAAATTCTAGTTTACAGTTTCTTCATTGGGACTAGTAGCTATTTAGAGCAACTAGAAATTTAAGTTTTTTCTTATTTTCTATAATCTTGAAAGTTTGGGGTTTAAGTTAGAAAATATACTATTGGTATATTAGAGAATATGGTGGTACCGTTATTGTTTATGAAAGTCTACTGGTTGCGTAAGTGGAATGTGATTAATATTTTTTTGGATTATGTTGAATCAAAAGATTATTGTGTTTAAGTTTTTTCCAGTTTGTTTATTGGTTGATGCTTGTCTTGTTATCAGTTTTGCCTTAGATACTGTTATTGTGGGTTGGTTGTGTTAATTTTAGTAGTCTGATGCTATGGTTGGATCGGATGGTCTTTTTTTCTTTCTTTCTTTTTCTTAGCTGTTGTTGTGTTTGATTGAGGCATCTATATGATGCTGATTTTTTTAAAGGCAATAACAATTACTTTATTGATGAAATAAAACTGAGTACAGATTTGAACATTCCTCTGTTCACTATACCAGGAGCAAAGAACAAGCTTATTCTAGCTTATGCACCTTGTATGCACCCATAGCAATATACAATAGCAATGAAATACACTTGTATCCCAAATTCCTACAATCTTAAGCACTAGCTGTAATCTAACCATAATCATAATCAATCCCAAGATAGAACAAATGAGTATCCCACGGCCAACATCAAGTGTAATGCATTTAAATCACCATTAATATCAACAGTGTATATGATGTACTTAAAAGTTGGTTGTGATAGGTTGTAGCAGTGTTCAAGGGAGTTTTTTCTGCACTTTTTCCAACATGATGTAGGGGTTTGAATGTTCTGTTTTTCTGGCTAAAATTGGTGTGGGGAGTACTGCTCCATTCTTACTTAGAACTTACTAGAATTACTGAAAAAATAATATATGCTTAGTTGGATTTTTTTTTTTAACTTCTTACAGGTTGGTTTTATCCTAAAAACAAAGGAGACTTTGTCCATTTTTTCTTTAAAAAACCCAACACTTAGATTTTAAAACTGTTTTTCTCATCAAGGTTTTGTCATCATAAAAAGGGAGGAGATTGTTGACCCTTATTTGATTTTAATTATGACAAAACACTATTTAAATTGGAAAACTATTTTGAAAACAGAAAACTTTGTTCCATGACATCCGGTCGATTGAATGGTTTCATTTAGTCGACTGAATATAGTCCAATCGACTGAATGGTTTCATTCAGTCAAGTAAATACAGTTTAGTCAACTGAATGATATGGTTTAGTCAGCTGAATATAGTCCAATCGACTGAATAGTTTCATCCAGTCGACTGAATGAAGAACAGAAAGTTTCCTTCATTTAACCAGTCGACTGAATAAACCATATAATAGACTGAATGAAAACCATAACTTATATATTATATAATTATTTAATTATGTTAAAATTATTAAAGTATATACATGATCTATAATTACGGATTACAAATCTGTCAGTAAATAGCATAGTCTATACTTACGGATTAAATATCCGTCAGTATAAACATGCTCTGTACTTATAGAGTTTTAATAGAGTTTTAATCCGTACGTATAGATCATGATCTATACTTATAGATTTTTAATCCGTACATATAGATTATGATCTATACTGACGGATATTTAATTCGTAAGTATATACATGGTCTATAGTGACAAAAATTTTAATCTGTCAATATAGCTTATATATACATTGACGGATTAAAAATTCGTAAGTATATATCATGATCTACACTTACGGATTAAAAAACCATCAGTATAGATATGATATATACTTACAGATTTTTAGTCTGTTAGTGTATATGTGAGTTATATAGTGACTATAGTTTAAATCCGTCAGTATAACTCTAAATTATACTTATGGTGTTTAAATTTGTTAGTATAGATCGGATATACTGACGGAGTTTAAATCCACCAGTATAGCCATCTGTCAGTAAATTGCATTTTTGTTGTTGTGAGTATAAAATGATTGATGACAAACCAATCATGGACCAAGTCCATCAATATCAAAATATTGTTCTTGAGATTCTTGCAGAAGATATGACTATAGATGAAACTTTTCAAGCTGCTGCATTGATTAAGAGACTATCACCTTCTTGGAAAGAGTATCGGAACTACCTCATTCAGAAGAAGTGAGAACTATCTTTAGAAGACTTGATGGTTTACATCAGAACTGAAGAATCCAATAGGTTAAAAGATAAAACTAATCTGATGAGTGGGTTTACTTCAAAAGCAAATTTTGTTCAACAAAAACCCACACGAAAATGTGAGGGTTCCCAAAAATTCAATCAAGGTAAGGTCTTTCTTAAGAAATCTATGAAAAATGATAAGTTTAAAAAATTAAATAAAATCCAAAAAAATGACCTTGTTTTGTTTATGGGAAACTAGGGCATGTTTCCTATGATTGTAGGTTCTGCAAAGAACAAGAAAATAACCATCCTAGACCTCAAGTAAACTTGATTGAATTTGGAGTGATTGATGTTGTTGTTGTGTTTGAGACATATTTAGTCAATAATCCAACTGAATGGATAGTGGACACTGAGGCCACTAAACACATCTGCAAAAGAAATGAGATATTTTATGAGTATGACAAGGTGGTTGATGGTGAGAATGTTGTCTTAAGAGATGTGCGACCTACTAAAGTTGTTGGGAAAGGGAAGGTGACTTTTGAATTTGACTTCTGCTAAAACCTTATATTTAAATTTTTGTCCTTTATGTTCCAATATAAGTAATAATTTAATTTCTGAAACATTGCTCATGAAAGCTGGTTTGAAACTCATGTTTGATTCTGATAAGCTCAGTCTTACACATAATGGGGATTTTGTTGGGAAAGACTATCGTGATGGGAGGTTATTTGTACTTGATACTTCTTTCGAAACATGAACATGACTAGTTCTTATGGTTATATTGTTGCCTTTATTGATCTGTGACATGATAGATTAGGCTATGTGAATGTTAAATCCATAAAATGAATGAAACAAAGCCTAATTCCAGATCTTAGTAATACTAATTTTTCAAAATTCGAAGCATGTGTCAAAGTAAAACACTCCAAGAAACCTTTTAAATATTTTGAAAGAAACTCATAAATATTAGAATTCATCCACACAGATCTAGGTGATTTAAAAAAACACAATGAGTAGAGGTGGAAAAAAATACATTACCTTTGTAGATAATTATTCAGGATACACTAAAATTTACTTAATAAGTTCAAAAGATGAAGCTGAATACACTCTCATAAAAATGAAGTTGAAAATTAAAAGAGTTAGATTTGACAAGGGAGGAGAATACAGTTCAAGTATTTTTAAAAATATTGTGAACAAAATAGTATTATATATGAAACAACAGCTCCATATGCAGCCTGAACAAATTGAAATAGCTGAAAGAAAAAAATAGAAATATAAAAGATATAATGAATACTATGTTGATAACTTCCAGGCTCCCTTCTAACACGCGGGGGGAAGCCATTTTATCTGCATGTCATATTTTAAACAGAGCACCTCACAAAAAGAATAACAAGACACCATATAAATAATAGAAAGAATATCAACCAAACCTTATATACCTCAAAATGTAGGGGTCTCTCGCGAAGGTAGGAACTTCAATCTTTCAAAGAAATAAGATAGGTTCTTGAAATAAAGCATAGTGTTTTTATTGGCTATGCTGAAAACAATGTTGCATATAGATTCCTAATATTTGAAACAAACACTATTATGGAATCTAATGATGTTGAGTTCTTTGAACATATATATTCTATGAAACGTATAAATCCAATAACTAAGCAACTTAGTGAAACCTCCAAAAGAAATCAAAGTTCAATACTTGAAGAAAAAACTTAAGAACAAGAACCAAGACTCAGTAAAAGAACCATAGTTGAAACAAATTTTAGACTAGATTTTGTAACATTTTTCTTAACATAAGATGATCTTAAATCATACCAAGATGCTATGAAATCTACAGATTACAAATTTTTTGAAAGATTTTGTTAATAGTGAACTTGAGTCCATAATAGCTAATCACACTTTGGAACTTTTAGATTTGACTAGAGGCTCCAAGCCATTATAAAATGGGTTTTTAAGAAGAAAAAAAAAATTGAAACTGTTGAAACATTTGATAAATTTAAGGCAAGACTAGTAGCTAAAGGCTATACTAAAAAAATGAGTAGATTACTTTGACACATAGTCTTCAGTCACAAAGATAATTACTATCAAAATTTTAATAGCTATTGCATCTATTCATAAACTATGCACACATAAGATGGATATAAAAACTAACTTTTTAAATGGTGATCTCAATGAAGATATATATATATATGAAACAACCAAATGAATTTATAGTTCTTAGGGAAGAACAAAAAGTGTGTAAACTTGTAAAATCATTGTATAGATTAAAACAAGCACCAAGGCAATGGAATGAGAAATTTAATAGAACTTTGAGTTTGAATGGTTTTATTGTGAATGAATCTGATAGTCATGTTTATATTAGATTTAATGGAAATTCCAGTGTTATTATATGTTTGTACGTTGATGACATGCTTATTTTTAGGATTGATATCCATGTGAACTCAAATAAGAGTTTTTGTCTTCCCAATTTGATATAAAAGACCTTAGAGAAGCAGAGGTGATTTTAGAAATAAAAATAATTCATAATGATGAAGGTTAACTTTATCATAATCACATTATACTAAGAAGATGCTTAAGAAATTTATATATTTTGATTGTGATCGTGTACGAACCCCATATGACGCTAATGTGCATTTGAAAAAAACAAAAGAATATTTATTTCACAATATGAATATGTTAAAATCATTGATAGTGTAATGTTTCTTATTAACTGTACTGGGCCTGATATAGCTTATGTTGTGAGTAGATATACTCATACTTAATAATAGTCATTGGAATGCACTAACTCATTTGTTGACATATTTGAAAGGGACTACAAATCTTGGACTCTCTAGTTTACAGGAGATCCAACAATACTTGAAGGATAGTATGATGCAAACTGGGTATCAGACAATGATGAGACAAATTTCACTAGCAAGTATGTATTTACCCTTGGAGAAGTTTTACTTTGGAAATCCTCCAAGCAAACATGCATCACAAGATCGATAATGGAGTCGAAATTCATTGCTTTAGAAATGACAGGTAAAGAAGGCGAAAGGTTAAGGAATCTCTCAACTGACATTCACTTATGAACTAAACCAGTTCCTTCAGTTTCTTTATATTGTGATTCTCAAGCTACTATTGCTCGAGCAAAGAATAAAGTGTATAATGGGAATCCTAGGCATATGCGATTGAGACATAACATTATGATAAAAATTATAAGCAATGGGTAGTAACAATTGACTTTGTGAGGTTAGAAAGCAATTTAGTAGATCCTCTAACCAAAGGACTGTGCAGAAAATTGGTTTATGATACATCGAGGGGGATGAGACTTAAGCCCATATAGTCAACTTCCTGTGATTGTAACCCAACTTATGTTAATGGAGATCTAATGAAGTAGGTTCAATTGATAAAAATAAGTCATAGAAAAAGCTCAAGGCAAGCACTATTCATATTGTATGTCCCTCCCTAGGGTGTATATAGTGCTTATTGCCAAATATAATAAGCTCTTAATTAATAAACTTATAGCTTGTATTGGTGGTGTGTGGCGTAGTACAGACTTGATGGGTTCTACTATATGGGTGTGAAGGTGGTAGTCACCTCCTATGAGAGATAGGGAAAACTCTTTAGAACACTTACGAAAATCCAAGTAAGGCACATGGTCATAAAAAAACCAATTTGATAACTCATAAAAGAGAAGATGAGGTGTGTGTGCATAATTTATACGTACGTAAAAAGTGGTTGGTTCAAAACATTAAGTCACCAATCACTTGACATTATGTACACAAGGCATTGATTTAAATCCAATAAACATTGTTGATTTAATCTCATTGTGACCAAAGTTCTTTTTAACTCTTAAAATTTTGAACCATTGTTATAATAAAATTAATAACAAAATGCTTCAAAATTCCTTAAAAAGAATTGTAATCACGTAGGATGCCATCGATCTGTGCATTAATGGCCCATTTTAACTTTCTTTGACAATTTTAATGCTTTCCTTCTAAACATCTAACTATAATTTAATAAGCATTAATCTTGAATCCTTGACCTTTTAATTTTCGGTTTCTTCAACAATAAAAGTCCAGTGATCAATCCGTTGGTGTCTTTTTATCGACCTTTAAATTCCTTGTTTATGCTCACTTTAAATGCTTTGTCTCCTTTTTATTGCAGTTGACTTTCCTTCCTTAATTTAAATTTTAAACAAAGAAAACATGTGAATTAGAAGATTAAATGTTGATTGTAATAAGCACTAAGTTGATTGAAAACTATGAGAATAAATAAGAATAAATGCCCGTAGGTGTGAGCATAGAAACTGATGGATCCGACCCAAACCAGTTTAATGGGTTAGGGTTTTCAAAAGTTAGATTGGGTTTGAGTAGAAATTTTTTTTGAACCTAGTGGGGTGGGTTAAAAAATTTTAACCCGATCATTGTATATATATATATATATATATATATATATATATATATATATATATATATATATAAGGATTGATAGACTACATTCGTATTTTGATAAGTTACTTTGGATTGCAATATATTCTCATTTCCTTTATTTTTTATTTTTAGAAACCCACCAACAAAAAAAAAAAACTAGTTTCCATCAAAAAGTCCAATTATAATTTAAATGTGTGAGGACCACATTTCCTTTTAATACTCGTTTTGTCCCAATTTATATGTCACACTACATTATTCATCCAATTAAATGATTAATTTTTTCTTGAACTTTAATTAAAAAATTAATTAATATTTTACAAATATAGTTTCATAAAGTTCACAAGTATTCAAAAAAATATATATTTTTTTATAATTTTGAATCAATAATATATTAAAAAAATTAATTTCAAAAATGCTTCAAAAAGTCAGCTGTAACATATAAATTGGGATAGAGAGTAGTTTTTAACTTAAAAAGACCATTTATTCTTGTGAAAGTATATTTTTTTGGACTTTCAATATGTTTTCCGAAAGCTTGTTGAATTGATTTGCTTATCCTATGTTCATTCACTTTATATTTTTGTTATGATGGAACTTGGTTATGAAGATTTTAGGAAAATGTCTATAATAGTGTTGAACTTTTGAAAATTTTGATTGATCATACAACTCAAAATCTTGTTTTTATTTACTTTTGTATGACTTGTATTAAATTAAGGTTGTTTGAACCTTGTGTGAAGTGATTTAAGGTACTTAATTTGTAAATGATGGTTTCTAAGATTTAATAAATTCTTTTTTGAATTTGATTTTGGATCTATGAATGATGAATAATTGTAATAAAATATTTTTTTTCTTACTTAATATGTTTGTATTCATTTTTAAGTGAAAAAAAATACTAAATCCAAACCGATTTGAATGTTTTGGATTGGACTGAGGTTGGATGGATTTATGGGTTAGGTTGTGTTGAGATTTTTTCAACTCAACATATATGGATTAGATTTATTTTTTAGGCCAACTCGACCTATGCTCACCCCTAAATGTTGGTTATAATCAACATTAAGTCTAATTGAAACATCCCGTTTACAGACCTCCTATTCCTCTATAAATACCTCTAGTCTTCAGTGTTTTAACTATAAAAAAAAAAAAAAAAACATCTCTTATTCCTTCTCCTACAAACACTACTCCAAAATAAAATTTTGTCACAATTTTGCTTTATTGCTTGGATCATTTCTCTGCGAGTTTGAAGTTTGGTTTATAAGTGCCTAAAACTGTGATACTGTTGTATCCTGAGAGCAACCGTCATAACCGTTTACACAATAGTGAGACAAAATCGCTTCTCAAGGACAGCAAATTAATTTCCATACCTTGTTACTTTATTTCAAATGTAATCTCTTTTTGCTTTTCATCTTGAAGGTAAACTTTGATTGTCACTTTATTTTTTTTGTCATATTGTTAATTGTTTGAGCTCCACCAATTTTATTCAATAGTTAATTTAACGCCCATACCCTCAATGATTGGGAAATTTAGTAAATTATAAAGTTTATATTACAATTTTCATGCATACATATATCAAATGATTTGAAACATGAGTTAGAAACAGTTTTTGAGGAAATAAGTTGAACATTTTTGAAGAAAATGAGTTAGAATGAATGAAAGAAAAATTATTTTGAAGGTATAAAACGGGGAACCAATCAACTGGTAGGTCAATTGGAAACCCAATTGGTCGGTTGATCGATCAGCTGGTGGAGGTTGGTCAGTCGACCGATAAGGTGCCCAGTTGGCTAGTTGGTCAGCTGGTGGGATTTTGAACATTTAACTGATAATTTTTTGAAATTTTGTTAGTAACCAACCAGTCAACCAAGCGGTCGACCGATCAGTTAAATGTTTTAATATAAAAGAGTTTTAGATGTTCAAAATTTCATTTCTAAACATTTAAACTTCATTTTCTCTCTCTACAGCTCATTCTCTCTAGAAAATCTCTCAAAACGTTAGGATTTTCAAGGGTTTCACAATCTTGTGTTGGAATTTAACTAATTCACAGAAGAATTTCACAAATTCTGAGAAAAAGCTTTGGAAAGGTAATTTCAATAATGTTATATTTGGTAGCATGGAATTGAAGCTTAGAATTGGAATTGAGGGGGAATCATACTTTTTTTTAAACATTAAAATGGTTAAAAATGACCATGATTACACCTTAATTCCATACAACCAAACGTAGTATATTAAAATTTTGATTTCTAAGAGTTCAGTTATTGTATCTTTCTTGAAAAAGATTTGAATTGGATTTAAATTAAAAGAAAAGGAATTTCACCGAAATTGTGAATTTAGAGTTATAATGAAACATGCATACATATTCATGAATTTAACCTAGTACAGGGTATAAATTAAACTATGAGATAGTGAAATTGATAAGAATATTCTAGGTAGGTGTTGGTGAGCAATCTGGTGGTATTGCTGAGAGGAGCACCAAAGGCAAGGAAGTTATTCACGGATAATGTTAGTGCTACGTGGTGAATTCACTTTACTGTTAATAAACGAGAAGAACTAAATATATGAATAAAACTTGAAATGAATATGTTGATTGAATGAAATACATGATACAAGTATAAATTGAATAAAATAAGAGAAATATATTATTGAGAAAAGTTGTAAAATATGTTATCAATATGCTTAATTTGATGTATATATATTATGACTATGAAATGAATGATTTAAGAAATATATGGTCATATATTTGAAAAGATGAGTGAATCTCTTGAATTGACATATGGTGATAAAGTGAAATTTTTATATAAAGAAAATCATTTGAGCTATATGATGATATGTTATGTTTGCTTGTATGTGATTGTACATATGCATGTCGGGCCACAAGAGGTGGGTGTGGTTCAAGGAGGATTAGAACCATGGTTGGTCTCCATGAAACATGTCCACATGTGGGGAGATGTCCTCGACAGCTATACCAAGAGACTGATATGGATACCAAAAAATGGATGAAACTACCAATACTTGTAATAGTATAGATAAGATGTGGTATGATGAGATGTTAAAAGGAAAATGAAATGATTATGATGAGATATGGAAGTAAGAAGGAAGATTATGCATTCACTTATTTATTTATAATTATTAAGATGTTAATACATCAGAATGAATGTGAAAATGTGATGATATGATTGTGTTTCTCATGATGAGATGATTATGATGAAAAATAATAAGTTTGATATCTAGTTGATATTCACATGTTGAATAAAATACATGAAATATAATATGATATGAGGAATGATGAAAGATGATATAATATGAAAATTTATAAATGAAAGAAAGTATTGAATTATATATATGAATTGTGATTAAAATATGATCAAAAGTATATAAATCGAGTACTTCTATTAAATTGAAATTCACTGAGCTTGTAAAGCTCATTTCCCATTATTTTAAATAAATTTTAGGTCATAGGTAGGACTGATAGATTCTTTGACTTGAGATTCAGAGTAAGTATCTAGGTTATTCCTCGTGGTTGGCATCCTCGGACAAGAAAAGAAAAGAAAGAGAAGAAAAGAAAAGAAGAAAGGAAAAAATAAGTAGGGTGAATATCAATTTTGGTCCCTAAGGTTTGGATCAAATAACAATTGAGTCCCTATGGTTTCAATTTAAAAAATCAAGTCCTTAACATATCAAATGCAGAACAATTAGATCCTTGGACTATAACACCATGAAAAAAAACTAACAGAACACACATAAAATATCAAAATTGCCCTTTATACCCATCCTTTTTTGCTCACTCAATTCTCTATGTTTTTCTCGGTTTCTCTCCCTCAAGAACAAGACTTTCTCTCAGTTTCTCTCTCTCTCTCTCTCTCAAGAAATGACTTTCTCTCTCTAAAATGGGTACCACTGAAGAGGACCCCAACAAAACCATTTCCCTTTAGGCTTAACAAAGAAAGTAATGTTCTTGTTTAACATGTTCAATATGAATACACTATCAAGCTTTGGGTACTCCTCACGAAGCATTATAATTGGTCTTTTCATGAACCGAAGGAGGCCACCAATCACTAGCCATGTATTAACAACTAGAGGCAGATGTTTCTTAGATCTAGGCATCATGAGTGCAAAGATAAGCTTGGCCACAATGAAAAGACACATATTCAATAACTTGCTATCCATATCCATGGTTACTTTAATTCACAGAGTTTATACTGCTAAAACTGAAAATCCAAAAAGAAAAAAAAAACAAAATTATTAAAGCCACATTACTAATAAATGAATGAAACTATGAAAAGTAAACTTTTTAAAGAATAAATCCAGCTCGAATCTATAATTTTTCCTGACAAATTGATGAGTGAAGCAATATATAAGTAGTTCAAATTCAAATATTAAGCAAAGTGTTATTTTCTCTTTTTTTATGAATTATCGAATTGGTTGCCACAAAATTATGGGAAAAATTATGAGAACTAAGTCTCTAAAACATTGAAATGAACAAGAATTAAGATTCTAAAAAAAGAAAATAATTCTAATCATGAAAGCAACACAGCAATACAAATCGAATAAAAAAATTACAATAAAAAAGATAATACAACAAAAGAAATAAACAAACAAAAAGAGATAGGTATAAGATGGTGCTAAATAAAAACCCATTTCCCTTTAGGACTTTCTCTCTATTTTAGAGAGGGAGACCATGAAGCTAAGTAAGTTGTTATAGGCAGGGGATTCATGGAAGTGGTGGATGTTGTCCGGGGAGTGGATTCTTTTGGAGGGTATTTGGAAGTGGTAGGGAGGGGAGGCAATAGTGACCTTTTGGGACTGGCATGAGGATGATGGTTTGGGAGTTATTGTTAGGTGGAATGTTGATAGCAAGGGCTCGAATAGGCTGGTAGTTCAATGGCATGGACATTTTGGGCCATGAGGTTGGTGGTGACGAAGCTTGTTGGTCCGCTACATTTGCAATAACATATGGTGATGGTAAAATCAATGGGTGGTGGTGGGGTTTTAAAAAATTGTTGTTCTTGTGGGTAGTGGTCTGGTGGCGGTGATATCATTTTGGAGAAAAAGAGTGAGGAAGAACATGGAGGCAAGGAGAATTAGTTTTGGTGTTTTGGTATTTCACATGTATTAAGGGGCAGTTTTGGTATTTCACATGTGCTTTGTTAGTTTTTTTATTTTACGGCGTCATAGTCCAAGGACCTAGTTGTTTTGCATTTGATATGTTAAGGACTTTATTATTTAAATTGAAATCATAGAGACCCAATTGTTGCTTGGTCTAAACTTTAGGGACCAAAATTGATAGTTACCCAAATAAGTAGTTCTAAATTTATAAAAGGTTGTACATGTACATGCATTAATGTAAATTATTGTATAAGTTTGTAATGAAATTTTTTAATCTCCTTTGTTAAAGAGTTAAGGTGAAAATTTGTAATTATTTTTCAACTTATAAATACAATAGTTTTTATATATAAGTCGAGCTTCATTCTGAAAAGTGACGATACCATATCGAGTAAGGCACACCTAGGATGGGTCATTAGAGTTAATGGAACAAACACTTGAATTTTCACCGTCTTTGTTGTCATAGGTAGTTATTACTAATATCACTATAGGTTGTTGCTTTAATATATAGCCATTAGTCCAGCCAGATGTTACTGGTTTTGGAAATAGAATAAATTGAATGATGAATAGGATAAGATTGAAGATTGGAAGCTTGAATATTGGCTCACCGATTCACCTATGAAGAGCTTAGCCAAGCTACTAATGGATTATCCAATGATTAGCTTTTGGGTTCATGATGAAGGAGGTAGTGGTGGTCTTGGTTGTTATAGTTGGTGCATACTTCACAGGACCAGATCTGTATAACCCCGAACGAATACAGGGGTCTCATGTACATTCTTTTAAGCTATGTACATGAGTTAGGCCTGGTTTTTTGCTTAGCAGTTTAGGCTTAGGCCCATTAAGAGACGTAGTTCTGCAACATAACGAAAATCCTAATTAGACCCTAATTAGGATGTCTTAAGTTGCATATAAATACTCTTATATACTGAGCATACATTGTAACAGAGAGATTTGTGAGGTTGATAATAAGAAACTTCTGGCAGGACGTAGTCCTATTCTTGGGTGAACCTGGGTAAATCTTATCTTCTTTTCTTTCTATTTATAATTCATGTGATTAACAGGTCTCAAATCGTTCAATTGGTATCAGAGCCTTGTGTTCGAGGATTAATGATCAGAGATGTCGATTGGATCACGGATTAAAATCAAGAAGTTCGGAGGGAAGAGCTTCGAGTTATGGAAACTGAAGATGAAGGATCTACTCATGGATAGAGATCTATGGACGATGATAATTGATGAGATACCGAAGAGTACGATGTCCACGACAAAGGCGTCGTCGGTGGTGGTTTCGACATCATATTCAGTGACCATCACGTAGTGGGAGAAGCTTGATCGAAGGCACGAAGTCTGATTCGGCTGTGCCTGGCCGATTCTATCTTGATAAACATTTATGGAGAAAAGACTATGAAAAATCTCTGGACGAAGTTGGAAAACCTTTGTCAGAGTAAATCTCTGGTAAACAAACTATTTCTACAAAAGAAGTAGTACAACCTTCGGATGGTTGAGAGCAATTCTTTCTCTGTTCATCAACATGAGCTCAACATTTTGATAGGTCAGTTATTATCTATTTGTATCGATGTGACGGATGATGATAAGGCTATTATACTGCTCTATTCACTCCCTGATTCGTGGGATAACTTGATAGTTACGATTGGTAGTGGTACGACTGATCTGTCTTTTGAGAATGTCGTGGCAGCCCTATTGTCTGAAGAGATGAGGTGGCAGGGTATAGAAAACTCATCAAATGAGGCCTTATCTATGAGAGAGTGAACCCACGATAAGGACTACAAGTGGTCTGGTGATAAACCCAAGTTCATAGGAAGATCAAAAAGTATGGATAAATCTGGGTTAAAGTGTTAGAAGTGTAGGAAGCCTGGGTATCTAAAGAATGAGTGCAAAAGTAAGAGTGTGAACCTTGAAAATCCAATAGGGGAGATATCAGCTTTAGGTAATAGGAACCAGTATTATGATGATGCTGGTGACTTAAATATGGCATCCTGTTTGGCTCAATCAGATCAGAGTGTTTGGATAATTGACACAGGAGCATCATTTCACATGACACCTCACATGGACTAGTTTCGTGAGTATGAAACCTTTGATCGGGGAAATGTTTTATTGGAGATAACTCTCCAGTGAAAATTATTCATCATGGGAAGGTTAAGTTGAGGATGAATGATGGGACAATCAGAACACTTCTAGGCATAATACATATTTCGGGACTCAACAGGAACCTAATATCAGTCAACAAGATGGCAAATGAGGGAGTGAACTTCAGCTGTGACAAAAATTCGTTCAAGATGACTCATGGATCATTAGTAATTATATAAGATGTTCGGTATGGTACGTTGTACAAGCTGCTAGGAAATACAATACAAAATTAGTGCGGTGGAGGTTTTGTCTTTGAGAATGCGACTAATGATGAGGCGATGTCCTCTATGTTGTGGCATTAGAGGCTTGGGCATATCGGTGAAAATGGACTATCTAATTTATCCTCAAAACATATGGTGAAGGGAATCCCAGATTGCTCCATGGAATTTGGTTTCTGTGAGCATTATCTACATAGCAAGCAGAACCATGTGAGTTTTAAGTTCGCTGGTACAAGGGCTAAATGTGTTCTTGATTTAATACATGGTGATGTGGTTGGCTTAGTTCCGGTCCAATATATTGGAAAATCAAGGTATTATGTCTCTTTTATTGATGATTTTTCAAGGTATGCATGGATTTATTTCATTAAGAGTAAAGCTGAAGCATTTAATAAGTTCTGTGAGTTTAAAGTATTGGTAGAAAATCAGATGGAAAGAAAGATAAAGATACTGAGAATAGATAATGGAGGGGAATTTTGCTCAAAAAATTTTGAGCAATTCTATGTGGCAAACGACATTGAAAGACAAAAAATAACTCTATATACACCTTAACAGAATAGGGTGGCCGAGAGACTCAATCAGTCACTCATGGAGAAATCGATGAGTATGTTGAGTTGTGCAGGCTTGGAGTCGGAGTTATAGGCAGAGGCTGTAGCTAAGACATGTTACCTGAAGGACATGTCACCTACATCAGCTTTACATGATCTAACACTATTTGAGGCATTATTCGGGAAGAAGCCGAGTTTGGCTCATGTTAGGGTGTTTGGGTGTGATGTTTATATGCATGTGCCAAAAGAAAATAGGAACAAACTTGACAGCAAATCAGTGAAGTGCATCTTCATTGGTTATAAGGATGGGGTCAAAGGGTACAAGTTATGGAATCTAGAAAACAAGAGTACAGTTTACAGCAGAGATGTTGTGTTCAGGGAAACACAAAGGGATGTGGTGGCTATCCAAGATGTACTGGAATAGCCAAAACAGGTTTAGATTGATCTTAGCTTAGGAGATAAAGAGTGGGAGACTACCCCACAAACTACACCAGATACTGAGTCAGTTGGGTCTGAACAAGATATTCATGTTTCTGATGTAGAGGATGAGGATTCAGTTGTTGGCTCGGAGGTAGAGACCACGCCTGTTATAAGGAGATCCACACGGCTTATGAGACCACCCATCAGGTATTTCCTTAGTGCTTGCAGTGCATTATATGCTTTAAATATTACTGGTGATGATCCTAGCGCAGTGAAAGAGGCAAGGTCCTCAGAAGATGCAAATCTGTGAGAGGATGCTATGAAAGATGAGATACAGGCACTGGACTAGAATGAAATATAGATCCTTGTGAAGTTGCCTAAAGATATGAAGGTAATTGAGTGCAAATGGATTTTTAAGAAGAAAACAAATGCAGATGGAATGGTAGAAAAGTACAAGGCACGTAAGGTTGCAAAAAGGTATTCGCAAATAGAAGGAATTGACTATGGTGAGATATTTTTCCCGGTAGTAAAGTTGACATCGATCAAATGTGTCTTATCCATAGAAACTACTTATGATTTAGAGGTTGAGAAACTAGATATGAAGACAGCTTTCCTTCATGGGGACTTAGAGGAGGAAATTTACATGAAACAGCCTAAAGGCTTTGTGAGCAAAGGCAAGGAAGAGCTGGTTTGTAAATTGAAAAAGTCTTTATACAGACTAAAGTAGTCACCACGGATGTGGTACTAGAAGTTTGATACATATGCCATTCAGCTTGGGTTCACTCACGGTTATGCTGATCACTGCGTCTATATGAAAAAGTTAGAGGTTGATTTTGTCATTTTAACCTTGTATATTAATGATATGTTGTTGATTGGAAACAACAGAAAGATGATTAGCATTGTGAAGGTATGGGTGGTAAGGCAGTGCGATATGAAAGACCTAGGGTCAGCAAACTTTATCTTGGGCATGCAGCTAAAGAGGGATCATGAAAATCGAAAACTATGGCTAAGTCAGAAGAAGTATATTGAAGAAGTGTTGAAGAAATTCAACATGTCTGACAGCAAGCTGATAGGGACTCCCATGCCATTGGGAACCAAGTTATTTGTGAAACAATTTCTGAAGATGGAGGAAGAAGCTGAAGATATGGCGCACGTACCATATCCTAGTGTAGTTGGAAGCTTGATGTACGTTATGGTGTGTATGAGACTAGATATTGCCCAAGCAGTGGGAGTATTGAGTAGATATATGCCTAATCTTGGGAAAGAGCATTGGACTACAATCAAAAGAGTTCATAGATATCTTCGTGGCATGTCAGAGTTTACATTATGTTATGGAGGTATGGGAGGTAAGAAGAATCTTGATATTGAAGGATCAATTGATGCTGACTGGGGAGGAGACATTAATAGTAGGAGGTCTACAAGTGGGTATGTGTTTAATCTGTTTGGTGGGGTAGTGAGTTGGATGAGCAAAAGCCAAATTGCTGTTGCCCTTTCATCTACAGAAGTAGAGTATATGGCAATAACTCATGCTGGAAATGAAGTGGTTTGGCTTCAAAGGTTGTGTGCTGAGCTTGGGTTTAAACAAAAAGTAGTGAAAGTGAAATATGACAATCAAGGTACTATTTTCTTAGCAAAGAATCCTATATTTCATTCACGGACGAAGCACATTGATATCCAATATCATTTCATCTGGGAAAAGATTGAAGAAAATGTTATAATTTTGGAGAAAGTCGATTTAGCAGTGAACAACACAAATTTCTTGACTAAAGTAGTTAGTCTAGCAAAGTTTGAGTGGTGTGTTATTGAGATGGGCTTGAAGAAACAAAGTCCTGGAAAGTTTTCCATGTGTGTGAAGTATTTACCAAGTGAGAGATTGTTAGAGTTGGTGCATACTTTACCGGACCAGATCTGTTGAACCTCGGACGAATACGAGGGTCCAATGTACATTCTTTTAGGCCATGTACATGAGTTGGGCCTAGTTTTTTGCTTGTCGGTTTGGGCTTGGGCCCATGAAGAGACATAGTTCTGCAGCATAACGGAAATCCTAATTAGACCATAATTAAGACGTCTTAAATTGCATATAAATACTTTTTATGTACTGAGCATACATTGTAACAGAAAGATTTCTGAGGTTGATAGTAAGAAACTTCTGGCAGGACATAGCCCTATTCTTGGGTGAACCTGGGTAAATCTTGTCTTTTTTTTATTTCTGTTTATAATTCATGTGATTGGCGTCTAAAATCGTTCAATTGGTATCAAAGTCTTGTGTTCGAGGATTAACGATCAGAGATGTTGATTAGATTACGGATCGAAATCAAGAAGTTTGGAAGGAAGACCTTCGAGTTATGGAAACTAAATATGGAGGATCTACTCGTGGATAGGGATCTGTGGATGGCGATAGTCGATGAGATACCAAAGAGTACAACGTCCATGGTAGAGGCATCGTCGGTGGTGATTTCAACATCATCTTCAGTGACCATGTGACCATCACGAAGTATGAGAAGCTTAATTGGAAGGCACAGAGTCTGATTCGACTATGCTTGGCCGATTCTGTCTTGATAAATGTTTCTAGTGAAAAGACTGCGAAAGATCTCTGGAAGAATTTGGAAAGCCTTTATCAGAGTAAATCTCTAGTAAACAAACTGTTTATGAGAAAGAAGTTATACAACCTTCAAATGGCTGAGGGTGATTCTTTCTCTGTTCATCCATATGAGCTCAACACTTTGATAGGTTAGTTATTATCTATTAGTATTGATGTGACGGATGATGATAAGGCTATTACATTGCTCTGTTCACTGCTTGATTCGTGGGATAACTTGATAGTTGCGATTGGTAGTGGTACAATTGATATGTCTTTTGAAAATGTCATGGCAGCCCTATTGTCTAAGGAGATGAGGCGGTAGGGTACAGAAAACTCATCAAATGAGGCCTTATCTGTGAGAGAGCGAACCCATGATACGGACTACAAGTAGTCTGGTGATAAACCCAAGTTCAAGGGAAGATCGAAATAGGGATAAATCTGGGTTGAAGTGTTGGAAGTGTAGGAAGCCTAGGCATTTAAAGAAGGAGTGCAAAAGTATGAGTATGAACCCTGAAAAGTGAACAGGCGAGATATCAGCTTCAGGTAATAGGAACTAGTATGATGATGATGCTGGTGACTAAAATATGGCATCCAACTTTTGATAAATGAAAAAAAAATAATAATGAGACACTTTACATTAATTCTTGGGATTCAATTTGAGAAGTTATTTTTTAAGGAAAATTTTAGCATGTGTAGCTTAGACAGTTTCAGTACTAAATGCGTCTAAGTTAATGATATTTTTTGTGCATTGAGAGTATAGGTAGGATATTTAAATTATTATCTTGCGATTTGCTCATTGAGGAGTATCATGTGTAATTTTGACATATTGATCAAGGTGATTTTTAATAATATGATTTGGCTAGTGATGAGCATTGCTACGATACAATTTGGCTCGTTGAGTGGCGTTATAAAATCATATAATATTAAATTATGATATTATGTTGGTTTTAGTTGTGAATTTATTTTATGCAAGCGAAAATTTGAGAATGAGAAATCCATCAATGGCAAAACATATGAGCTTAGCTTGAGCCAGTGGCAAAAGTAGGTTGGTACAGTGGAAAATGTGAGATTTACCACCTATTATAAACTCATAGATTAAAAAAATGATAAATAAAATCTTTGGGTTCTAAAACGTTTAATTATGTGTTTATTGATATGCATATTGGTATAACATATATTAATGGGTATACTAAAAGGTTATACTAATGTGAGTTAATTAAAGTCGAAGAGTGGCTATCTGTTTACTTTGGCAGGTGGTACCGATTTTTTGAAAGCCATCCAAGCCGCCTATCATTGAGAGGTCCATTATAGAACGTAAGTTTATTGCCTTGGAAATGTTGGGTCTAAAGCCGAGTGGCTAAGACAATTAGTTGTGGATGTTACATTGTAAAGGAGATTAGTCATATTTATGACTTTCCATTGTGATTGCCAAGAGCTAATAACTTGTGCTAAAAACAAAATCCATTATGGGAAGAATATGCGATTTAGGCATAATATATTGAAATAGTTTATAAGCAATAGGTGATAGCCATTGTTGTGATATCAGAGAGAAATTTAAGAGATCCTCTAACAAAAGGGCTATCGAGAAAACTAGTTCCTGATACATCGAAGGGGATGGGACTAAAGCCCATAGAGTGAACTTTCTATGATTGTAACCCAATCTATATTAATAGAAATCTCATGAAGTAGGTTCAATGGGTAAAAACAAGTCACAGAGAAGTTCAAGGAAAGTACCATACATTTTTTATATGCCTCCCTATGTTTTAAATAATGCTTATTGTCAAATATAGTAAGATTGTGTAATAAACTCTTAATGAACTCATAGCTTGTATTGGTGGTGTGTGGCATTACACACTTGATGGGTTCACCTATGTGGGTGTGAAGGTGGTGGCCGTCTTTTATGAGAGTTAGGGAAAACTCTCTAGAGTACCTATGAAAATCCAGGCAAGGTGCATGGCTATAAAGGCACCAAACCGAGAACTCGTTAAAAGAAAAGATGAAGTGTGTGTATAAAATTGATATTTACACACGATGTGATTGGTTCAAGACACATAGTCACCAATTACTTGTAAATTAAATTTTGTTACACAAGGCATCAATTCAAGTCCATAAAACATTGTTGTTTTAACTTCATTCTGGCCCAAGTTTTTCTATTTTTAAAAATGTTGAATCATGTGGGGAATATTGTTGGAAAAAATATAATAGAATGCTTAAATAATTAACAATATAACATAGCACAAAGCGACAACCAAAATATACCTCAAAGAAGAAATATAAAAGAGATTAAAAACTAAATGAGAATACAAAGGCACAAAATTTAATTCGTTGTCTTTGAGAAGCGATTTTGTCCCACTCCGGTGCAAATGGCTCTGATGGTCACTCTCTAGGATACAACAGTAGTCTAGTTTACATGCACTCACAAACTAGATGTCGAACTCACATAGAATAAAGGTCCCAAGAAAAGTGACAACATCAAGAAATAGAAATAAGTTGACAAACAATTCTCAATGTTGTATATGGAGGAAGGATGACTAGTTTCTGGTGGCTTGAAAGCTTAGGATGTTTAGCTATTTATAAGAGAGAAAAGAAATTGTGCATTGAAGATAAAATCGATGCTGAAATTCAATTCACTTTGTACCTGAATATTTAAAACCAATAAGGAGCATTCAACTAAGGTTATAAAACCACCAGTAATATAAAATTTCAAATAATAATTCATTTATATATTTGTATCGGTTTTCTTTATTGACTCATAGAAACAGTTTTTATTTTCCATTAAAGACATTGAATCATTAGAACTCAATAGGGGATGAATCATTACTGCATTTCAAGTGGATAAAAATTTGAAGCATAGTCCAACAGTTTTACCCTTCTTTAGAGGTCTATAACTTACTGAACTGGAATAAAATGTTTTCTCCTATTAAATTAGGTGATTTAGTCCTTCTTGGCTTGCCCAAAGAAGAACCCGAATTCAATGGATTAGTTAAAGTTTCTAGTGATAATTGCGATGATATTATGACAGAGAATACTTAGTAACTCTCACCTTTGATGGATTAATAAAGGGAATATCATTTTGAGCCTTCAAAATGTTTGTTTTAGCTAGAGGTAGAAGAAAAATATAATAGAATTTTGATCTCCTCAAAGTCCTTCTCAATCCGAAAATGGAATGTTTTTATAGATTTTAGGTCTTAGAAGTGTAGTAGGTTTGTGGTTCTTGAGTTTAGGTTGAACTACATCATTTCTAAAGCTCGGTAGATGGGTTTAAAGAGTTAGAAATGGAATCAAACTCATTCTAGGAGCTTATCCCATCTAAAAGATACCTATGTTCAAAGAGCACCTCAATTGGGCATCAAATAAGTTAAACACCACTCTAAAGTGGTGCTCTAAGGTTGGGGTGGCACCCTACTCTGGGCTTGCATTTTTCTTTTCCTTCCAATGGCTTATGGTGCCAAATTCCTCACAAAAGCTTATATTAAAAGGGCACCTTCAGTGAAGATCAAATTAGTAAAGAACCATTCTAAAGTGATGCTTCATGGTGGAATACTAGTCTAGACTAGTGTTCTATACATAGGCTCATTAGATTACAATTATCTTTTGGATTAAGTTTTTACATTAAGTGTATACACTGTCTCTATCTTTATTTCTCACTTTGAGGGTTGTTTACCAAGTATTCTCAATCCTAAGTCACTAAAACCGACCAAAATAAACCACCATTCGAAACTCGATTATCAAACTCTTTGTTGTTTTCATTGGTAGCCAAAAACAATTATCCTTATTGATTTATGGGTGCAAAATGAGACATTTACAAACGCCCTTAAAGAAAAATATGTATTTGTTTTAAAACATAAGTCCAATTATTAATAGACAAGTTTAATGGGATCCAAAAGTTTGAAAGTGATATAGTAAGCAATCATATTTAGGAGTTAGAATTAATAAATTTAATGAATTGACTAACTATGGTTGTCCCATTGAAGAAAAATTGCAAATGTCAGTCACATTGAAGAGTTTACCCATATCTTGTGATCATGTGCGATCTTATTGATTTATGGGTTAAAAAAAACTGACAATGGATATCTTAGCATCACTATTAGTTAGTAAAGAAGAATGAAAAAAACAAATGAGTGGTGGTAACTATGATAACAACTTGTTCATGTCCGATGACTCAAAGGTTTGACCTCTAAATAAGAAATTCAAGAAAGAAAAATTACAATCAACGTGAGTGTTAATGTATTATATGGGCTTAGTCCCACATTGGTTGTGTATAGCTTTGCCTCTCCTATTGGCTTGTATAAATAGGATAGTCCCACATTGGTTGTGTATAGCTTTGCCTCTCCTATTGACTTGTATAAATAGGATAGCTCCCTTGTAAGTAAATCACACCATTCAATACAATTCTTCTCTTTGTATTGTCTTATTTCTTCTCTTAAATTCAACATGGTATCAGAGCCTTAATGATTCTCGGTATATTAAGAGTTGAGTATGCTCTGTGATTGCCACTATTAGTGGATCCTTCACATCAGAAAAACTTCTAGTATATCCTTTTCATACCTATCGAGTCATCACTATAGTCGGAGTCTCATTTTCCATCGACATCATCTCTGTCGCCGCTACTGTTTCAGACACGCTACTACCACGTCAGCGCCATGTCACCCGTTGACAGCCACATCATCAGTTGATCACCACGTCACCGGTTTCTTAGAGGGTCACCTTCCTCTTTGCTCCTATAGCTGAATCGGACTTACCCCGGGTTATTACTACTGTTCTGGATGAATCTAATTATGTTTTGTGGGCTCAAGAAATGTCTGGTTTCCTCTGTGGACGAAAATTGTGGCGTTACGTGACTGGAGATATCACTGAACCCAAGACGAAGGATGACGAAAATGCTGACAAATATGTTGACTGTCTAGAGGACTGGGATAGTAAAAATCATCAGATTCTCACATGGTTTCGTGCCATTATTATCCCAGAAATCAAACTTCAATTTGGTACACTCCATACAGCTAAAGAAGCTTGGGATCTTCTCCACCATCACTACACTAGGGTAGACATCTCAAATCGGTATTGTCTTCTTTCCACCCTTCATAGCATGCGCCAAGAACCTGGACAAACTGTCAACAATTTTCTATCTCATATGACTACCGTGTGGAACCAGTTAGCTCTCACTGAGCCAACTTGGGAATGCACAAAAAATGTTGATGTTCATGGAAAGTACAAAACTGAGACATGCATTATGCAATTCCTGATGGGCTTGAGAGAGGAATTTGAATATGTACGAGCTTCAATCCTACATTGGGGCGTGATACCTCCCCTAAACGATGTCCTCTCTGATCTATTCAGTAAGGAAACACGTTTTGCCACATTATAAGGATCTCATACAGATGTTTCCCTTGCAGCACCCGTTGTTCTTGCCACACCAGCTGCCAAGGCAAACCCACACCAAAAGCCCTTATATTGCAAGTATTGTCATTCACAAGGGCATTAATTGCTCAAATATCCTTCTTGCCTGTGTAAAATCTACAGAGAACCGGGTCACTATTTTGCAGATTGCTCTAAACTTCCATCTGGAAATCAGTAAAATGGGAACCAATATCACTCTCGAGGCTCATACAATCAGTTCTATTCCAAGCCAAAGAATACTGTTGCTGTAACCACTGATGCTACACCAACTTCATCCAGCTCTCCACTTGATTGAAATGGTTTCTGTACCATTTTTACCGAGGCTCTAAATAAAATTGGTAACAATATAGCCATGTCAGCTACACTAGGTACATCTCGATGGTATTTTGATTCTGCCTATTGCAATCACATGACTTCTGATGCCTATATATTTTCCTTTAAAACTATGATGAGCATGCACCTACTATTCACACTGCCAATGGATCAAATATGTTGGTCAGCCATACTAGACATGTTGATAGTTCTCATTTGTCTCTCCCTGACACATATTTGGTTCTTAATCTTACGCTTAACCTTATATCTGTTGGACAACTATGTAATCTTGGACTTGATTTGCATTTTTCTTCTACTGGTTGTCGTGTGCAGGACCCTCAGATAGAAAAATTTCTTGGAACCGACCGTAAAGTTGGATGCCATTTTAAGCTTACTCACCTCCAAGTCCCATCCTTACTATCACCAAACCAATCAGCCGCATCCATCCCAACACTCTCACCCGTGGAATTGTGGCACCCTCGGTTAGGTCACACTTCATCCAACCCTCTATGTTCTATTATTTCTAGTGGTCAGTTAGGTTCACTTCAGTATGAGTCTTTTCATTGTATTCATTATCAACTTGCAAAACAATCAACTTTACCTTTTAATGAGAGTCAATCTATTTCCCTTGCACATTTTGATTTAGTGCATTCTGACATTTGGGGGACTTCTCCTCATGCATCAATAGGTGGTGCTCGTTATTTTGTTATATTTGTGGATAACTATTCTCATTATACTTGGTTGTTTCTTATGAAAAACAGATCTGAACTCTTTCAAATATATTCTGATTTTTCTTCTATGGTTCAAACTCAAGTATCTCGGAATATCAAATTTTTTCGTTCAGATAATGCAATGGAATATAAAGACCGTGCTTTTCTAAACCTACTTCACAAAAATGGTATGCTCCCCCACCGCTCGTGCCCTGGAACCTCCCAACAAAATGGACGAGCCGAACGCAAACATCGATATATTCTTGACACCGTTCGTGCTCTACTCATTTTGTCATCATGTCCTGAACGTTTCTGGGATGATGCTGCCTTAACCGCAACGTACACAATCAATCGTGTCCCTTTCACAACAATCCAAAATCAGTCTCAATTCGAGTGCTTTCTCGGTAAATCTCCTAATTACTCTAACCTCAAAGTCTTTGGTTGCGCTTGTTTTGTTCTTCTCAAACCACATGAACATAACAAATTACAACCAAGGGCTCATCTGTGTTATTTTATTGGATATGGTATTGAACATAAGGGGTATCGGTGCTGGGATCCTATTTCTAAAACTCTTTATATCTCTCGTCATGTCATTTTTTGGGAACACCAAATGTTCTCTTCCTTACGGTCATTTGACATGTCAACCATTACTAACTCCATATTCTTTACTGATCCATCTATTGAGTTATTTCCTAAAAATCCAGTTTCAGGTACTATTGAGTCCACATCCGAATCACCGGCTGAAATCACCCCTTCCGTTCCTGAACCACCAGCTGATCCTACCTCTCCAGACCCAGTTCCAGCTCCAGAACCATCAGTTGACCTCACCTCTCTGACTCAATCGGTCGTGCCCAAGGATATTCCTATGTTTGATAAGTCTGCACCGACTCCCTCTGAGAGCCATCCTCCATATCACCCCAACAGATCTACTAGGGTAACTCATGCCCCTTCTAATCTTGCTGATTACCATTGTGATTATCATTGTTTTTCCACTATACTTCATCTGCATGAGCCTCAATCCTATAAAAAGGCTAGTACTAATCCTCTTCGGCAGAAAACAATGGATGAAGAACTTTAGGCCCTAGCTAAAACTCATACTGGGATATTATTGATCTACCCCCTAGAAAAAACTTCTATTGGGTGCAAATGGGTGTTTAAGATCAAGACACTTTTTGATGGTTCTATTGAACGATATAAAGCCCGACTTGTTGCCAAGGGATTTGCTCAGGAATATGGTATTGACTATGAAGAGACATTTGCTTCAGTGGCGAGGCTCACATCTGTCC
Organism: Bretschneidera sinensis; assembly: GCA_023935145.1. NCBI lineage: Eukaryota > Viridiplantae > Streptophyta > Magnoliopsida > Brassicales > Akaniaceae > Bretschneidera > Bretschneidera sinensis. The sequence continues at coordinate 4,789,830 of CM043705.1, forward strand.
GTACACTCCTTGTTGTTGTCTCCATTCGGAGATGGACTCTGTTTCAAATGGATGTCAAAAATGTATTTCTTAATGGGGATTTCTTGAGGAAGTCTATATGCATACATCTCCCGGCTTGGATGCCCCTCGAAACAAAGTTTGTCACCTTCGTTGTGCCTTATATGGTTTGAAACAAGCTCTACGTGCCTAGTTTGCCAAATTCAGTACTACTATTCATCAGTTTGGGTTCACACCAAGTGCTCATGATTCAGCTCTGTTTATCTGCCATACTACCAATGGTATTATCCTTCTTTTACTATACGTGGATGATATTGTTATTACTGGAGATGATCTACATGGTATTTCTGAACTCAAAAAGTTTCTCAATGGCCAATTCGAGATGAAAGATCTTAGCGTGCTCACATATTTTCTTGGCCTCGAAGTCTCATCTAATTCTGATAAATATTTTCTCTCTCAGGCCAAATAGGCCTCATATCTCCTTTCCAAGGCTGGGATCACTGACTCAACCACTGCCACTACTCCTCTTAAGCCGAACGTCAGACTTACCCCATGCGATGGTTCACCTCTTCAAGATGCCACTCTATATTTCCAACTGGTTGGAAGTCTTGTATATCTTACTGTCACTCACCCTGACATTGCCTATGTCGTTCATCAGGCCAGCTGGTTCTTGTCTACTCCTCAGGCCACCCATTACTCGGCTATTCTTTGCATTCTTCGATATGTCAAAGATACTTTATTTCATGGGCTTCATTTCTCAGCACAGTCTGCCCCTGTCTTACAAGCCTATTATGATGCCGATTGGGCCGGAGACCCCACCGACCGACATTCAACCACTGGTTACTATTTCTTTTTGGGCAATTCTCTCATTTCCTGGCGTAGTAAGAAACAAACTGTGGTTGCTCGCTCCAGTACTGAATCTGAATATCATGCCATGGCTGATGCAACTCAAGAACTTCTCTGGCTTCGATGGCTACTCGCTGACATGGGTATCTCTTCTCCTGCTGCCACTATCCTACACTGTGATAACAGGAGTGCTATTCAGATCGCTCACAATGATGTCTTCCACGAGCGTACAAAACACATTGAGAATGATTGCCACTTCATCCGTGATCACATTCTCCAAAATACGGTTCGTCTACAATCCGTCAGTTCAGTCGATCAGACAGTTGACATTTTCATTAAGGCTCATCCGCCCGGACACTTTCACTCTCTGGTTTCTAAACTCAAGTTCACCTCCCACTTACCACCTTGAGTTTGAGGGGGGATGTTAATGTATTATATGGGCTTAGTCCCACATTGGTTGTGCATAGCTTTGCCTCTTATATTGGCTTGTATAAATAGGATAGTCCCACATTGGTTGTGTATAGCTTTGCCTTTCCTATTGGCTTGTATAAATAGGATAACTCCCTTGTAAGTAAATCACACCATTCAATACAATTCTTCTCTTTGTATTGTCTCAGTTCCTCTCTTAAATTCAATAGTGAGATAGGAGAAATAACAAGAAGTCTTAAGGAACATGCTACAATTGTAGAAGAAAAGAAATCTTATTCAACGACCTTACTTGAACAAGGATTGTTAAGATTGCAGCAATCAGCCGAGTAAAATCTAAAGAAAAGGCGTAACGCTTACTGTACTAGATGTAATGATAGCTGGTAATATCAACAATCTTTGGTGGGTCAACTAAAGTTCTAAGTGGAATGTTTGTAAAGAGAGTTTCATAGAATTCAGTCCAAGAAATGCAAACGAACACAAGCTCTACATGGGGAACAATGAATATACTGATGTGCTAGGTGAAGAAATTTAGGTGGTGTAGTTCAAAAAATAATAATTAGGTGGTATAGAGGATATGTAATTATATGGAGAAATGAAAAGTTATTGATGAAAGGTGTAAGACATAAAGTCATGTATATGTTTATTGAAAACTTGTTCAAAATAGAATAATGTATCTTTTATAAATGGCTTGTTTATATAAAGTAAAACTAAAACCTAATTATGTGAGAAAAATAATTTAAATTAGTTGATTAATTACATAATAATTTCTTGTTTATATAGAGTAACGAATTATTTGTCAAAGATTTACATAAAGAATCCTATTTTTATGAGGAAAATTAATCCAAGATTGATTTTTAGATAAATAAATTTTGTCCAACAAATTTTTACGTTTGATTCACACACACACACACACACACACATATATATATATATAGAGAGAGAGAGAGAGATTATTATTATCTTTTTTCTATTAAAACTTTAATTGACAAGGTTGAGCTATGGATGAGTAACTCTGCTTGTTCCTCGAGCCTGGGTTTAGGTTAGAGGTTGATAACAGGCAGGTCGGGCTAGGTGCAAGTAATTTATCGTGGGTGATGAGTCAAATGGGTACAGGTGAAAAAAACCTGATTTTAAACGGGTAAAATTTTTTTACACCCAAACCCAACCCTCTTTTTTGTGGGTAAACCCGTAGGTGATTCATAAAAAAATTACATAAAATAAAATAAATATTATATTAAATATAAAGCTTAATTATTGTAACTGTCTTTAACTTGTTGGTTATACAAAAAACTATGTAACATTTATTGTAACTATCTTTAACTTGCTGATTATACCAGCTTTCTTTGCTTCACATTATGTGTTGTTGGTGTGCTACATACATGAAGTGCAATTAGAACAAAATTCATCTTGACAAGAGATGAAAACTTAATTATGAAGGAGAAATTAAATAGTTAACACAAACCATACAAATTAAATAACTCCAATGGCAAACACAAGTACAAGTTAGAGCAAAAAAAAAACAAGTTCGCATTGAGGAAACAATATTTTAACGGGTCACCCATTTGACCAGCATGTAAACCTAACCTGACCCGAAATTTTACAGGTCGAGTCAAGTACGAGTAAATTTTTAATAGGTCTTTACACTTAGATCCATATCCACTTTTTACGGGTAAAAAATGAGGGTCTTGAACGATTTTTCAATCACACGAATTATAAATTGAAAGAAAAAGAAGATAAGATTTACCCAGGTTCACCCAAGAATAGGGCTATGTCCTGCTAGAAGTTTCTTATTATCAATCTCACAAATCTCTCTGTTACAATGTATACTCAGTACATAAAGAGTATTTATATGCAACTTAAGATGTCCGAATTAGGGTATAATTAGGATTTCCGTTATGCTGCAGAACTACGGCTCTTCATGGGCTCAAGCCTAAACTGCCAAGAAAAAAACCAAGCCCGCTCAGTATTCATCCTGGGTTCTACAGATCTGGTCCCGTGAAGTATACACTAACTCTAACAATCTCCCACTTGGTAAATACTTCACACATATGGAAAACTTCCTAGGACTCTGTTTCTTCAACCCATCTCAGTAGCACACCACTCAAACTTTACTAAACTAACTGCTTTAGTCAAGAAATTTGTGTTATTCACTGCTGTATTGACTTTCTCTAAGATTATAATCTTTTCTTCAATCTTTTCCTGGATGAAGTGATATTGGATATCAATGTGCTTTGTTCGTGAATGAAATGCAGGATTCTTTGCTAAGAAGATAGCACCTTGATAGTCATATTTCACTTTCACTACTTCTTGTTTAAACCCAAGCTCAGCACACAACCTTTGAAGTCAAACCACTTCCTTTCCAGCATGAGTTATTGCCATATACTCTGCTTCTGTAGATGAAAAGGTAACAACACTTTGCCTTTTGCTCATCCAACCCACTGCCCCACCAAACAAATTGAACACATACCCGCTTGTAGACCTCTTACTATCAATGTCTCCTCCTCAATCATTATCAACTGATCATACAATATCAAAATTCTTCTTACCTCCATAACATAATGCAAATTATGACGTGCCATGAAGATATCTAAGAACTCTCTTGATTGCAATCCAATGTTCTTTCCTAGGATTAGACATATATCTACTCAATATTCCCATTGCTTGGGCAATATCTGGTCTCGTACACACCATGGCGTACATCAAGCTTCCAACCGCACTAACATAAGGTATGTGCGTTATATCTTCAGCTTCTTCCTTTATCTTCGGACATTGTTCCGTAGATAACTTGGTTCCCAAAGGCATGGGAGTCCCTACCGACTTGTTGTCAGACATGTTGAATTTCTTCAACACTTCTTCAATATACTTCTTCTAACTTAGCCATAGTTTTCAATTTTCACGATCCTTCTTTATCTGCATGCCCAAGATAAAGTTTGTTGGCCCTAGGTCTTTCATGTCAAACTACCTTGCTAACAATGCCTTCACAGTGCTAATCATTTTATTGTTATTTCCAATCAACAACATATCATCCACATACAAGGTTAAAATGACAAAATCAACCCCTAAACTTTTCATGTAGATACAATGATCAGCATAGTTATGAGTGAACCCAAGCTGAATGGTATATATATCAAATTTCTGGTACCACATCCGTGGTGACTGATTTAGTCCGTATAGAGACTTCTTCAATTTACAAACTAGCTCTTCCTTGCCTTTGCTCACAAAATCTTCAGGTTATTTCATGTAAATTTTCTTCTTTAAGTCCCCATGAAGGAAAACTATCTTCACACCTAGTTGCTTAACCTCTAGATCATAAGCAGCTGCCATGGATAAGATACATCTGATAGATGTCAACTTTTTTATTGGGGAAAATATCTCACCATAGTCAATTCCCTCTATTTACGAGTACTCCTTTGCAACCAGACGTGCCTTATACTTTTCTACCATTCCATCTGCATTTGTTTTCTTCTTAAAAATCCATTTGCACCCAATTGCCTTCTTATCTTTAGGCAATTTCACAAGGCTTCGTGTTTCATTCTTGTCCAATGCCTGCATCTCCTCTTTCATAGCATACTCCCACAGATTTGCATCCTCTGAGGTCCTTGCCTCTTTTACTATGCTAGGATCATCACCAATAATATTTAAAGCATATAATACACTGCAAGCACTAGGGGAATACCTGATGGGTGACCTCCTAACTCGTGTCGATCTCTTTATGACAGACTTTATCTCTACCTCCGAGCCAACATCTGAATCCTCATCCTCTACATTAGAAACATGAATATCTTGCTCAAACTCAACTGACTCAGTATCTGAAGTATCCGGTGCAGTTTGTAGGGTAGTCTCCCACTCTTTATCTCCCGAGCTAAGATCAATCTGAATTTGTTTTGGCTGTTCTGATACATCTTGGACAGCCACCACATCCCTTTGTGTTTCCTTGAACACAACATCTCTGATGTAAACTGTACTATTGTTTTCTAGATTTTATAACTTGTACCCCTTGACCCCATCCTTATAACCAATGAAGATGTCAAGTTTGTTCATCTTTTCTTTTGGCATATGCATATAAGCATCACACCCAAACACCCTAACATGAACTAAACTCAGTTTCTTCCCGAATAATACCTCAAACGATCTCTGGTCCTGTAAAGCTGATGTAGGTGACCTATTCTTCAGAGAACATGCCATAACTACAGCCTCTACCTAGAACTCTAGCTCCAAGCCTACATAACTCAACATACTCCTTGATTTCTCCATGAGTGACCGATTGAGTCTCTCGACCACTCCATTCTGTTGAGGTGTATATGGAGTTATTTTCTGTCTTGCAATAATGTTTGCCACACAGAATTGCTCAAACTTGTTTGAGAAAAATTCTCCTCCATTATCAGTTCTTAGTACCTTTATATTTCTTTCCATATGATTTTCTACCAATGCTTTAAACTCACGAAACTTATCAAATGTTTTAGCTTTACTCTTAATGAAATAAATCCATGCATACCTTGAAAAATCATCAATGAAAGAGACATTAACCTTGATTTTCCAAGAGATTGGATCGGAACTGGCCCAGACACATTACTATGTATTAAATCTAGAATACTCTTTGCCTTCGTGCCAGCAAACTTAAAACTTACATGGTTCTGCTTGCCATGTAGACAATACTCATAGAAACCGAATCCCATGGAGCAATATGAGACTCCCTTCACTATCCGCTTTGACGATAAATTAGATAGTCTCTTTTCACTGATATGTCCAAGCCTCTGATGCCACAACATAGAGGACGTCGCCTCATCATCAGTCGCCTTCTCAGAGATAAAACCTCCACTGCACTGACTTTGTACTGTATTTCCCAATAGCATGTAAAATGTACCATACCAAACACCTCATATAATTACTAACGATCCATGAGTCATCTTGCATGAATTTTTGTCACAGCTGAAATTCACTCTCTCATCTACATCTTGCTGACTGATATTAGGTTCTTACTGAGACCCAAAATATGTATCATGACTCGAAGTGTTATGACTGTCCCATCATTCATCCTCAACTTTACCTTCCCACGACCAATAATTTTCACCGAAAAGTTATCTCCCAATAAAACATTTCCCCCATCAAAGGCTTCATACTCACGAAACCAATCCCTGTGAGGTGTCATGTGAAAGGATGCTTCTGTGTCAATTATCCAAACACTCTGATCTGATTGAGCCAAATAAGATGCCATATTTAAGTCACCAACATCATCATCATACTGGTTCCTATTACCTGAAGCTGATATCTCGACTGTTTGATTTTCAAGGTTCATACTCTTACTTCTACACTCATTCTTTATATGCCCAGGCTTGTTACACTTCCAACACATCAATCCAAATTTATCCCTACTTTTCGATCTTCCCTTGAACTTGGGTTTTTTGCCAGACCACTTGTAATCTTTTTCATGGGTTCGCCATCTCACAGATAAGGCATCCTTTAATGAGTTCTCTGTACCCTGCCTCCTCATCTCCTCAAACATTAGGGCTGCCATGACATTCTCAAAAGACAGATCAGTCATACCACTATCAACCGCAACTATCAGTTATTCCACGAATCAGGCAGTGATTAGAGCAGCGTAAAAGCCTTATCGTCATCCATCACATCAACACTGATAGATAATAACTGACCTATCAAAGTGTTGAACTCATGTAGATGAACAGAGAAAGAATTGCCCTCAGCCATCCGAAGGTTGAACAACTTATTCCGCAGAAACAGTTTATTTACAAGAGATTTACTTGATAAAGGCTTTTTAACTTCTTCCAAAGATCTTTCGCAGTCATTTCTGCAGGAATGTTTATTAAGACAAAATACAAGAACGGTACCCTCGTATTCGTCTGGGTTTTACAGATCTAGCCCCGTGAAGTATACACCAACTCTAACAGGTCTAACGGGTCCGAGTCAAAATTTCCACCTCTAGTTTAGGTGATAGATCCAAGTGTTTTGCGGGGACAATTTCCTACACCAGGCTCTATGTAGATCCACCCATGCTTTATAGATATTTTTCTTTCTTTACGTTTTTTCTTCCTCGCACGTTGTCTCTCTACCCATCATCTTAAGGTTAACACAGTTAATAATTGATGTTTTCACATTTTTTTTTATCTCATTTATTGATTTCATTTAAAAATATAGTCCTACTAAAAAAATATTAAGAAAAATTAGGAAATATGTTGTTTTTATTTACAAACATAAACTTAAGTAAAAGATATTATTTATTTACAAATCCAAAACCTGACAAAGAAATATTAAGAGGAAATATTTTTTCTTTTTATATACAAACACAAATTCAATTAAGATTTTTTATTTATTTATAAACCTAAACCTAATTAAGAAATATTAATGTTTAAAAAATATATGTTTGATGAAGAATCATATAAACTCAAATATATTTTTATAGGGGCTCAAATTTATTTTTTGAACCATATAAAACTGATTTTGAAATGTTTACATCGAAATAGGAGTATTGAGGTTTTGTGATTAATTCTTCTAACCAACAACTCTCATGTAATTAAATAGAGTTATTATGTGAATGAGAGTAAAATAAAATAGGCTAGTTCATCTTGGTTAATAAAAAAGTAAAGAATATTTGTGTCACTTGGTAGGGACTGACAATTTGGGTTGGTGTGTGATGTCGAAACTGGGTATAACACAATATGGGTCGACATGGTTATTAATAGTGTCAAAAAATCACCATTAACACGATTTGCTTATTAAACGGGTAACACAATACGACACACTAACTTGTTTAATAAACGAGTCGTGCTAGGCACGAAGACATGACATGATACATTAAACCCGTTTAATAAATGGTTTATGTTAGAAACGATACAACACGACTCGACCCATTTAACTCAATATGACCCGCTTGACATGACTCATTTAACGTGACCTAACCTGATATATTAACATTATTGAGTAATCCAAGATAAAATACAACCATCCATCTAATCATCCATAATCCAAATATATATTTAGTAATTTTTTAACTTAAATTCTATTAGACGATTATAACTTTACTTTTAAACTTATATAACGAGTCCTGGGTCATAACTATGTCGACACGACTCACTCGAAAGGTAAAATTAAACGGGTTATTAACGTATCACTTTCGGATTAACGGATCAACCCACAATACAACATAATTATAACACGAACTCGTTTAAAGTTAATACTAATTCACTTATTTTGTATCTTATTCGGATCATGTTTGCGTGTTATGTTTAATATTACCACACTTAATTTTTGGTATATTTGAGAGCTAACACCCGCAAAAGGAAAAAGTAAAAGAAACAGAAATAAGAAAAAAAAACCCGCTAAAACAGTGGGCCGCACGTAGAAGGCGACTCCCTCACACGCCGTAACAAGGGACTAACCCAACGGCTCATGGCCCACTGCGTGAGGTACACAATACTCCTGCTACACTTTACATGATACTTAATCATTTTTATAATTAATAATATGAACAAAATCTTGAAAATCGAAATTAGATCACTGATATGATATTATATACAATTAATATAATAATTGATTTAATAAAATATAAATTTATATTATTATATTATTTTTTTACAGAAATTCACAAAACTCATAATATTATTATAATATCTATTTAAATTAATAATAATTTACATAAAAATAAAAATCCAATAAAAAACTTTTTATGCCAGAGCTTAATATATGACTCTAATTTAATCGAAAATAGATTAGAATCATAAAATTATTTAGTTTAGTTATTTAATTGTAACATTTTGGTTTGGTGTGCCGCTTTAGATTTTATGGAATTTTCAAATATGTATCTATTAAATTACATATATATTTTAAAAATTATATAATTATAAATATAAATTATTCAAATATACAAATTAATCATATAATTAAAAATATAAATCATTCAAATATAAAAATTAATCACATTCAATTTTTTGCTTCAAAATCAATTATAAATCAAATATTTGGTTAAATCTAAATTGAAATTTTATTGTACTATCAAATTATATATATATATATATATCATAATAAAATAATTATTATTTAAACATTAAATGATAAAGATAATATATTATCCTGAAGAGAAAAATTTTAAATTTTAAATTACTCGTTAAAAATTTTTTAAATATAAATATTTTATATTGTAACATTTTGATCAAAATATAATATTTCAAAATTACCGAAATCACCAAAAAATTTCAAAATACAGACAAACAAAAACCGAAACGTAGTAAAGGAACGTTTCCTATAGTGTTACCTTACCACCGAGCACGTTTTTACAACTAGCTGCCCACCGTTTACCTCACTTTCCTATTCTTCCTCCTCCTAACCTTTCAAAAAAGCACGTGTGCCATCCATCTACTCACATCACGTACTACAGAGACGACCGGAATTAAGATTTGAAGTAGAACAAACCCACCGACATTCCAAGTTCCTGTTTGGTAAAAGCATCAACCTTACTCACTGTTTCGTTGTCTTCAATCTTGATCTGATTTCTGACGTTCCATCCCCAGAGCTCTTTGCCGCTTCTTTGTAATATTCTTTTCATGTGTACTCTTTTTTTTTCCCTGTCTGTGTAATCGTCTTTTTCTTTTGTCCTGTCAATCGATCTGTGCTATTTTTTTTAGGGGAAATGATTTCCCAATTGTTTAAATATTTAATTTGTTGATTATCCTAGTCCGAGTCTCCCAGTATAATTATTAAACTCTATTGGATTCTCTGTTTGGTTGCCGAGAAAATTAACGAAAATCACAAATCTCAATATTGAATGTTATGTTCTCTCTAATGATTTGTGATCTAACAAAATGCAAATGATTTCTTCGACCTAGTCAATTTCAGTGGCGGCTTTTTTTCTTGTGATTATTGATTCGGTTGATTTTGTAATGGCAGAGTATAGGAAATGGCGAATATAGACATAGAGGGAATATTGAAGGAGCTCCCAAACGTTGGGAGTGTACCGAAGACGAAGATCGTGTGCACTCTGGGCCCAGCTTCACGTTCAGTGGAAATGACGGAGAAGCTTTTGAGAGCTGGCATGAATGTAGCACGCTTCAACTTCTCCCATGGAAGCCACGAGTATCATCAGGAGACCCTCAACAACCTCCGTATTGCCATGGCAAACACCCAGATCCTCTGCGCCGTCATGCTAGATACCAAGGTCCCTTTTTGTTTCTTCCTCCTAATTATTTACTTATTATGCTTTCTACTTGCTACTTAGTTAGTTACTTGCCCCTCCATTATTTGTTTGCAATTCCACTTATCAGTTTTATAATAAAAGTAAAACAATCCCAGATGTTTATATGCTCTATAGAATCCAATGGAGTAATGAGAGACTTGGTTGGAGGTAGAAGGGAAAAAAAAAGAAAAGAAAGAAAAGGAAATAGGGACTGAAAAAAAAAAGGGTTGAATATGCTGACTCTGACTGAAATATATTGGATGATATTTCAGGGGCTTATGTAAGAAGCAACCCATATTGCCTGATGTGTTAGTCTTGTAATCATCTTAGTTTAACTGACAGCATTTAAGCATTCTGAATTAACCGTAGATGCCTTGGACTGTTTTTGAATCATATTGGTTCACCAATCTCAGACAATAGGTAGGTGCTTCAAGTGACTGCTTGTCATATTGGATAAAGGGAATGATGCTATTGACTTATTTTTGTTCAAAGTTTCATATGCTGAGCTCCAAAATCTACCTTGCAAGCAACTTAACTATGAGAAGAAAAAGGAAACTAATATAGATGAAATGCTAAAGAAAAACATTTACGAAACATCTAACCATAAATAAGTCACAACGTACTTATACATCAGAACCCAATGTTTATGATGTATTGCTGTCATATCAATGAATCCGACCACTCCAAATCAGTTTTTTTTTTCTCTTCTTACGTAGTAATTAGATTTTTGTTCCTCTTCTTTGATTCTCCTTGAGCTCCTTGAGAGACTGATTTCTTTCTGAACTCCGTGCAACATGTAATTGGTTTTTCTGTCTGTTGCCACCTTTGGTATATCATCCTTATCAGCACTTTTCAGATCTTTTTTACTAGTTAAAAAGAAACACGAATGACCTTCCTTTCCTTCATTATGGACTTTTGTATTCACCTAATAAGAAATCTTAAATTTAAATTTTGGCTTCGGCTCCTTATAGTGCAAGTTCACCAGTCCAAAAATCTTATGTGGGGATTGTGGTTTGTGGATCTCTATTTTTTCCTATCTCTAGATGTCTATTCTGCCTTATCTCTGCATGTTTGTATGTGATTTTTTACCGCTGGCAATAATAATGGGAGATTTTGTTTATTACAAACCAGAAGATGATATAATAATTGGTTTAGCTTATATAGATTTCTTAACTTCACAAAATCTCTAGGGTCAAATTTCATTGCAGTGGGAACCATGTTCCCCTAGCATCCAATTCTATCTCAATGTAATTCTCTCCAATTGATCATTCCGAGTCTCAGCTGCATTTCTCTCTTTATTTCACTATCTGGCCAACCTCAAAATTTCCCAAGTACAGTTGTCACTCTGGAAGTTTACTGTAGATTCAATATTTCAAACCAACTACTTCTGGACATTAATTACAAAATTTGGGAAAATGAATCAAAATGTTATGTTGCGTTCTATTAGGCAGATAAAACAAAATAAAAATTAGACAAAACAGCCAAACTATGTATACAGGTTGTGTTTGTTGGTGCTTAAAACATAGTGAGAAAAACAAATTTAGTCACAATAGACCTGATATACACATCATAGAAGATTCATTGTGCAAATTTGTTGAAGTATTTTTGACAGTTCTGTACTTGTAAAATGTGAAAGGTATAGGTTATATGGTGTGATGCACGTTATATTATAATATCTAACCTTTTACAATTTTTATTGTCAGAAAATTATCACATGAGTTCCAATACTAGGAAACCATTGGCATAGTAATGACTTATGAGTGCTCTTGAATTCTATTACAAGTTACCTCTTTTTTTTTTTTATAAGTACAAGTTTCCTCTTTTACAAGAGTTTTAAAATAAAATACCTGTTCATTTTGTTTAAAAGGGGAAAGAAAGAATGTTTGGAAAGTCTAAGATGCATGGACTTCCCATAGTGTAATTTACATACCTGGATGTTGAAACTCAAATTTGGACTTTTGTGATTGACGAATGGATCGCTTTATATGTTTTGTATCACATACTGTTCTGCCTCCTAATAATAGGAAGCTGGAAATGAATAAACTCAATGGGGTTGTTAATATTTTTTCTATGCTGGTGCAATGCAGTGCAATCTTAAATTTTTTACGACCAATTGCTGAAGTTTGTTGGTAGCAATTCTTATTTAGTTAATCAATCATAGTTTTTATGTTGTTTCTAGGTGTCAGAAGCTCTTTGTATTTGTATTAGTTTTTATGATGCATGGTATCAAATGGATGTATCATATATATAATTTACATTATGATCAAATGTAGAAGATTCTGATCTTCCCATGCAAATTTTGGGTTTTCCTCGTTTTCTTTTCTCTTTTTCCAAAAGGTTTGTTTCATATACTTATCAAATGTTTGTCAGACTTGCTTTTGACATAAAGTGGAACAAAAAGATAATCCCAATTGGTAGATAGAAAGTTCAATAATCAACCATCTGTCATCTACCAAGATCAGTGTTGCAAATTCACCTTGGTGAATGCATGCTACAGCTATTCTGGTCGACCAGACTGATTAGTCTCATATTTTCGTCTTCTTTTCAATTAAAGCATTAAAGTCAGAACAGAGCATGTTTTAGTGCTTGCGAGCTTTTCACTTTTGTTTTGTTAATTCTAAATACTCTTATCATGCCTATAATTTGAATATGCTTGACTTCATTTTTATTAACTATTCTACTGTGACTTATCAAAAAAATGAACTATTCTACTGTGTATTGCACTCCTCTTTAATGTTGCAGGGACCTGAGATTCGAACTGGTTTCCTTAAGAATGGAAAACCTATTCAGCTTAAGGAAGGCCAGGAAATTACTGTAACCACTGATTACGACATCAAGGGAGATGAGGAGATGATCTCCATGAGCTACAAAAAGCTTCCCGTGGATGTGAAGCCTGGAAATACCATCCTGTGTGCAGATGGAACCATCAGTCTTAATGTCTTGGCCTGTGATCCTCAGTCTGGAACAGTGAGATGCCGTTGTCAGAACACTGCGATGCTTGGTGAAAGGAAAAATGTCAATCTACCTGGAGTAGTGGTGGATCTTCCAACACTTACAGAGAAGGATGAGGAAGATATTTTGAAGTGGGGTGTTCCCAACAACATTGATATGATTGCTCTTTCATTCGTACGAAAAGGCTCAGATCTTGTTAATGTTCGCAAGGTCCTTGGGTCCCATGCCAAGCGTATAATGTTAATGTCAAAGGTAGGTTGATTTCTTTCAATACTTAGTTGTCCAGGCGTTATTATTATTTGTTGTTGTGGTCAAAATGAGGAGTGGCTTTCTGTCATGTACAAATTATAAAAATGTTAAATCATACTGCTACTTACTTTTCAATTTGCCTGTATAGAAATATGTTGGATAAATTTTTTTGCAATTCATATGTAACATAGTTTATTTAATTATAGCTTTCAAATGTGAGTTTATATGCTCATATGACAAAATGTGTAACTGCTTCCTTAGTGAAATTGGAAATGTGGAACTTGCTCTTTACTTTTGGAAGAGGCGGCCTTTTTTCTTGCTGATGTTGTCACTTGCTTGGTAGCTTCTTTATTGACAATCTTTCTTTTTCTCTCTGAGAGTGCATGTGCAAGTGCGTGTCTATGCATTTACATAGTGTGTACACGTCTAGATATTTAACAAGACTCATTGCAAGCCTGGTTGTTAATTGTCCTTTTGTGAGGAATTATTTTTAATTTTTCATTTTCTATAGTTAATATAGAGTGTTCTAATTTTGTTGGTTGATTAGTGATTGATTTGATTTGTGATTTTTTTTTCTTTTTTCAAAAGGTTGAAAACCAGGAAGGAGTCATCAACTTCGATGAGATCCTGCGTGAGACTGATGCATTCATGGTTGCCCGTGGTGATCTTGGCATGGAGATTCCAGTTGAGAAAATTTTCCTGGCACAAAAGATGATGATTTACAAGTGTAATCTTGCAGGCAAGCCTGTGGTCACTGCCACTCAAATGCTCGAGTCTATGATTAAGTCTCCCCGACCCACCCGTGCTGAAGCTACTGATGTTGCTAATGCTGTCCTCGATGGCACTGATTGTGTCATGCTCAGTGGTGAGAGTGCTGCTGGGGCCTATCCTGAGATTGCTGTGAAGATTATGGCTCGAATTTGTTTGGAGGCTGAATCCTCACTTGACTATGGGGTTATCTTTAAGGAGATGATACGATCAACTCCACTTCCTATGAGCCCATTGGAGAGCCTTGCATCGTCAGCTGTACGAACGGCTAACAAGGCTAAAGCAAAACTCATTGTTGTCCTGACGCGTGGTGGGAGCACAGCGAAGTTGGTTGCCAAATACAGACCAGCCGTTCCTATCCTATCTGTAGTTGTCCCGGTCTTGACGACTGATTCTTTTGATTGGGCCTGCAGTGATGAGGCACCAGCAAGGCATAGTCTGATATACAGGGGTTTGATTCCCATACTGGGAGAAGGATCTGCCAAGGCTACTGATGCAGAATCGACTGAGGTGATTTTGGAAGCTGCTCTGAAGTCTGCAACAGAGAAGGGCTTGTGCAAGCCAGGTGATGCTGTTGTAGCACTTCACCGTATAGGAGCTGCGTCTGTCATTAAAATCTGCATGGTGAAATGATGGAGAGAATGCAAAATGTTTTGATTGGGTTCTCCAGGCAATGGCAAGAAACGTGGATTGTTATTTTTTGCTTTTAAGACTCTTTTATGCTTATCATATCTTGACAATACAGGATTTAGCTATTTCCTGTTATGCCCTGAGCTATTTTACAAGATACTGTGATTATATTTCGAATTAGCTAGTGTTATGGTGCATTTTGATTTCATTATGTGGCCTGGTAAGAAAATAACAGCCAGGATTCCCTGACAGTATTCTGGTTATGGTTTTACCTTTAGGATCCATTTAGTGAATTTTCATTTTGTTGACAAGAAATTTGGATGGAAGGGGAGCACTGACCTTAATTAGTTGTGTTTCCATGCTTGACTCGAAAAATGAGTGAGAATATGCACGTATACACGTGGCTTTGAGTTAATGGATTTTTCATTTATAAAACAATAGTTTCTTTAGCCTAAATGTAGACTTTATAACTTTGATGTAGATATGTAGCCTGGAAGTTGCAGACGTGTTTTTAGCTTGATTTGTATAATATTGGTCAAGTGTATCAAAACCCTTGAATGTTGTGTGTGTTCTAGATGGTGTTGTTCAAAGATGGCTGAGGACAAATAGGTTAATGGTAGAGCAGGAAGCGATCGAACTGTAGTGTTTTTGTGTACGAGAAATTGAAATTTGATAGAATTGATGTGATATACTTTTCATATTTAAGGAAGTTGCTGTAGTAGCTGCTGCAAATGAGAAGTCAATTATACTAATTATAAAAAAAAAAAAGGAAAAAAAAAAAGAGAAGTCAATTACTAGTTAGTAGTGTATTGCAAGGAGCATATTTCTTTCTTTGTTTTGTTGGTTATCGATTTAGAATCTGTAGGACTGCAAATTAAAATATCTGTTCGGTTATTAATTTGTGAAGCGTTCTCTCTCTAGGATAATGAAAAATAAATGATAACTCTTTTTTATCGAGTGGGTAGAGATGTCCAAATTGTTGAAACAATCGATTGAATTAATTTAATCAATTTTTCGATTAATTTTTTTAATCATTTCGATCGAATTAATTTAAGCATTTCGATATTAACTGATCAAATTGATATTGTTTATATAATCAAGTTTTTTTTTTTAAAAAAATAATTTTATATTATATATATTATATTTAATTTATACTAAAGATTTTCTTCAATTTATCCTTTATATAGCTCATTAAAAATCTCTCATATTCTTTTCTCATATCTATATTCATCTATTTAATTTTACAACCATCAGAATCTGAAATATATATATTTTTTTATTTGAACCAGATTGAAATTATTTTCGCTTATAGTTATGTTAGCTCTTAATTTGGTATGTGCTCCTTCAAACTTTAGCACATGTACATTAATTTTCTTTTTGTTGGTTTGTGGCAAACTATTAAAGTAGTAATATTTTTAGTTAGAAGTAATAAAATATAAAATTTGTTTTTAGGCTTTTTGTAATTAACAAAAAATAAATAAACACATTGGTTTGGTGTCTTGTTTGCACGCTTTCTAACAAAAAAATGAAACCCTAATGAAGTTTTCTTTCCGGTTTTGATCATTTCTCCTTATGCCTATAATTTTTATGAAATTTTATACAAAATCTTCATAGAGAAAAGATCATTGAGATTTACAAAATCAATTTCACTTTTTGGTTTGTAACGAGATGTTAAGAAATTGAAAAAGTTCATTGACAATCAAAAAAGAATATAATAGTAATTGAATAAAAATAATTAAAAATATATTTAATTATTATTGTAATTTTTTTATTTTTTATGATTACTTCTGTGGATCAAAATTCTGGTTTGTAGGGTTTCTTCAAGTCTAGTTGCTTCCTCCATTGAGAAGTAACTTCAGGCTTAGCTCTTGGGGGCTCTTAAGGGCAGTGGGTATTGAATTTTAGGAAGTGCTCATTTTCAAATTTCCAAATCATCCTTTTTCAACCATTGCAGGTGGCTCTTCCTTGAAAGCCTCCATAATCAATTAGATTTTTGTTTTTTCGCTTTTAAATTTTGTTGTGGGGATGGAATTTTCTCGAAGGGGCTTGTCAGTGTGTCAATTTCAACACAAAACAGTTATTTATCATAGGTGTCAAGACAAGAATAGGAGAACTGGCATCTTCTTTTCAAGTCGGTCACATCTCTGATAAAGTCTCTCTTACCCAAACGAAGCATCATTTTCAGTATCAACTTTTGTATTTTAAATGTGTCGTTTTCCTTTAGTGTAGCGTTAAATACAAAATTAAAAAAAAATTCTTAATTTGTTCAGAATTAAATCTAGTTCAATTGAAAAATTTATTAATATTTTAAAAAAATTTATTAATAATATCAATATAAATACAAAATTTAAATATTAATATTATCAGTAGAAAAAATTTAAAATTTTCTCTTTATAATCAAGATATTTTTTGTATTTTCTTTAAGAAATGATAAAATGAGTAAAAAGTTTTTATGTTTGGTATTTATTATAATTTCACCCTCATAAGTAGAAACTTATTTAATTAAAATCAATAACAATAATAATAATAATAATTTAATTTTTTTAAATAAAATAATTATAATAATAAATATATATTAATGATCTTGTAGAACATAAGTATTGATAGTTGTAATTTAAATATACAGTATGGAGAGTTTAAGTAAAGTACTTTTTGCATTATCTGTTTATTGGTTAATTTTGTATGTCAAATCTGATAAAATTTATATACCGAATTAAGTGGCTGCAGATATCCGATACCAAACTCGAATATAAACTCAAAACCCTGATTTTTTTTTTCTGTTCAAAACTAAAAAAATATAAAATATTAATTTAAATTTTAAATCATTAATTAAAAATAAAAAAAATACCAAAAAAAATTACTTAGTAAATAATAACTTGCAGAAGTAACATATATAATCTAAATTTCTTCATTAAAATTAAAAATAAAATAAAATTTAAAAGATTTAGTGTTGAACCTCCATTAAATTTTAACATTTTTAACAGAAGAAAGAAAAAGCCATAATTAACCCACTGTTCTCCATCACCGGTTCTTCTCCTTCACTCGCTGAGACTCTCTCTTAGATACAAAGACACCAACATAGAGAAAGAACAAAAATAAAAGAGACCAAAAGTAAAGCAAAGCAAAAAAGACCCATCACAGGTTCTTCTTCTTCTTCACTCACCTACGTCTCGATCTTGCCTCTCTTTTCATCACGATCAAGTATGCAACAAGATTTCAGTGGTCACAAATCCACCGGAAACTACGGTGGAGGGGTAGCATAGCTGCATTAAGAAACGGTTTTGAGATCCATCGTCTCCCTCCCTTTTTCTCTCTCTTAGATCGTCTCTCTCTCTACTTCAATTCAGCATCAATGGGGATGGCAAGATCTGGGTTTGCAATTTTTTTAGTTGATGTAAATTTGAGACGTTGATGTTCATGAAAACATTGAAAATTGGTTATTTAAATTATTAATTATCCCCAAAAACAAATTAGAAATTTTTAGATTGTTATTTATCTTTTTCTCTTGATTTTTGGACTTTAATCTTGAACATTTTGCTATTATTGATGCTAAACTTGAAGAATATTTTGCAGTTTCATTCTCTTAATTTTTCAATTTAAAAAGGATTTTTGGAATTTTGCAATTGATCTAAGGTGAACCTGGACTACACTGAAGTCGAACTACAACTACTTACAAGGAGTCTCTTAGTTGTAAGCTTGGGTACATGATAGAAACTACAATCCATATGAGTTTTGAGGGTGCGATGTGGGGTTATTTTCTTGTGCTCTGGTCCAGTAGTTGTAAACAGGGGAGGCTTTGCTTGATAGTGAGATACTCGTGTGTTTGTTGGGAACGTTCAGAGTTTATGTACTGGAGTGGGAGTATATGTGAACAGTTTGGTTAGTTTTGTTTGCTTCAAATTCTATGTAATTGTAGTTTCAGGTCGTAATGTGCAAAGGGATGCATTTTTTTAGGGCTTTGTGAATTTTTCCTGTGTGAAAGAAGACTGACAGAGTATGTGAAAGAATATAGGAAACAAAGTTAAATGGTATTCTGGGCTTAGTATCAAATAAATGCTTACGTGGAGGGGTTATTGACCTAAGTTAATATATTTGACTAATTGAGATAATGGTGGGGTTTTAGTATTCTTAAATCAAAATATATTTAATTCAAAGTATCTATATATTTTAAAATTATAAGTCTTTATGTTGTGTAAGTTAAGTTATATTATAGGTGATTAAATATAATTTTATCAAAAATTAATGGATTTTTTTCGGTTTTAGATACGTGTTAGGTTTGACCCTTAGGTTATTGGTAGCCACTAAATTCAATTATATATAAAAATTAATATTTATATATTTTTATACATATTATAATTAGCAAATTATTTAAGAATGCAAAAAAAAAGAAGATTAAATCCCCGACTTTTAAGACAAGCATCAATTTTTGTTAAAATATATTTTCATTCTTTTTAATTTTAAGCAAAGTAATTTGGAGTATATATGTTACTTCTGCAAGTTACTCTGTACTATTACTAGGTAGTATTATTTTTTGTGTTTTTCTATCCTTAATTAATAATTTAAGATTTAAATTAGTATTTTTTATAATTTTGAATAGAGAAAAAAATAAGGTTTTAGAGTCATATTCTAGTTTGGTATCGAGTTTCTGCACTTGCTTGATTCAGCATATAAATTTTGCAAACTTCGACATAAAAAATTGACCAATAAACCGGCAATGCAAGAATTAATATGCTTAAACTCTTTAAACTCGAGATCTAAATTACAAATTTCAATATTTATGTTCTAAAGTGTCATTAATATATTTATTATTATAATTATTTTATTTAAAGGGACTAAATTATCATTGTTATTATTGTTTTTTATTTTAATTACATAACTTTCTAACTATGAGGGTGGAATTATAATAAATATCAAATGTAAGGAATTTTACTCATTTTATCATTTTTCAAAGAAAATGGCAAACAATGCGGTGGATATAAGGAGAAAGGGAGTGTGTACTTAGCGCTACCATTTTTTAATATATATATATATATATATATATATATATATATATACACATTATTTATTCTTTAGAAAAAAAACGCATAAGAAATTATTTTCAAGTCAAAGAAGAAATTTTGGTAGTAGTGAGATCAGAGAACGATTCTTAATTATATCAAATTTAGTTTTAGATCTATTTAAAACTTTATCCGTAATTTTAAAAAATTTTCATTTGTATTCTACCCACATATAAAATTTTATATTTTAAACATGTCTTCAAAATTACCATTAGAATATTAAATAGATTTAAAATATTATTTTAAATTTGATTTAACCAAAAAAAAAAATTATAAGGAGAGACTATGATGGTATTTGATTTTGATGCTTGCGTAATATTCCTTTTGTGTAGACCTATTGCAATCTTCGGCAAATGGATGAATGGAAAGATGAACTGTTGACACTTTGAAGTCAACTGTCGGTCGATATACCTTACGGTGAAGTTTTGTACTGCCACCTCATAAATTTGAGCTTTTAGATTTTAGTAAATTTTCTATGTGTTTTTAAAATGATGCATAGTTGATAGGTAAACTATTTTTTTTTTATTAATAGTGCGATGTGCTTCTTAAGATTGTTAATTAAATTTATTAATTTTTTATATTTATTTTAAAAATATTTTGGAAGAGTTCAAAGATATTCTTCTACCCAAGATAAGAATGTGAAATACCAATTGATGAAGAAGATGGTGGTTGAAATTGAGGATACAAGGTTAACAATCGTCTTTGACCTCATATATAAATGACTTCAAAATATTGATCAGTTATAAAAATCACGTTTAAATTGCTTAATACTAATAACATTATACAATTTTTCAGTGATAATTCGGTTTAGATTACCATGTGGAATGACACTGAATTTCATGTTAATGAAGACATTTGAACTTATCAGCTCCATTAATTTTGGTTGTCACATCGACAACCGTGAAAAAATATATTGGTACTTTAATTCATGAATTACTTAGGATTTGGCTTCAATTGATATGATAGTCTGAAAACAAAAACAATTGAAATTATAGTATCAAATATATATATATATATATATATATATATATATATATATATATATATATATTATTTTAGGCGTGTACAAGTTGTCTAAGACATTTGACACCAAGATTTATATGAACCTAAATGTACCAGAAGTGGAAACTTTGATGAGCATGCACGGATTAAAAATGTTTCTATAATATGTATCTACATACATCGATTTTTTTACATGTTCATTTTCATATATCTTTATTATTAATGATATTATAGAAACTATAATTATTTTTAGATGACTAGTAATATAAAAAATATCATGCATCATGTCTATTATCTTCATTTAATTTTGTATCCACCGCTGATCAACACATAGAAGAATATGTCATGCCACAAAAAGTGATAGTTCATGTTGAACAATTGATGTTCCATAATAGGAGCACAATAGCTTTTATCTTAAAAGCTATGTATAATCCTACATCCGAGGTATGTAATTAAAATAAGTTACATGTATTAGGATTATAGAGATGATAACTTAAAAACAATATTTCTTTTTGCATACTATTTTTTTGTATAATTCTCATTCATATTAAGTGTTTCTCATAAATTTTTTTTTATAGGAGAACAATTACACATGTAGAGTGACAATATTAAAAGTTGATACCATGCATGGATGACATTACATATCTTGCCAATATTGTCGTAAAAAACCATAAAAGGATAATGGAAAATACCAGTGTGTATGTGGTTTAGATGCCAAAGATCCAGTTCTAGGTAATGAAATTTCATAAGTTCAATGAAATATCTGCTTATATATATATATATATATATATATATATATATATATATTAGTCTAAGTTATTTTGCCAACTTATAAGATAAATTATTTCAACACATAATATATGTTAACTATTGAAGTGTACAATCTTTTTTGTGGTGCTATATTTGTCCTTTTTAAGCAGAAAGCATTATACAGTGTTTTGTAGGTCATCTTATTTAAACAAATAATAAGGTAATATATTTTACATAAGAATCATTTTTTAATTGATGATACTAAATGAATTGTCTATATATGATTCTTAATTATATAATGTAAATTTATATAGGATGGTGGACATGATATTGTGCAAAGCATACTGCAGAGAATGATAGGTCAAACATATATTTTCCAGATAAAACTAAATGACTACAACAAAAAGAAAGGGAGTACAAAGTTCACAGTTGCAAGGGTTTATGATTTTGACCATTCGCGTGAATGCCATTATCTATTGGGTTTTATAAGAGAGGTAATAAAAAATTAATAGAATTTCTAACAAACAAAATATCTTAACTATCTAACAAACAAAATATTGATGGATCTTGTAGTCTAATTCTTCATCATCTCAACTATCTTAATTCAAAAGCTAATATCACCCCACATTGTTCGTTATCTAAGTCAGTTGCGTCTAATCAAAATATTGAGGAACCTCCGCTGAAAAAAATATGCATAAGAGAGTATATATCTTTAATCTTTATTATAAAAATATATTTAGTACATTCAAAAACATAATTAAATTTATGTGACATAAATCTTATATATTTTAATACTTTGAATATGTTAGGAAAAAACAACTCTTTTGAGCAAGAGCCTTGACAAAAATACTGAATTTGATTGTTTATCTTAATTGAATTATTGGATTCTACAAGATTTTTTTTTATTTATTTGAAGATTTATTTTTGTTTAATTTATCGTATAACTATCCGTTTGAGTTTTAATAATTAAGTTCATTTTTAATTTTTATTTATTTATTTAATGAATCTTGCATCACTACTATAGATATGATAAACTTAAGTTCTTAAAATTAAAAAATGTAATAGAATGCATCTATCTCGAGCATTTGTACAGGTTAACAATATCATAATATTTTTTATTTAAATATTTAATTATGTACTAAGTAAATTTATTTATAAAGAAAAAAATAAATTATTTATATATTTGTTTTTATGAAGAAAAAAAATTCCAATGCATTTACATGGATTTTTTTTCCTTAAATTATGGAATTATCGTTACAGATAAGACAAACTATGACTTAATCTTGTGTAAAGTATAACGTATCAATCTTTTGTGCATCCTTCCTAAGAGATGTTCTTTTTCTTTTAATTTATATGGTCTGATCAAATAAAGAAAGGTAAAGCTAATAATAATATATGCCTTTATTTTCTTTTTTGTATATTTTTGCTGCTATCTGTTTAAATTAATTATTTTATTTGTTTATATCAAAATATTACTTTGTTTTTTTTTTTTTGGTTCAATACTGTTGAAAATCACCTTTTGAATTCCAGGTGGTGACCTTCAAACACCCAAATCCCGAATGATTTGGACCGAACAAGAATCAAACCATAAAAGAGAAAAGACAAGCAATTGTTATCGAGGTTTGACAATTTGCCTACGTCCCCGTGAGCTCCTCCGAGCTCTCTGCACTAAATCAATGGAGTTCTTACAATTACAGCAATGAAAGAAGAGAAAAGAAAGAGATAAGAACTAAGTGTTTCCCTGGAATTTTCCCCAAGAAAATTCCAATTACAAAGCCCTTGAACCCCAATCTTGAATACACTCTCTCACTAGAAACACCTCTGAAGAATTGAGAGCCTATCTCTCTAAACACCAGCCACTCTTGGAATGAGACTTCTTCTTGTGTTTTTTCCTTGTGTGATGTATGATCCCTCTTATTGTTATTACTCCTAAATAACCCTTTATATAGAGCATTAACTTCCTTAACCAACTTGAAGTCAATCTCAACCCTTTGATCTTGAGAACCAAACAATCATGGCCCTCTAAGTGGTCTAAGTGATCCTGTGCATTTCAACCAAAACCCACGCACCAGCTTAAAAAATGCTGAAGTTAAGCAAAACAGGGGATAAACACCACAACATAAATAATTAACGCCGGCGCTTTTTTGTGCATATTTCGGCGCTTTAAAGCACTGGAATATGAATTTTTGGCGTTTTTCGTAAGCGCCAGATAAAGTGCCGGCATGTATAGTGTCGAAGCGCAAATACTAGCGCTTTCTGTAAGCGCCAGTATTTTGTGGTGCTTTTAAGCATCGGTATTTTGCGGCGTTTCTAAGCGCTGGTATATTGCGGCGCTTGTAAAGCGCCAGTAGATAAGCACCGATATATATAACGGTTTTAATTTGTTTTTCTCACATTATTTTAGTTTAGCGACGCTTTAAAGCGCCGCAATATATAACTATTTTAATTTTTTTTTACATTATTTTGGTTTAATATTGTATAATAAAATGAATCCTTCAGTAAATAGAATGTTCCGTAAAATTTAAAACTATTCTTCAATATATAAAATGTACCATAAAATTTCAAAATGTTGTTCAATATATAAAATATATCATCCATAAAAATTCTTTTACTCAGTACAAAACTCATATCATGTACAAAAAAAAAAAAAAACAATCATAGAGCATCACACTTGACATCAATTTTGAGGTCCTCTACTAACCAATTGTTTTATTAAAGACTTCAACTCATCCATTTGGGATTACATACTGTTCATTTGATCATCGTGCTTAGCTGTAATTTCTTGAATCTGATGCGACTGTTGTTCAATCTGATGCGCATGCTGTTGATTAGTTTCTTCCATTTGTGCTCTCAGACTATTTATCTCTTCAGCATAAGCCCCATAGTATCCCATTTCATTCCTCATTTGAGCTGAAAGTCCAAACACAGCAGAGGGTGTAACTCCAAAACCCTGACCTCGGACACGACCAAAACTCTCTTCACCTATAAGCTCGGTGAAGACTTCATTTTGTATTGCTAAATTATTGCTAGCATCAGAGGATCCTGAAGCTGCAACAAGTTCAGCAACACGAGCTTCTGCTGTCACCTACAATTAGGAAACAATAAAGATTAACTCCTCCGAATATTTAGTAGCTAATTACAGCGAAATATACATAAAACAAAAGGTGCTTATCATATTTTATAGAAAAACGGGCAGAATTTCCCCTATTTTTTCATAAAATCTCCTGCAAGAAAAACAAATATACAATCCAAACAATGTAGCCAATTCACAACCAATTTTAACTGCTTTCATTCAATCAGTAGTCAACCAGAAATACAAAGGGATGGAAAAGGGAAAGTAGTCTTTCCATATTATGGTTGGTTGCATACAATTCATGTTAACCATTCAAGAAGAAAGTAGTCTTCATCTAGCTTTTCTGTTCATCATGAAGGAAGTTGAATGATTATCACTAAAATTCTAATGGTAAATTATAGGATTTAAATAATCAAGTACATTAAAAAAGGAAGTTCTTAACCTTTCGAGAAAGCAAGTTATATCTCTACAGTTGCACATGTAAGTTAGGAACATAAGTATGCAGAGTCATCACAAGCCTGATGAAATTTTGTAACAATGAAAGCTTCTTTTTTCATGAGGCACTAGAAAGAATTTTTTTCTCTCTTAAAAAAACACAAAAACTACTCCAGGAGGAGTTTCATCGAATAAAATTATTAATTCGTTCACCATGCCACGCTAGACCTTCAATCCTTTCACTTCAAATCCCCATTTTGTATGCAAAAGTAGCATTTATCTAAACCATAGTAATGAAAAATGAAATAATTGGTATAAACCGATGTCCCTAATACTTTTTACTACCATGCTAACAATTTAAGAAAATCTATGTTACTCTCTCAGCATGATTGAAATTGACTCTTTTACAAAGTTTATTGCATCAGTACGCCACTAAGTTTTGTCATTTTGAATTTCTTTAATATTAGGAGTAAATAATCTTATGTTCTTATATTTGATAAATAGGCCTAGTTAGGTTATTGACTCTTTAGAAGTGGTTTTAGTTTAGTCTTTACAAGTTCTGAAATTTAGTCACAATTACTAATTTTACTGCAACAAGCCCCTGTTTCTTACATCTAATCGAACAATTTTCTAAACCAAGTAACGAACAACCATAGTACTCTTGTTCATAGCTGTCCTAAATCACCTAGCAATGAGATTAAGACTTTAATTTAATCCTTGTTAAACTATGTACAACCATCCATAAGTTTAACACCAAAACCCATTATCAATCTTACCTATGCTATTTGTTCACCAAAAAAAATGAAAATTCAAGCTATCTAGTCATTTCTAGCACTTACTAACCCAATATTAATTTTCTCTAATATACCCTTCATATCTCTCCGAATATTTATTTCATTCTTTACAATCAAGAAAAATTTTGAAACGTACTAAGAGAGATTATGTAGAAAATTCGGTAGTCTCCTTTTCAAAATTTTCCAATAGCCAACTCAATTAGTAATTCAAAAACACTTCAATCCAAATTCGTATCCCTTCAAACATACCTCATTCTCCAAGAATTTAATCAATAATGTAATTATAACTGAAAACCCCCAAATTTAAAATTATAGAATATATATCATATTTGATTCACTTAAGCTTGATTTAAACAATGAGATTTAAGCAACTAAATTAATGAAATTAGATTAATAAATCAATGTTTAATCAACATCTTTAATCTCTTAGATATTTGATAATCAAAATCTACTTACCAACATAATCCAGTATCTCCTATCATGAGCACACTTTTTATTTGATCACTGGTAATCCTTGGTATTCAATTCACGCACAAGTGAACAACCAACAATGTTTATACATCATAGCTATGAATAAACAGAAGAGTAATAAAATAATATGGCCAGATAACTAGATGCAGCAGTAATGGTTCAATATCTCGCAGGCCAATAAAATCAATGTGCCAATCCCTTGCTACAACAGAATTCCATTACAAAAGAGTAAAACCCAATTTCAACCAAATGCTCAGGTTTCCCCTCTTATGTTGCTTCCAAAGGCTTATGTAAATTTCATTTCTTAAGCTTAACTTTATTAAGATCTAAAGCAGATGCTAACCTCCATTAGAACAAAGAGAACAAAATGTTTAAATCTTGCATAACGATCTTAATCAAATGAAAAGTTTTCACCTTTATCATAATTTGATAAGCATTACTTACATTTATACTGGCAAAATAATTTTTTTTGGATAAGCATTAAAAAAACAGAATGTGAAAATCTCTTATAAACTGTATAAATTGCAACAAAAATTTGAATAACTGTATAAATTGCAAAGTTGAGCTCAACTAAAATCTCTCAATCACAAAATGTGACAATGCTGTCCAAAGAAGCATAGGTACAAGTTTATAGAAGTTTCATAGGTTAATGTCTACAACCACCAATTTATTTTGTTGATTAATGGTAAGATTTAACCTAAAACTAACACTCTACCCTGCCTAACTCGACCCATTTCATTTGAGGAGAATATTTGACCAAAAATCCACACTAAATGACATGACTATTGACACATCTCCTGGTTTTCACAGTATTGATCTCCAAGAAATAATTAGTACTGAAGTTCAGCTTTACCAATCAAAAAATAAAAATACGAAGTTCAGCTTCTTTACTGGTTTCTCTAAAGCATTTATTTCCTCTTCAGTGTAGTTGTACATCCCCTAGAGATGCAATGTTTTTCACTTCTATTTCTAGTTGTCAACTTCCCCTTGATAACAGTCACACAGTCTCATCAAGGCTTCAAAAAGACCATGAGAAATAAAAGTTCTGTCATTTCATGAGACTACAATGGAAAAGCTCAAAGATCTTTGGCACCCTGCAGTGAGCCTAGTTTATACTGTAAATGTCATGGCCGGAATTTGTATAGCATTGACTATGAAGATATCTATGCTCTTCATTCAAAGCTCATAGCTTGTTAAGAACTGTATTTCATAAATGTTTACAAAGTTTATTGCTAATTTAACTTTTTAATGATTAGTGCCAGACAAGATCACTTTTATTATTAGCAAGTAAAAGAAACATAAATTGATCAGCATGAAACTTCAAATCACTGAAAGCTAATACTGGACTAACACAACAACAACAACGAATCAAAAAATACAAGATTGAGTTAATCGTATTGCTCTATTGATACAAAGTTATTAACAATTCTAACAAGTTAGAAACACACAAATCATATCCAAATCGTCAAATGTATAGTGAACTTACCATAAATTGTCGTGATGCATCATCAATAAAAGTCCCATCCTTGCGTTTATGAGTTTCAGCAAAAAACTCTATGCGCCCGGGCTCATTCTTATGTGTCATCTCCTACCATGTATGAAAAGAGTTCAAATTTTGACTCAATACACTACATCTCAAATGAAAGATTGGATGAATGAAACAAATTAACTCACATATTCATCCTGTCTTCTCGCAAAACTCTTTGAACCGGACGTGTGAGGACATTGTTGTCTTTCACGTGCCGCTGTCCCTATAGTTGAATATCTCTACACCAATAATAAACCAATTGAATAATCAGTCATTAATAGACAAATAGAAACAATGAGAATCCAAATGAACATAATTATCTTAAAACAACCTCACTCTGGTCAGAGAACCAGTAGTTCACCAGATGCTTCCACTGGTCTTGATCTACGCCTTTTGGAACATCATTGCTCATAACTTGTTGTTTTGTTTTGTTCCTCACGTAGTCCCTTTTCAGCACATATCGGTAGTCCCTCCATTTTTTTCCTATCATCCTCAACAAAATATTGTATATCGCTTTAATCGTAGGGTAATGGAACTTCCTCTACCACAAAGAAAGGAAATCGATGTCAAATAAACATTATTGGTGTTAGGGATTATGCATGTACAACACCACGAAAACAAAAAAAAAAACAAAAAAAATTGGAGGCAATCAATGGTTATTAAGTTGTTACTTACCCGAATCAATATAACAAGATCCTTCTTATAGCTAGAAGGGACCTTCTTCCAATCTGTGTAATTAAGCGGACAAAGGTTCCCTCTCTTTGCAACCTTACCCAACCAGCTACTTAACATTTGACCACCTTTCTTAATAGGTTGATGACATGCATTGAAGTGGGCCACAATTTTTTCCCCATGTTGAAGGGACCACACTTGTGAGGGTCTTAGGACACGTGTTTGCTTCCACAACCTCCCTTCAGGATCTACAAATTTTATAATTAGTATAACAATGTGGTATCAAACTAGTTAGAGAGAGAATGTATTATAATACAAAAATTATCAATTATCTTGTATTGTTCACTATCATTGTGATCACTTGCCGCTGTTATTGGCTCGGTATCAGAATCATTTTGCGAGTCATAATCATCATCAAGGTGATACTCATGCTCATAGTGAATATCTTCTTGATGGTGTGAAGACTCAGCAGCATACTGGTTTGTCATGTTATCTCTAACCGAGGTAGGGATATTTTTTGACCTATACATCTTGCAATCTGTATACATAAAAACATTAAAATGATTATATCTCACACTATCACGGATGCATTAAAAGTTAACAAGAATTAGAAGAGCCGCACCTGAAAGATAGGAATGGTCAATGGGTCGCAGCAATCAATAACTTCAGAGAACTTGAGAACAAATGAACAAATAATTGCTTCAAATAGTATTTAAAGAACAAGCAATAATTAATGATACAACTAAAACAGAAATTTATGACATTCTAAAGTAGCATTCAACAAACAGTACACAAAAAAGTTCAGGACTCTTGTTATGTGTGATACAAAGCAATAGTAACCCGATAGATTACAATAAACCCTAACAAAACTCGTTGACACACAAGTCCATCACATAAATACACATCCAAATATAATTACACGGAAATGCACATAAAAGTAGTTGGTATCTTCGTCAATGTCCATCCTAGCCCAAGTTGAGATACAATCTAATTGATCGTCTACCACTACATTAGGAAGCATGAACTGATTGTAAGTGTCATCATCCTCTTCCTGCGTTTTTTCCCCTATTTCATATAGGTCCCTTGGCTTTGTGATCACAACATGATACCATTCCATTCTTGTTGGGTCTTGCACATAAAACACTTATTTCTCTTGAGATGAAAGTACGAACGGGTCATCCTTCAATAACTGACCAGTGTGTATTAACCTATTCAAGTTCACGAGAATGCACCCACTTGCATCTTTCTTTAAACCCCTGGGTGAATTAATATCCATCCAATCACAACGGAACAACACAATCTTAAACGTCCCATAGTAATCCAACTCAATGATATCATTGAGTACACCATAATACATTTTATCATCCACTTCAACCATAACTCTCGAATTTTGAGATCGTCTACACCTCTCACGTTCCTTTGTGTGGAATTTAAAACTGTTGATGTTAAATCCATTGAATCTCCTAACAACATTATTCGGACCTCGAGTAAAGGCAATTAGTTCATTTGAATAATTGTTATCCACCATCCATGGCACTTAAACATTTCCAAACAATTAATATGAGACAACAACATTCAATGTTTAATTGAAAACACTGATAACTTTCGAAAACTCTTGTTATTATGCCTAACCTGTCTCATAAGCCATGAGGGAAATTTCTCAACCAACCACTTTTGTTCGAGACTTTGTATTGGTCGATTAGAACGGTTGGTTAGCCTTTGAGCAGCCAAAAATTCGCTGCAATATTTGATGTTTTTATGTCACTGTTAGCCATCATAGTGATAATAACATATAATAAAAACTTAATTTAAACACATGCTTACTAATTAAATTCCTTTATTGATACTAACCTATGAAGATCAAAAAGTTTATCATTATGGAGCAACACATAACAATGTGCTTGAGCCAATGACATGTCATCGAGCTCAACACTCACAATCTTTCCCATTATCTGTCCACCAGAGGAAAACATGTATTCATCCGAAAAATTTACTGTATCACTGTTCCTTTGGGGGTGGTTGAATTTTGTCTCTACACCTTTGAAGTATTAGGAGTAATATGTTAGACACTCTTCCCCATTGTACCCTTCAGCAATTGACCCCTCGGGTCGAATTCTATTACGTACGTAAGATTTCAAGAACACTAAATACCTTACAAAGCCAAAAAAAATGAAAGATAAATTATGTAATCAATATATAAAAAAAAAACCAAAGTGCACAAAATAGCTTTGAACATCTAACCTCTTAACAGGATACATCCACCTGTAGTGTACGGGACCCCCAAGTCTAGCCTTGGAGGCTAAATGAATGATAAGATGAACCATAATGGTAAAGAAACCCGGGGGAAATATTTTCTCCAAATGGCAGAGTGTCAAAGCAACACGCGACTCCAATAAGTCAAGCTCATGGAGATCAAGGGCTTTAGAGCATAAAGTTTTGAAAAATGATGATAACTCAGACACAACTGCTACAACATGTCTAGGCAAAGATGCTCTTATGGCAATCAGAAGGATTTCTTTCATCAATATGTGACCATCATGACTCTTTAGGTTTAACAGCTTACGATCCTTTAGGTTGACACATTTCGAGATGTTTGATGCATACCCATAAGGAACTTTAAGATTTTCCAAAACTGTCAAGAAATTCTACTTCTCCTTCATGGACATAGTGTAGCATGCTGGAGGCAAGTGATCTTTTCCATTAGGAAGAACAACTAAATGGAGGTCTTTCCTAATACCAATTTCCTCGAGATCGCGGCGTGCCTTCTTATTATCTTTAGTCTTACCATCTATATTCAATATTGTTCCAATCAAATTATCACATACATTATTCTCTATATGCATCACATCTAAATTATGACGCAATAGATTGTCTTTCCAATATGGTAACTAAAAAAAGATGCTTCTTTTTTTCTACAACGTATCTACAACTCCCCCATCCATAGGAATATCCTCATTATCAACATTTTCAAGGAAATCGTCCACACCCTCAAAAAGTTTATCAACTTCATCCATTAGCACTTGCCCCGTAGAGGTACCAACATCTTCTCTTGCCCTCTTCTTAGCAGGCTTTGAGGTTTTACCATAGCTATAGTTCTGACCCTCTAGTTGTCTTAAAACATCATGGCCAGACGGTGGAACAGAAGCATATCCCAACTCTATGGTGCCATCAAACTGATCCTTTTGAAAACCAAACTCATGGTTTTCTGCTAACCATCGACGATGACCCATATAGCAAAACTTTCCCCAGTGCTTTAACCATACAGAATGCGTAGATTCCCCACAACATGGACAAGCAACCCGCCCCTTGGTGCTCCAACCAGATAAGTTTGCATAGGCTGGAAAATCATTAATGGTCCAAAGAAGAGAAGCGCGAAGCTTAAAGCTTTGATTGGTGGACGCATCAAACGCATCAACACCATCCCATAATTGTTTCAACTCTTCAATTAGAGGCTGCAAAAAGATATCAATATCATTACCGGGGCTTCTCTCACCAGGAATAACCATTGAAAGGAGGAAGGATGTTTGCTTCATGCAAAGCCATGGTGGCAAGTTGTATGGGACCAAAAGAACAGGCTATGTGCTATAAGTTGAACTTATTGTTCGAAAGGGATTGAACCTGTCACTAGCTAGGCCAAGCCTAACACTGCAAGGATCAGCGACAAAATCGGGATACAATCTATCTAATTCATTCCAGGCTAATCCATCCGCAGGGTGTCTTAAAATCCCATCCTTTGTCCGATCTTTGTCATGCCATCTCATCAACGACGCCGTTTTAGATGACATATATATCCTCTTCAATCTCGGTATTAGCAGAAAATAACGCAATACCTTAGCTGGCTTTTTATTTTTCGATTGACCGTCCATCTCATTCAACGGATCCTCAACATCAGCATTGTTTTTGACCCACCGTGGCACACCACACGCATGACAAAATTCATCATTCACATACTCACCCCAATACAGTGTGCAGTCATTAGGACAAACATGAATCTTCTCATACCCAAGACCCAATCCTTTGATAATCTTCATGGCTTCATAATAATTTGATGGCAATGGAGTACACATCGGAAATGCCATGTTGATAAACTCGAGCAACATAGTTAGAGATTTACCAGACCACCCATTCAAACATTTGAGGTGTAGTAGATATAACATGAAACTTAACTTTGTGAAATTCTGACAACCTGGATAAAGTTTAGTATCGTAATCTTTCATCAAATTGCGATACTAAGTCGTCTCATCAATAGTAGAACGAACTGGATGTTCGACATGTGAAGGATCACCACAATTATTGAACTCAAACCCACCATGAGCCTGTTGCTCTTCACCATGCTCATTTGAAGATCCCACTTCGATTCCTAAACTTAACGGTTCATTGTTTGAGTTTTCACAAGTAACCTCGAAGGCACCTCAGAGCAAACCCAACACGTCATCTCGTCCCATGAAGCCACCTGGAAGACTAGTGGGTTGTGAACTAGTGTGAGTGTGGTCTATACGAGAGACTTTCTCCCCATGAAAAACCCACTCGGTGTAACCTGGACTAAACTCTTTATACAATAGATGCTCCTGAACAATTTCTGGTTCGAATGAATAACAATTACCACATCTCCTTCATGGACAAACAATACTACCACGACCACAAGCTTTCTGACATGCAAATCTAATGAAGTTTGCAACACCATCCATATAGGCTTCACTCGACCTCGGTTTATCTATCCAACTTTTATCCATTTTTAGATTACGCCAATAGACTTTCCTAAAAAAATGTTAATAAAGTCATAATTGTAATATTTTTGGCAAAAGAAGGCATAATCACAAACTTTGATTTGATTGGTAAGTGGACGAACTGAAATTTATAACAACAAATTGAGCTAAGTAAGTGCGATTTGCACAACCAATAAACTTAGCAAACTAAGATGATTAGTGTTTTCTTCTCACATTAAAAATTAAGCAATGCATTTTATGAACTAATAATCAGTTTTTGAATTAAGTAAAATTTTAATTATCCAAAGAAATTAACAAATACAAATGTGCAAAGAACAAGTCGCATATGATACAAACTCAATGCCCCAACTCCCAACAATCTTACTATCCAACATATTTTTCACTAAGTAATCTAAGCCTCACATAGTCACATGTGCAGGTGGTGGTGCTAGTGCAGCAACAGCACCTGTGCTGGTGCTGCAGCTGCACCAGCACCAGCACAGGTGCTGCAGCTGCACCAGCACCAGCACAGGTGCTGCAGCAAATGCAAAGAAGAGCAATTTTTTTAAACCCACTTGCATCTTTTTTTAAACCCCTAGGTGAATTTATTTTCCCTTTTTCTTTAAACCCACTTGCATCTTTCTTTAAGAAATTTTCTTGCTTTCAAAATCAACATTTGTGAATGGAGGAAATCATGATCATCTTACTGAAAAGAAAAAAAAAAGTAAATCATGATCAGATCAAACAACAACCATTTTCTAATTAAATCTAAGTAGAGGAAGAAAATATTTATGATCCAACTTCCCAAAGCTGCCCTAAAGTTTTCATTTGTTAAATAGCAAACAAGAAGATTAAAGGAATATTTCAGATTTTACAATTTTTATAGGTCATACACGTTGCCCTCCCTTCAACCCAGCTCAGTGCACAATATATCACATGTTCAATCACCCACAAGCATAGTGCTTCTAGTATTGATCCAAATGCAAGTTGAATTAACACTAATAAAGGGTATCACACAAGAAACTTCCACTGAAATAATCCTTAAAGTGTTTGACAGTATCCCAGAATTAATGAACTGCATATAGTAATTCCAAGTTACCGTCATACAGTAACTGCAAGAAATAGCCATAATTGGATACCAAGTAGAATGCTACACATAGATTTTCCAGCACCGTTAAATCAAGCCATCATTATTTATATGAAATGCTCTCCATATAACCTGGATATTTGAAGAATCATATTTGAATCTTCAGCAACTCAACTAACCAATTCTTTGCTAAAAAGAATAACAGACTAGTGTATGAAAACACTCACATCTATGAAGACTTTAAGGTGAAATACAAGCATGGCAAATAACCAAAACTAGTCAATACTAGTCTTTCAAGGTCTCTATATGAGGCTGGTATCTATCCAGCATCAGAAGGTTTAATAGCAAATTGATTTAATTATACTTCACACAAAAATTAATTGAATAGATGAGCTATATAAAGAGTGCAAGTGGACACTGATAGTAGTGAAATAAGGTAAAATCATTTGCTAATATCATTAACAAGACAAGAAAAGAAAAGAAAAAGGAAGAGGTTACTATCCCTTAAGAAATAAATATTACAGTATTACACTAAAAAAGGAGAAGACAAATAGGGACTCAGAGTTGTTAAGTAGAATAAAGCAAATGCAATGCAAACAAGAGACAATCACACTAGAACCGTTGAAGTAAAGTATAAAATCAATACCTTGATATTAAAGGAAGGGAACAGTATATATCATCGTACTTGCAATGGGCATTAAGCACATATAATTTAGTATGAAGATCAATATACTGTGAAGTAAAGTTATTTTAATTACTAGATTTTAAGTGAGAGATACAAGTGGCTGGTGGATCCATAGCATGAAATTGATGATTGTTAGACAGTGTTGGCGTCGCAAACATATTTCTTGCCTATTTCTTGCCTTTCCTTTAGTTTCCCAAAAGAAAGAACCACCCAGAGGGCCATGACTTGATACCAAGAGGAAAATCCCCAAATTATCCAATCATTACCTATTAGTGAATTAATAGCAAATTGATTGAACATAACAGAATTTCAATATCAAATGACGAAAAACAAAAAACTTAAAAGCTTAACAAAAGAGTGTGTCGGTACCTGGCAGGGAGTATTGGAGCTGCTGGTGCCTTGTGGGATAGCTTCGCCGAAAAATTGAACCCAGTCATGGAAAGATACAGAGACGCCGCCGGTGCTTCTGGAAGGAAGAGAGAAAAAGGTAAGCTTTGGTGAGGGGGTCTGAGGGAGAAAAAAGAGAAACGAGAAGAGGAAAGAAAAAACCCACTTATGCCTTAGCCCAAGAGACGTGATAGCAAGACACAGGCGCGGTGGAGCTAAGGGCGGAGCAGATAAAAAATTCTAGGGGAAATGGCGCTATGGAGTGGCACGAGCATCAGAGAAATTTGGGAAAGTTTCAGGGGAAATGGCGGCAGGTTATTTATATTGGAAATTTTTAGCATATACTGGCACTTATAAGCGCCGCTATATGCTTATCTTCATATTCCGGCGCTTTTAAGCTCCGGTATATGCAGAGGAGCATATTCCGGCGCTTCAAAGCGCTGGTATATGGAATGGGTTTCCAACATATACCGGCGCTTTCAAGCGCCGGTATATGCTCGAAATCCATTCCATATACCGGTGCTTTGAAGCGCCGGAAAAAACAGAGTAGCACATACCGGCGCTTGAAAGCGCCGAAATATGGAATATGTTTTTAGCATATAGCGTCGGTATATGCTCGAAACCTATTCCATATTCCGACGCTTCCAAGCGTCGGTATATTCTGGCGCTTTTAAGCGCCGCTATATCAAATCATATTCATATATAACGGCGCTTTGAAGCACCGTTATATTTTCTGTGTATATTGCGGTGTTTTTACGAAGTGCCGGTAATTAAGCTCCGGTAAATATCATTTATGTTGTAGTGAAACAACCCACTTGCTGGAGGTCGCGGCGTGGCTGGTCTGTGCCGCGGCGCACAACAGGAGGAATTTTTTCCTCACTTGCTGGTGGCTGCGGTGCCAAGGGCTGAAGCTGAAAAACTTCAGCATTTAATTCTTAGACAAATTCCCAACAAATACTTTTCTTGTTAATAATATAAGTTATAGTAGACTATGAATTTAGGAAGACGGATGCGATAAACATGAAATCAATGATGGGATTATTTTGCCAAAACTCAATTTGTTATAACGTAAAAGGAATGCCTTCAAATTAATTAAATTTCCCAATACTGCAGCAAATAAAATGATCAATGGCCGATTAAATTAATTACCATAAACTACACTACAGAGAAGCACAACTCATAAAATATTATATTGTACTCCGTTAAAGTTGGAGATTTTGTTGAAAGTAAAAGTGGATTAACTTTGCAAAGCGATAAGGATAGGATAAACTTAAACGATTCAAATTGGAATGGTCAATAAATAGCATCGAAAAGGAAGGACAGATTGGGAATCACATAATTACATGTAGCGTTGTGACTCTTTAACTCTATAAATAGAGTGCACACAGTGACTCTTAAGCTCACTTATCTTTTAGTGTTTTAAATAATTAAGTACGTAAAACACTTTTGATTGAGAAAGTAGGTAGTAGAAGTAGAGGGATGGAAGTGAAATTCTATAAAAAGTCACCCTTGTACATATTAGGCTTGTGTTTCGCTTCCTTTTTCTTGTTATTTACATCCTATCCAAGAAAAGAGAGTAATTAAGTAGGGTTAAGGTTTTAAGGGCAACAATTAGTTTTACAAAGAGACTAGAAGTTGAAGCATAGATAGAATCAATGGCGTCATTGCTCTCTTGGTCTGAGCTTCCAAAAGAAATATTGGCCTCAAAATTTGAATTTAACATGATCTAAGTGAAATACTTTTTTGTCCAAGTGAAAAATGAGATCGTCAAGAAAAATTAAATTTTGGAAGGTTATATAGCTCATGTTTTTTTGTGCATTTTCGCTTAAATAGTTACGATAGACATTTCCTTTGAAAATTTTTCACGAACTAAGATTTTAAAAGTTATATCAAAACCAAATGGATTATTTCACAAAACAAAGCTCTAAAAGAAATATTATACCCTCAAGAAGTTTTGCTCGTGTTATTCGAATTATCTCCCTCTCCTACAATTTATAACGCAATTTTATCCTTTTTTTTTTAATGGCTGGTGACCTCGAAAGTTGAATTTAACATGATCTAATTGAAATACACTTAGTTCTAATGGAAAAATGAGATCGTCATGAAAAATCAAATTGTGGAAGAAACTGGCCATCTTCGAAGATTATGGCTCACATTTTTGTCCATTTTCACTAAAATAGTTATGATGGTCATTTCTTTTGAATATTTACCACGAACTAGGTTCCAAAAAGTTATCTCAAAACCAAAGGGATCATTTCCCAAAATAGAGCTCTAAAGGCCTTATTATACCATCCAGAAGTTTTGCTCGTGTTAATTGAATTCTCTCACTCTTTCTAACAATTTGTAATGCACTTTTATCTTTTTTTTTTAATGTCTGGTGACCTCGAAAGTAAAATTTAACATGATCTAAGTGAAATATGCTTTGGTCTAAGTGAAAAATAGGATGATCAAGAAAAATCAAATTTAGGAAAATATTGGCTTTTTTCGAAGGTTATAACTCATTTTTTTTTGGGTGTATTTTCACTAAAATAGTTATAACAGTCATTTCGTTTGAAAATTTTCTATGAATTAGATTTCAAAAAATTTCATCAAATCCAAAGGAATCATTTTCCAAAATGGAGCTCTAAGGTCAAATTAAATCTTCTAGAAGTTTTGCGTTAATTGAATTCTCTCTCTTTCCTACAATTTGTAATGCATTTTATCCTATATTTTGACAGCTAGTGACTACGAAAGTTAAATTTAACACGATCTAATTGAAAATTTTAAATTTAAGATGATCCAATTTTTTGATGGCTGGTCACCTTGAAACTAGAATTTAACATGATCTAAGTGAAATGCGCTTTTGTCCAAGTGAAAAATAAGATTATCAAGAAAAATTAAATTTTAGAACAAACTAGCCATTTTTTAAGGTAGCTCACGTTTTTTGTGCATTTTCACTAAAATAGTTATGACTTTTATTTCCTTTGAAAATTTGCTACGAAATATGGTTCAAAAAGTTACATACAAAGGTATCATTTACAAAAACGAAGCACTGAAAGCCAAATTATACAATCCAGTAGTTTTGCTCATGCTAATCGAATTCTCTTCCTCTTTCCTACAATTTTATATTAACTTTTATCCAATTTTTTGATGGCTGATAACATCGAAAGTTGAATTCATCATGATCTAAGTGAAATATGTTTTGGTCCAAGTGAAAAATGGAATGGTCAACAAAAATAAAATTTTGGAATAAACTAGCAATTTTCGAATGTTGTAGCTCACGTTTTTTGTGCATTTTCGCTAAAATAGTTATAATGGTCATTTCCTTTGAAAATTTCCCACAAACTAGATTTCAAAAAGTTACATCAAAACCAAAATGGAGTCGTGAAGGCGAAATTATACCCTCCAGAAGTTTTGCTAGTGTTAATCGAATTCTCTCACTATTTCCTACAATTTGTAATGTGCTTTTATCTTATTTTTTGATGGACAATGACTTAGAAAGTGGAATTTAATATGATCTAAGTGAAATACATTTTTTCCCAAGTGAAAAATAGGATGGTCAATAAAAATCAAATTTAAGAAGAAATTGGGCATTTTCGAAGCTAAGCTCACGTTTTTAGTGCATTTTCGCTAAAATAGTTATGATGGTCATTTCCTTTGAAAATATGCCATGAACTAGGTTTTAAAAAGTTACATTAAATCCAAATGATAATTTCCCAAAACGGATCCCTGAAGGCCAAGTTATACCCTCGAGAAATTTTTCTTGTGTGAATCGATTTCTCTTTTTCTTTCCTACAATTTGTAATAAACTTTTATCCTTTTTTTTGCAGGTTGGTGACCTCAAAATTTGAATTTAACATGCTCTAAATGAAATACTCTTTTGTCCA
Source organism: Bretschneidera sinensis (assembly GCA_023935145.1). Classification (NCBI taxonomy): domain Eukaryota; kingdom Viridiplantae; phylum Streptophyta; class Magnoliopsida; order Brassicales; family Akaniaceae; genus Bretschneidera; species Bretschneidera sinensis. Next base: position 4,829,398 of record CM043705.1, read on the forward strand.
AGGAAAGAATGGGATGGTCAATAAAAATAAAATTTTGAAAGAAATTGGACATTTTCAAATGGTTATAAAGCTCAAGTTTTTGTGCATCTTCACTTAAATAGTTACGATGAACATTTCCTTTGAAAAAATTTCATGAACTAAGTTTCCAAATGTTATATCAAAACAAAAGGGAACATTTCTCAAAACATAGCTCTGAAAGAAATATTATACCCTCAAGAAGTTTTGCTCGTGTTATGCGAATTATTTCCCTCTTTCCTACGATTTATAATGCACTTTTATCCTTTTTTTTTTTATGGCTAGTGATCTCCAAACTAGAATTTAACATTATCTGAGTAAAATAAGCTTTGGGTTAAGGGAAAAATGGAATCGTCATGAAAAATCTAATTTTGGAAGAAACATACCATTTTTCAAAGGTTACTCATGTTTTTTGTGCATTTTCACTAAAATAGTTATGATGGTCATTTTCTTTAAATATTTACCACGAACTAGATTTGAAAAAGTTACATCAAAACCAAAGGGATCATTTCCCAAAATAGTGCTATGAAGACCTTCTTATACCCTCTAGAAGTTTTGCTCGTGTTAGTTGAATTCTCCCATTCTTTCTACAATTCGTAATGCACTTTTATCCAATTATTTGATGGTTGGTGACTTTGAAATTGCAATTTAACATGATCTAAGTGAAATACGCTTCGGTCCAAGTGAAAAATAGGATGATCAAGAAAAATCAAATTTTGGAAAAAAAAAACCTGGCCATTTTTGAAGGTTATAGCTCAAGTTTTTTGTGCAGTTTCACTAAAATAGTTACGATGGTCATTTACTTTGAGAATTTGCCATGAACTTGGTTTCAAAATGTTACAACAAAATGAAAATGATCATTTCCCAAAACGGAGCTCTGAAGGTCATGTTATATTCTCCAGAAGTTTTACTCGTGTTAATAGAATTCTCTCCCTCATTCCTATAATTTGTAATGCATTTTATCATATTTTTTGATGGCATGTGGCATCGAAAGTGAAATTTAACATGATCTAAGTGAAATACGCTTTACTACGAATTAGGTTTCTAAAAGTTTCATCAAAGTCGAAGGAATCCTTTTCCAAAACAGAGCTCTTAAGGTTATATTATACCTTCTAAAAGTTTTGCTCATTGTAATCAAATTTTCTCTCTTTCATACAATTTGTAATGCATTTTAGCTTATATTTTGATGGCTAGTAACATTGAAATTGAAATTTAACATGATCTAAATGAAATACGGTTTGGTCCAAGTGAAAAATGAGATAATTAAGAAAAATCAACTTTTGGAAAAAACTGATCATTCCAAAAGATATAGCTCAAGTTTTTTTTTATGCAGTTTTGGTAAAATAGTTATGATGTTCATTTACTTTGAGAATTCTCCATGACCTTAGTTTCAAAAGGTTACAACAAAACAAAAGGGATTATTTCCCAAAACGGAGCTGTGAAGGTCATATTATATTCTCTAGAAGTTTTGCTCGTATTACTAGAATTCTTTCCTAAAATTTGTAACGCTTTGATGGCTAGTGGCATCGAAAGTGGAATTTAACATGATCTAAGTGAAATACGCTTTGGTCCAAGTGAAAAATAGGATGATAAAGAAAAATAAAATTTTGGAAAAAAATGGCTATTTTCGAAGGTTATAGCTCATGTTTTTTGTGCATTTTTTTATAAAATAGTTATGACAGTCAATCCCTTTGAAAATTTAGTACAAATTAGGTTTCAAAAAGTTTCATTAAAATCGATGGAATCGTTTTCCAAAACTGAGCTCTAAAGGTCATCTTATACCCTCTAGAAGTTTTGCTTGTCTTAATCGAAGTCTCTCTCTTTCTCCTACATTTGTAATGCATTTTATCCTATATTTTGATGGCTAGCGATATCGAAATTGAAATTTAACATGATCTAAGTGAAAAGCGGTTTGATCCAAGTGAAAAATGGGATAATCAAAAGAAACCAAATTTTGGAAAAAACTTGTCATTTTCGAAAGCTATAGCTCAAGTTTTTGTGCAGTTTCGCTAAAATAGTTACGATAGTCATTTACTTTGAGAATTTGCCACAATCTTGGTTTCAAAAAGTTACAACAAAACCAAAGGGATCATTTCCCAAAACGGAGTTCTGAAGGTCATATTATATTCTCTAGAAGTTTTGCTCGTGTTAATAGAGTTTTCTCCCTCTTTCCTACAATTTGTAACGCATTTTATCCTTTTTTTTATGGCTAGTGATATGGAAAGTGAAATTTAACATGATCTAAGTGAAAAATTGGATGATAAAGAAAAATCAAATTTTGAAAAATAGGCCATTTTTCAAAGGTTATAGCTTACGTTTTTTTGTGCATTTTCACTAAAATAATTAATAGTAATTTCCTTTGAAAAGTTACCACGAACTAGGTTTCAAAAAGTTACATCAAAACCAAATGGATCATTTCCCAAAATAGACCTTAGAAGTTCTTATTATACCCTCGAGAAGTTTTGCTCATGTTAGTTGAATTCTTTCACTCTTTTCCAATAATTTGCAATGCACTTTTATCCTATGTTTTGTTGGATGGAGACATCGAAAGTGGAATTTAAGATGATCTAAGTGAAATACCTTTGGTCCAAGTGAAAAATAGGATGATTAAGAAAAATCAAATTTTGGAAAAAACTAGCCATTCTAGCTTATAGCTCATTTTTTTTTTGCTAAAATTATTATGACAATCATTTCTTTTGAAAATTTGCTATGAATTAGGTTTCAAAAAGTTTCATCGAAAACGAAAGAATCATTTTCCAAAATGGAGCTTTGAAAGTCATATTATACCCTCTAGAAGTTTTTCTCATCTTAATCAAATTCTCTCTCTCTTTCCTACAATTTGTAATGTATTTTATCCTATATTTTGATGCCTAGTGATCTCGAAAGTGAAATTTAACATGATCTAAGTAAAATACGCTTTGATCCAAGTGAAAAATGGGATAACCAAGAAAAATCAAATTTTGGAAAAAAATAGTCATTTCCGAAGACTATAGCTCAAGTTTTTTGTGTAGTTTCGCTAAAATAGTTACGATAATCATTTAATTTGAGAATTTTCCATGAACTTGGCTTCAAAAAGTTACAACAAAACCAAATGGATCATGTCCCAAAACGAAGCGTTCAAGGTCATATTATATCTCTGGAAGTTTTGCTCATTTTAATAGAATTCTCTTCCTTTTTCCTACAATTTGTAACACATTTCATCATATATTTTTATGGCTAGTAACATCGAAAATGGAATTTAGCATGATCTAAGTGAAATACGATTTGGTTCAAATGAAAAATTGGATGATCAAGAAAAATAAAATTTGGAAAAAAAACTGGTCGTTTTTGAAAGTTAGCTCACATTTTTTGTATGTTTTCACTAAAATAGTTATGATCATCATTCCCTTTGAAAATTTGCTGCGAATTAGGTTTCAAAAAGTTTCATCAAAACCAAAGGAATCGTTTTCCAAAACGGAGCTCTGAAGGCCTTATAATACCCTCCAGAAGTTTTGCTTGTGTAAATTGAATTCTCTCATTCTTTGACAATTTGTAATGCACTTTTATCCTTTTTTTTTTTTTTTAAGGTTGGTGACCTCGAAAATGAAATTTAACATGATCTAAGTGATATACCTTTTGGTCCAAGTGAAAAATAGGATCATCAAGAAAATAAAATTTTGGAAAAAACTGGCAATTTTCGAAGATAACTCATGTTTTTTGTTCATTTTCGCTAAAATAGTTATAATAATCATTTCCTTTGAAATTTCGGTACAAATCAGATTTCAAACAGTTTCGTCAAAACCGAATGAATCATTTTCCAAAATGGAGCTCTAAATGTCATATTATACCCTTTAAAAGTTTTACTCGTCTTAATCTAATTCTCTCTCTATTTCCTATAATTTGTAAAGAATTTTATCCTACATTTTGATAGCTAGTGAGCTCGAAAGTTAAATTTCACATGATCTAAGTGAAATACGCTTTGGTCCAAGTGAAAAATTGGATAATCAAGAAAAATCAAATTTTAGAAAAAAACTAGTTATTTTCGAAGTCATAGCTCAAGTTTTTTTGTAGAGTTTCGCTAAAATAATTATGATGGTCATTTATTTTGAGAATTTCCTATGAACTTAGTTTCAAAAAGTTACAACAAAAAAAAAGGAATCATTTCCCAAAACGGAGCTTTGAATGTCATATAATATTTTCTAGAAGTTTTGCTCGTATTAATAGAATTCTCTCCCTCTTTCCTATAATTTGTAACATATTTATCATATTTTTTTATGGCTAGTGACATCGAAAGTGGAGTTTAACATTATCTAAATGAAATACGATTTGGTCCAAGTGAAAAATTAGATGATCATGAAAAGTCATTTTTTTAAATGCCATTTTTCGAAAGTTATACGTTTGTTTTTGCATTTTCACTAAAATAATTATGATGGTAATTGTCTTTGAAAATTTACCACAAACTAGGTTTAAAAAAGTTACATAAAAACCAAAAGATCCTTTCCCAAAATAGAGCTCTAAAGGTCTTATTATACCCTTTAGAAGTTTTGCTCATGTTTATTGAATTCTCACTCTTTCCGACAATTTGTAATGCACTTTTATCTTATTTTTTGATGGCTTGTGATATTGAAAGTGAAATTTAACACGATCTAAGTGAAATAAGCTTTGGTCCAAGTGAAAAATAGGATGATAAAGAAAAATTAAATTTTGGAAAAAAATAGCCACTTTCAAAGGTTAGCTCACGTTTTTTTGTGCATTTTCGCTAAAATAGTTATGTGATAAGTGCTTAAATATTCATATTTAAGCCCCTTAATTTACATGTGTTAAGCTCTTTGTCTATATGTTTTAGTCTATTTTACTTCATTTTATGTGTTTCACATATTTTTATAGGTCTTGGAGAAAAAGGAAGCAGTTTTGACACTTAAGGGAAAAAGCCTGAAAATCCTAGAGCAGCTTCTGGTCAAAGTGCGATCGATCACACTACTGCATGGGATCGAGCGCACATTCGATCATTCGCACACATAAAGGATCAAGCGCATCAATGCGATCGAGCGCAAGACGCATGCGATCAAGCGCACATGTACGGGCGTGAACAGTAAACTGCAGAACCCTATTTTGGAAATAAAGAAGTTTTGTGTTTTAGGAAAGTTTAGGAACTCATGAGCCTTCTAGGACTGCTCAAGCCCTATAAATACACCTGTAAAGCACACACAAAGGATCACTTCTTTTATCCCTTCTTTTATCTTTTGCTTTAGTTTGGAGAAGGAGACCGTGGAGAGGAATTGACGACTCTTCTCTCAGGTTTTTTCTTTACTTTTTATTTGATTATGTGTAATTAAATTCTTAGTAAGGGCTTGGTTGAAGCCCTAATTATGCTTACTCAATAAATTTAGTATTGGCATCTTTGTGATATTTATGTTGTGTTGCTTAACTTGATTAATACCTGCTTTTATTTAAATTCCTCATATGTATATGTCTGATCAATATGTGCATGTGGTATGGACTTGTTAGTTAGATCAATTTGGATGACCAAGTCCTGGGTCTGACATTAGTAACAAAAGATATCCACATCGGATTCTTGAGTTAATCAACATGGGAAACTGGGAGTAGATACCATGCCTTAGGTCTCGTGTGGTTGTCGATTTCCACAGATCTTATGCTCTCTTAAGGAACAACTCAGCATACACCATGTTGAATCCCTTGAGAGAGAAAAGAGTTAGAGTAGATACGATGCCTAACTCGTTGCTTAGGGAGATCAACAGCTTAAGGAGTAGATACCATGCCATTAGGTTGACAAACATTAGGTATTCATTACATGATTAAAGCATTGGCATACTGTTGTATTATGGTAGCATAATTAGTGGTGGATATCAAGTCCCTACGCCTTTATCTTTATTATTTTACCTTTATCAAAATCAACTCTTTTATTATTTCTATCTTTTTACATTGCGAATATAATTCTAAATCGAACTTTACTAATCCCTATAGAGATGATCTTGCTTTCACACACTATACTACACTGTTGACCTTGTGCACTTGCAAGTAAAACAAGTGCGATCATTTGCCCAGTAATTTAGGTGGATAATCGCTCAACAAATTTTTGGCACCGTTGCCGGGGATTGAGCTAAATTTCTTTTTGGAATTATTTTCGTTATTTTTTATTTTGTTTTAGTTTATTATCCTGTTCTATTTTATTTTATTTAAAATCTAATTTTTTTTTTTAGTTTTAATTTTGTTTTTAATTTTTTGTTTTTTTCAGGTCTAGGCAGTGTTGTTTCTGGCCTTGCGTTCGAGCGCAAACTCAAGTGAGATCGAGCACACTCCTTGGTGCGATCGATCGCATTTGAGGTAGAAGCTACCCCGAACAGTAGTGCTAAACTGCTGCACTGAAGCTGTTTTTACTAATTCATCCGAGGGAGAAGCACCAATGATGGAAGCTAGTTATGCTTATCTAGTTGCTATGGAGAGGAAGCTAGATATGCTTATAGAAGTCATGACTGCTCAGAGCATCCCACCTCGACCACGAGCTACACAACTCCAAATATGTGCTATATGTTCTCATTTTGATCACACTACTGAAACTTGCCCTTTATATTTATATGCAAATCAAGAGCAAGCAAATTATGAGGGACCGAACAATGCATATGCATATACCTACAATCCTGGATGGCAGAACCACCCCAACTTCGCATAGAACAATCAAAATGCCTTGAACCTTCAAGAGCAGCAAAGGGACTTCCAACAAGCAGCTCAATTAGTCCCAGAATCAAGAGAGAGTGACCTAGAAAGAATTGTGAGGGAATTGGTCATTCAACAACAACAGCTGCTTACCTTACAAGAGCAATTTATGACTGAGCAAAGACAAATAAATGCAAGGAATGAGCAAGCTATTCAAAGATTAGATGTACAAGTGGGGCATATCACTAAGGAGCTAAGTAAACAAAAGCAAGGTGTTGTTGAACAAGTTTTTCATGACCATCACTTTGATCCATTAGAAACTACTCTTACATATAGTCTCACAAGATCGAGTACAGTGCCAAAATCTGAGGATGTTACTGATGACATCATCAAAACCATGCACCTCATTGAAGCCTCTCCAAAGCATCAAAGTAAGTACACTGATCCATTTGATATTCATGTGCCTACTAATACTATTTTCCCTTTTATTGTACAAGCACCTAACTTGGAATTCAAGCAGTTGCCAGAGCACTTACCTTATACTTATATGGGAGAGAAAAAGACACTTCCTATGCTAGCTACTGCCACTCTTACTTTTGGGAAAAAAATAAGGCTTGGTCCGGCTGAAGACGTTAAACTTAGCGGTCATGAGAGGCACCCCAGACTTATCATTTTCATTTTAGTATTTTTCTTTTATTTATATTTATATTTACATATCTAGTATTTATATTTCTTGTTTTCCGAAATAGTGTTTATTTTTCTTTGTCCAGTACTTAGTGCGTGCATCCAGTTCAAGTTTGGGGGCATGTTACAAGCAAAGCAGTTCTCCATTTCCCAGGTCAGATCTTTCCATGCCACACACATTGGGGACAATATGTATTTTAAGTTTACGGGTAGTGGGAGATACTAGATACTATCACACACGCACTTGAAACACATGCACACACTAAGTCTCAGTTTTTTTTAGGAAGATAAATGCATGTTCTTTTGGTAAACAAAATTTTTGGTTGATTTAAAAATTTGATAACACTTCATTAGTAAGCTTAAAAGCTAGAACACATAGTATTGCAATGGAAATTTTACAAAGTTTAGTTACCTACCTCAAGGCACCTAAGAATTCACGAGTTTGATCCAAATTTGCACGAGCACATTTAAACACGCATTTGTGTGGGGTATGACATATAATTCTCTTATATATGTTTCCATAATCTAACTGTAATCGGATAACTTGTTGAAAAGAACACTTTGGCATAAGAAAAATAAAGAAGAAAAAAAGAAAAAGAAAAATGTTCATCATGCAAAAAGTGATCAAAAAGCTTTCCACTGAGTAACTGGGCCTCTTGCCTCAATAAGCATTGAGTGTTCACGTTAAAAGGTGGGAATTTCATTTAGAAGCATTAAAACCTATTAGTTCCGTAGCCTCTTTGATTCGAGTTAAGAAGTCCTTAGCGGTGTCTTTACACCTAATGCCCTAAAACCATATGGTTTGGGAGTCATTGGCTAAACACTCGTTACAAGGGTCAAATAGAAAGCTCGATGGAACTCAACATGGCAAAGATCACATGATGAAAGAAAAAGAAAGAAGAAGAAAGTATTATACCATTTTGTTCTCTTTGATAAGGAATTCGATAAAGGTTTGGGCATCGAAACCCTATACACTAAAATTATATGGAAGCCCCATCTTATATATGCTAATTCATCACACACAAATCAAACTTACGATGCCTTAAGCCAACCTTAGGTAAGTAACATGAACTTTTGAAAATCCTTTTTCAATACAAAAAGCTGTTTTTATTTTAAGCTTACACATGAACTGTTATCATAGTTTTCCGTGCAACCCAAATCTTTGAGTATCATGGAAGTGAATTTATCTTTAATTTTGTTCTTCATTTAGTTTTTAGTTTTGTACTGCTAAGGGACTAGCAATATGTAAGTTTGGGGGGTGTGATAAATGCTTAAATATTCATATTTAAGCCCCTTAATTTACATGAAGCTCTTTGTCTATACGTTTTAGTCTGTTTTATTTCATTTTGTGTGTTTCACATGTTTTTATAGGTCTTGGAGAAAAAGAAAGCAGTTTTGGCACTTAAGGGAAGAAGCCTGGAAATCCTAGAGCAGCTTCTGGTCAAAGTGCGATCGATCGCACTACTGCATGCGATCGAGCACACGTGATCGTTCGCACACATGAAGGATCGAGCGCAGCAATGCGATCGAGCGCAAGACGCATGCGATCGAGCGCACATGTACGAGCGTGAACAGTAAACTGCAGAACTCTATTTTGGAAATAACCCTATTTTGGAAATAGCCCTATTTTGGAAATAAAGGAGTTTTGTGTTTTAGGAAAGTTTAGGAACTCATGAGCCTTCTAGGACTACTCAAGCCCTATAAATACACCTGTAAAGCACACACAAAGGATCACTTCTTTTATCCCTTCTTTTATCTTTTGCTTTAGTTTGGAGAAGGAGACCGTGGAGAGGAATTGACGACTCTTCTCTCGGGTTTCTTCTTTCCTTTTTATTTTATTATGTGTAATTAAATTCTTAGTAAGGGCTTGGTTGAAGCCCTAATTATGTTTACTCAATAAAGTTAGTATTGGTGCCTTTGTGATATTTATGTTGTGTTGCTTAACTTGATTAATACCTACTTTTATTTAAATTCCTCATATGTATATGTCTGATCAATATGTGCATGTGGTATGGACTTGTTAGTTAGATCAATTTGGATGATCGAATCTTGGGTCTGACATTAGTAACAAAAGATATCCACACCGGATTCTTGGGTTAATCAACATGGGAAACTGCGAGTAGATACCATGCCCTAGGTCCCGTGTCGTTGTCGATTTCCATATATCTTATGCTCTCTTAAGGAACAACTCAGCATACACCATGTTGAATCCCTTGAGAGAGAAAAGAGTTAGAGTAGATACCATGCCTAACTCATTGCTTAGGGAGATCAATAGCTTAAGGAGTAGATACCATGCCATTAGGTTGACAAACATTAGGCATTCATTACATGATTAAAGCATTGGCATACTGTTGTATTGTGGTAGCATAATTAGTGGTGGATATCAAGTCCCTACGCCTTTATCTTTATTATTTTACCTTTATCAAAATCAACTCTTTTATTATTTATATCTTTTTACATTGCGAATATAATTCTAAATCAAACTTTACCAATCCTTGTGGAGATGATCTTGCTTTCGCACACTATACTACACTGTTGACCTTGTGCACTTGCAAGTAAAACGAGTGCGATTATTTGCCCAGTAATTTAGGTGGATAATCGCTCAACATTATGCTAGTCATTTCTTTTGAAAATTTGCTTCGAATTAGGTTTCAAAAAGTTTCATCAAAGCTAAAGGAATCATTTTCCAAAACAGAGCTCTGAAGTTCATATTATACTCTCTAAAAGTTTTGCTCGTCTTCATCGAATTCTCCATCTTTCCTACAATTTGTAATGAATTTAATCCTATATTTTGATTGCTACTAACCTTGAAATTTAAATTTAACATTATCCAAGTGAAATACACTTTGGTCCAAGTAAAAAATAGGATAATCAAGAAAAATCGAAATTTGGAAAAAAAATTGAAAATTTTAAAGGGTACATAGCTCACGTTTTTTTGTGCATTTTCGCTAAAATAGTTACGATGGTCATTTTACGTTGAGAATTTACCACGAACTTGGTTTCAAAAAGTTACATCAAAATCAAATGAATCATCTCCCAAAACAGAGCTATAAAGGTCCTATTATATGCTCTAGAAGTATTGCTCGTGTTAATAGAATTCTCTATTTCTTACAATTTGTAATGCATTTTTATCCTTATTTTTTATGGCTAGTGACATCGAAAGTGAAATTTATCATGATCTATGAGAAATACACTTTGGTCCAAATGAAAAATAATATAATCAAGAAAAATCAAATTTTGAAAAAAAAAATACCATTTTTCAAAGGTAACTCACGTTTTTTTTGTGCATTTTGCTAAAATAGTTACAATGGTTATTTCTTTTGAAAATTGACCAGGAACTAGGTTTCAAAAAGTTACTTCAAAATCAAATGAATCATCTCCCAAAACAGAGCTATAAAGGTCCTATTATATGCTCTAGAAGTATTGCTCGTGTTAATTGAATTATCTCCCTTTTTTCTATAATTGATAATTTAATTTTATCAATTTTTTTTATGGTTGTTGACCTCAAAATTGGAATTTTACATAATCTAAGTGAAATATACCTTCGTCCAAATGAAAAATTAGATGTTAAAAAAAATCAAAATTTTGAAGAAACTGATCATTTTCGCTCACGTTTTTTTATGCATTTCACAAAAATAGTTATGACGATAATTTTCTGTAATAGAAACAAAAGAATTGATGATAAAAACAAAAAATATATAATTTTATTACAAAAAATATATTTTTTATTATTAAAAATATATTTTTACCACGAAAAATATATATTTATCATAAAATATATAGGTAAAGCAAATTACTGCGTTTTTAAATGTTATGCATTTAAGAGAAGATTGGCAGCCCCCCTTGCTGGACTATGCAAAGAGACGCGTGAGTTCTTAGCTACTACAAAACACTTTGCTTGTTTGATATATGAGATAATGAGAGAAGGGATTTAGGCTATTAACAGAAGTACTGGTGTTTGTGTTTTGGAATTACCAGAAAAATCTCTTTTTGTGCTTTTCTAATTTCTGCTGAGGAGGTACCAGTTCCACTTCGTTTCTGCTTTCCTTGAGACACAGCCTGAGTGCAACTTCTCTGGGTGGAAGAAACCACGTGTCCAACTATAATACCTAACATTTGGGTGTAACATTTGGGACACCCGTGCGTCAACATGAGAAGTTTTTATTTTTAAAACGAATCTATATTTATGTATTTTTTATGAATTCAAATTAGATAAAACATTTTCTGATCAATAGAAACTCACCGAAATGAATATCCTATTATCCTTTATTGAATTATTAAAAATTTTACTTAGAAACCCAAAAGAGTGAAATAAGCCAAATCAAGCTCGAATCCAAAGCTTCAAACAAGAGAACTGGATGACTTTTGCGTCTAAAACAGTAAAACTAGAAGAGGCGTTATCGTAACCAGACCAATCCAAACAGAACCAACCAGATGGTCAATTGAACCCAACTGCGGACCATCCGATTGGAATATTGAGTCACACCGACACCCAACTCATAGGAGCTCCTAATGAAAAGTGGCAACTGATTCAATTGAGCTCAACCAGAATAAACCATTTTTGTTTTTTAATTTCTTTCTAAAGGTACTCCGATTTCATATTAAAATATGCACGAAAAATGTTAATACTATTTATTCATTAAAGGGGGGAAAAATTTGCTAAGGTAGTTAATGAAGATGTTTTGGGTGGACTTAAAGCCAATTTAAAGCGGGTTTCCAAACTTATCAATCACTAAGTTCTCTTGACTGTATCTTTATCCCACATGAATGTCAGAGTTAGCTTTGATACCATTTATCATGTGCTGAACTTTAATCCAATAAACTAACTTAATAAGTAGAGTTACCAACTCGTTATATATGTTTATTTTGTTTTTCCTACTTAACTGAAATGAGATAATACACGTCCACGTGTCTGTGATACAATTCTGCTTGTCCAATTCTTGGTCAAAAGAATAAAAGGTGTCATGCTGGGTCCTAATTTTTCTCCTCTTGCATGTACTTGAAAGGTTGAGCTTGAATAGAAACAAATTGAAATTGAAAAGAAAATAGAAAAAAGAAAAAGAAGCAGCAGGAATTACATTACATACATCTGCCATATATTTCAAAACAATTTTTCTGATGAACTGGAAAGAAAATGGCAAAATAATTATTATACTCCATCATAGTTAGTGATTAGAGACCGGAGATGACCACAGAGGACGGCATTAAAAATAAAAATAAAAGAAGGGGTTGATTGAGCGAGCGCAACTCCATCATTGAACAACCAGAATGGATTGATTTCATCGAGGGTTGGTCCCACATCCTTTGTTTATCACAGTAATCAGTTCAGCAGCATCTTCTCCTCTAAATATATATCTAATCAGGCTTAAGATTCTCAGCCAAATGACAAGGTACTCTTCCTTTCTCTAACTTCCAGTTCACATGACAAAATAATTCAATTGGAAAAAGAAAGAAAGTTAGGAAGTAGTCCCAATCTAAAAAGAATAAAAAAGGAAACGTATACCAATATAATGACACAAAAGACAACAAGACAACACAAACTGCCCCCAATGGCAGTACAAATGATTTTAACTTTAACGTCACATTAAAGTTTGTGATTGAATCATAATCTAATAATTCAAATATTTTAATTGAATCATTATATAATTCAAATCTCTCTCTCTTATTTTCACCTGTGGTCCTGAACGTCTCTTGCTAATCCAAATTGCTCCTAAACCAGGACCTACTCAAGAAAAACCCACAGCAATTCGTAAGTAGATGATACCATGCTAAAAACAGCCACCTACACATTCCTAACAATAGCTACCTCTTTCTCCTTTCTCCTTTTCTTCCCCCCTCCAAAATCTTATTATCACTCCCTCTACATATCCGATTTCCTGTCTGACAATGCCTCAATATCACACCACCTACATATCCTCACCCGCCGGCCCCATGTTGCCGGTTCAGAAGCCAACGCTGAGGCTGCTGCCTATGTTCTATCTACTTTCACTTCCAGCTCTATTCAGGCACACATAGTTTCCTATGACGTGTTCCTGACTTACCCGGTTTCACGTTCCTTAACACTAACACTTCCAGCCCCAGAACCACCCGTCAATTTCAATCTCGAGCAAGAGATTTATGATGGTGATCCATATACTGATGTGGCTAACCAAGTTCTCCCCACGTTCCATGGATATGCCAAGTCTGGTACTGTCATTGGACCTGTGGTCTATGTGAACTATGGGCGCGTAGAAGACTACTTGACATTGGAAGAGATGAGTGTGAATGTGTCAGGTGCTATTGTGTTAGCAAGGTACGGACAGATTTATAGAGGGGACATTGTGCAGAATGCGTTCCAGGCAGGTGCTATTGGGGCGATGGTGTATACAGATAGGAAAGACTATGGTGGTGGAGGAGGTGATGCAAGGTGGTTTCCGGATGATAAGTGGATGCCACCAAGCGGGGTCCAGGTGGGATCGGTTTATAATGGGTCAGGGGATCCTACTACTCCTGGATGGGCTAGTATTGAAGGATGTGAGAGGCTTTCAGATGATGAGGTAGAGAAGAGTGGAGATTTTCCATTAATACCTTCATTGCCAGTATCAGCAGCAGATGGTGAAACAATTTTGAGGTCTATTGGAGGGCAAGTAGCAAAGGAAGATTGGCAGGGAAGCAAAGATGCTCCTACTTACAGAGTTGGACCAGGACCAGGGGTTGTAAATCTAAGTTACACTGTAAGTAACTGAACACAGTTTCAGTGAAGCACGTATCATTCTTGACATTCACTCATTCAAATAAAGGCATCTCATCAAAAGACACCGATCCAAACAATCAAAATGAACTAATATTTAAATGTGCTAATTGGTTGGCTTTTTGGATGTGGATTTCAGGGAAAGCAAGTTATAGCAACAATTCAGAATGTCATTGGAGTGATTGAAGGAGCAGAGGAGCCTGATCGGTAAGTTTGAAAATTTCAGAAACATTAATAGAAGTATTCTAGCATAAAAGTGAAGATGAAATTGCATGTTAAAAACATCCATAACTTCAATATGAGTCCAACTAAAGAAAAGACTGCAAAACATCTTTAAAAGGGCAAAAAATGAAGCATCAACAATTAAGAAACTTACCCATCACATAATGATTGCATCATTTTCAGATTTGTCATTCTGGGTAATCATCGGGATGCATGGACATTTGGAGCAGTTGATCCCAACAGCGGCACTGCAGCACTTCTAGAGGTAATTATCCCAAGTCAAGTACCTACTGACTTGAAAGAGAAATGCCACAGTTCAATAACTAGGCTTCATCTGAACTTTTTGTGCAATGTAGATTGCCCAAAGACTAGAGAAGCTGCAGAAAAGAGGGTGGAAACCTCGACGAACAATAGTTTTGTGCAATTGGGATGCTGAGGAGTATGGCCTGGTCTCTCTCTCACTGTGTGTGTGTGCGCATTGGTGTGTGTGTGTGTTTGCGCGTCTGTGTAAACAGAAATTCAAACGGTCTTCTAAATTCCAGATAGGATCAACTGAATGGGTGGAAGACAACAGGGAAATGCTAGCTTCAAGGGTTGTTGCCTACTTGAATGTTGACTGTGCTGTATCTGGAGCAGGATTCCATGCCTCCGCAACTCCACAGCTTGATGAACTACTCAAACAAGCTACTCAACAGGTATCTAAAAATACTAGCAATAGTAGGCATAGAATTAATAATAGGCATTGTAGCAATAGAATTTATAGCACTAAAATATTAGCAATAGCAGTCATAAAATTAATACCAGGTACCCAAACGCAAAAGTGGCATACAAAGAGCATATAATTTTTCATGTCACAATTCTTTAGAACTGCAGGTAGGGGCAAGAACTGCCGAAAGAACCATTATCATAAAGAGTAGTAATAGAGGTATTCTGGATTTCAATTCTTTTTTTTTTTTTCTGGTCTGTCGCTCTTCTCTCACTGATCTCAATAAGTTATATTAACCGATTTTTTGAAGGTTCAAGATCCGGATAACTCAACACAAACAATCTACGAATCATGGATTGGATTGAGCAACTCTCCTGTGGTAAGCAAAACACAACAGCTTTACTGCACCTACTTGATGACGACATGATATTTTTATGAATCATTTCAAGAAATAGTTGAACTGCACTCCAGTGACACCAACCAACCAGTGATTAGTAAATATTTTCATACCACCCAAAGTTAGCCATGGGAATTATTTTCATCCATTGCAACATTAAGCTTGTTACATGATGTGTACTTCTACTGCTCACTAACCTGAACTCTGTAAATGAAGATCGGAAGATTAGGAGATGGAGGATCAGATTATGCAGCTTTTGTGCAACATATCGGTGTTCCAGCAGCTGACATGTTCTTTGGAGGAGGTAACAAACACACTACACTCTGATATTTTGATAACCTGAATATATGTACCCATTTGCGACAATAAACAGGATCTTGCACACTGCAGTTATCACTTTGGTGCTGAAATGGGCACCAATAAAATACATTGAACCAATGTGTCATGAAAGAATTGCTTCTGACCAACAGAAATGAACAAATAAGAATACAGTGCATTGAACTTAAGTTCAAGTATGTGATGGTGAAGATACAACTAACCTGCCAAAGGACATTAGTAGTAGCCAAAGAAAAATGTTCCATTTCGTTGAATTAGTTCATACAGATACTTTGGAAATGATGGAATACTAATCGAAAGTAACCAAGAAGTACCACAAAGACATTAAGGCCATAATAATGCATTTGCATAATCCAGAATCTGCACAGAACAATTATAGGTTTGTGGATAATATGGTTCATTCCCCAAGCCCCACCTAATATTCACAATATTTGGTTTACTTATTCGTCCAAATTTAAACTTACCTTTCAAGCATGCAACCCGCTACAATTAAAAAGAATGAAAGAACTTTCTTCCAAGGCCTGAATGAAGTTCTCTCTCTCCTAGTGATAGGAACTATTATGTTAAAAACCACAAGCCAACATTAGCCTTTAACACAATCATCTTACAAGTGTAAAATAAATTGATGCATCAATGCGAAGTATTGTTTCAAGCCACTTTCCTTACCACTGCACATGTATGCTTCAGCTTAAACATCAAATCCTCAGTGATTTGGAAGTTTTAGATATTTCTGCATGCCTTCACCTTTAAATGCAACATTTTACTCTCAGAAGTCATGCATCTACTTCCATTGGCAAACTGAATGCATTGTGCATGATGGGTTCTTGTATCTTTCATGCCTTACTAACAGTAGTTATCAATCACAGGATATCCAGTATATCACTCGATGTATGATGACTTCATTTGGATGAAAATTTTTGGGGATCCAATGTTTCATAGACATGTTGCAGGTTTGACAAAAACTATTAATCTATCAGCATATAACAACAATCCATTTCCATTTTATAATTCATATTGTCTTCTTTCTGAAAAACAGTGGCAACCGTTTGGGGTCTAGTAGCTCTTAAGCTAGCAGATGAGGAGTTCTTGCCTTTTGATTATCATTCCTATGCATACGAGCTCCAGGTATATTAATGTTTGATGGGAATACAACCATTAAGTGCACTCATGTACAGTTCAGAACAGCTAACATCAGTGCTTATCGGAAAAATTAATGCAATTCATCAAATCCACAATGACAGAAAAGCACAAAAGACTTAGAAGATGAGGTTTTGGGCAAGGGCATAAGCCTTTCTCCCTTGTTCAAGTCTATTGAGGAGTTAACAAAAGCAGCCACCAAAATAAATAACCAGGAAAAGGTATCATTTGAGCTTGTATAAAAGTATCGTCATAAACGTTGTTCATTACAAATGCACCAACTGAAGTATAATTCTCTAGGCGATAAAAGAAGCCAAAGGTTGGAAACAAGACCACTTAAAAGTGAGAGAGCTGAATGACAGACTAATGATGACAGAGCGAGCATTTGCAGACCCAGATGGACTCTCTGGAAGGCCATGGTACAAGCATTTGGTATGTTTTTTAAAAAAACAAATACATACTATGTGAATTCTTAATTTAAGTTAATTTCATTGAGTTTTGGGTTATTTTCTGTTTATACCATCCACTGAAACAAGTATTACATCAAAGCTCCAAAACTGAAATCCAGATGTGTAAAATAAGTGATTGACATAATTATCACTTTGCATTGTTGTAATTATTAGTACAACAAATTAGTATTTACCTATTATTTTCCACTTGCAGATATATGGACCCTCGAAGCTTAATGATTATGGATCTAAATCCTTTCCTGGAATAGATGATGCTATTGAACGGGCAAAGAGTCTGAACACCGCAGAATCATGGCGTTTTGTTCAACATGAAATATGGAGAGTCTCTAGAGCTATCAAACATGCCTCACTAGTCCTAAATGGAGAACTAACATGAACATGCATTACATAATCACTCTTCGAGTCAAATGTTGTTTCACCAAAATTTCACTTGTAGACTTAAATAATGTATCAATAATAAGAAATATGTACGTTCTCTTGCACAATGTATTTGTGACAAGACTTGATGATCACCAATGGAAGCTGTTAAGAATCTTATTAGGATTCCTATTATGTGTCGTAGTAAGTTTCCTAAATCTTATCTAGTTTATGTCTATCTTATCTAGTTGATATCTCATCCTATTAGGTTTCATATTCATAAGTCTATATATAGGACTGCTGAATTGTATTCAGATAATCAATCAATAATACAAAATTCTTTTCAATTCTTAATTTCAACATGGTATCAGAGCCCATTGTTTGGTTTGGGACCTTGGTGGTAGTCTTAGCCTTAGGTAAACCAAAGAAAAAAAGAAAAAAAATATGTAGTTAGGTTTAGATTCTACTATTAGTTTCTATTATGTTTTTCCAACGTTCTTCAAGTGTTTTTCCTTTTCAGTAACTTTTGTTTTATCCCCTGTAGATTCTTTTTCTTTTTTCCGATGAGATCGTGATATCCTGTCACTGATCATGAGTCCCCTGTTATGTGTGGTGATGCTGCGTATAGAAGAAAAGAAAAATTTTGGGTTTTGTTTTTGTTGACCCGACCTGGATCCAAGTCAGATTTTCCTTTTGACCCAATCCAACTCGTTTCGTGGATTCAACCCATGTGAAGCAGCTCGTTCCAAGTCTTGTCTTGTTGACCCCTAAGTTGAGGGTCTTGTCTGTTCGATGTCCCCAGACCTTGTTTATGGATCATGTTGATCCATTATCATTAGGTGGTACCGAAGTGGTGATGTAACTATTGTCTTCGGCCTAGTTTCTCCGAATTGTTATGAGTTTCGCTGTGATTTAGGTTTGAATTTATTTGTAACGGATTGGATGAGTATCATTGTAACAAGTTGGAGTACTCCAACTTGAGGGGGAGTGTTGAGAATCCTATTAGGATTCCTATTATGTGTTAGGTTTCCTAAATCTTATCTAGTTGATATCACGTCTTATTAGGTTTCATATTCATAAGTCAATACATAGGACTGTTGAATTGTATTAGATAATCAATCAATAATACAAAATTCTTTTCAATTCTTAATTTCAACAAAAGACAACATCATAATCCCTTTTGCCCAGTGAGGATCTCAGAATGAGCATCACTAGTGAAGAAAACAACAATGATTAACTGCATACAACAACAACAACAATAAAGATCTATGACCTAACTAATGCATAGATCTGATCCTATAGTCTCAAATTATCAAGTCCTTTCTCAACTCCTTGAGTCATGTTCACTGACACTTTCCTCTTGTCCTTATAGTTCTATCCATTCATATGAAATTCCAACAACAAATATACTCCTTGACATGTTCCACATGACAAACCCTGTAAATCAAAACCTTTTTCTCATAATGTTCTCTGTTAGGGCTGCCTCAAGGCCCTATACCTTCTCATGCATTAACTCATTTTCAATTTCATCTTTTCTTGTGCAGACGTCTATAAATCTGAACACCTCATCATCAGTCTTGGTCATTTTATACATAGCAGGAGAGAAAATAAATCAAGAGAATGATAGTGGAAAATGAATGCAGCACTTAACCACAAGAAATATACATAATTTTCTTAATAAATAGGTTATTGAGACAGCAACTACAGTTAATTAAGTGCAAACATAAAATATATTTCATTAGAGAGTGGCATTTGATGATTGATTCCCAAAGCAATAGATCAACAGTGTACGACTCCCCAGAATTTCTCAACATATTACTCTCAAAATAGGAGTTTCCTAAAATAGAAAAATCTCTACAACTCGGGCTATAAAAATAAACTGACACGTGATTTATTTTATAGAATTACATATCAAAATGACAAATGAAACCAATTTGCCAAGTTAGAACCCTAAAAGAAGTTTCCCCTAGAATAAATATGTGAAATTAAAATAAATCAAGTTCCCAATAATCTTCAGGGCTCAACAACCATCTAATAAGAGCTTGAAAGACACTGAATTTCTCTTGCAGTCGATGAAAAATATTTCTATAATGAAAGGTCATATCTATAAATTTGAGACCATGACTAGTTCACATGCTATTGAGCCATGAGGTTAAAGCACTCTCAGATATCTTACTCTTTAAGTTAAAACAACACTATCCTAGAATATTAAAAGAAAAATACCTATAATCATTTAGTACCTTAAACTGATTTCCTAACAACCGTGATGGCTCAAGTTCCAGCAAGCCATCTAATAATAGCTTGTAGACCACAAAACTACTTGCATGATATAAAGATACTACTCCAATTAAAAATCCCCATCCATGGAGTTGACAAATAGACATATGGTTCATGTGCTACTGAACCACGAGGTAAAAGCATGTCTCCAACTTAGGTATTTTTATTAACAACCTAGCCTAAAGGCACATATAGTCTTGAAAGATAACCCCCAGCCACTAAGTCTAACATTCCAGAAAGTACAAAAAAGAAAGGAAAAGAGGAAAAGTTTGATGGAGAACTGTTATCTAGATGGTTGAGAAATTTAGAAATTAGGAAAATACAAATGGTTTGAAATTAACAGAAAAGAAAAAGACACCATTGCAATTGAACTTTGCTTGTAGCAGCACACGTACTTCTGCATTAGGACAAAACTTTTAACAACACTCGAGTATTACACTTTTTTTTTTTATAAACGTGTATAAATTGAGTATTTATTTGTTAAAATAAGACATCATTTAACCTATCTGTTCCTACATGCTAGCATGCTGTACAAATCAAGCATAGGAAATCTAATCCTAAAGGCACATATAATCTTAAAAGATATACCTCCAACCACTAAGTCTAACATTCCAGAAAGTGCAAAAAAGAAAGGAAAAAGGAAAAGTTGGATGGAGAACTGTTATCCTTTGTTTTTCTTTGATGGAGGAGAACTGTTATCTAGATGGTTGACAAATTTAGAAATTAGGAAAATACAAATGGTTTAAAATTAACAGAAAAGAAAAAGACAACATTGCAATTGAACTTTGTTTGTAGCAGCACAAATACTTCTGCATTAGGATAAAACTTTTAACAACACACAAGTATTACACTTTTTATTTTATTTTATATAAATGTGTATAAATTGAGTGTTTAATTGTTAAAATAAGACATCATTTAACAATAGATTTCCTATATATTCCTACATGCTAACATGCTGTACAAATCAAGCATTGATACAATTCAAAGAAATAATATTATTCAAGTGATTAGGATATAGAAATCAGGATCTAAATGAGAAGTTAACCTCTTACTCTTAACATGAGAATTCACACTAAATATGTTCAGTAAAGCACTTACATGCTTAAATCATTTACTTCCAAACCTTAATAGCCCCATCTCTCCTGCTAGATATCAAGAGCCTCTGGTTCAATTTGACAGAAGCCAAAGAGATGATGGAGTCGCGGTGGCAAACAGCAGAATCAGTGGCAGCAGCTGCAAGAACTGCTTTTGCCGTCAATTTAATCGTCAGAGGTCGCCTCTTTGTCTCCTATTCGCAAGAAAAAAATGCAATTTAAGCATTATGAACTTTAATAGCAAGAGTTGCAGATAATGATAATAATTTTCCAGTCGCCTAACTAAAATGTCAAGATTCAGCAACAATTTTGCACAGCTCATATTGCTGGAGTTGAAGTAGTAAAAGTTACGAATGAAATTTGACAATGTCGTGCCTCTGATAATAGATTCTTGATACACCAATGCACACTGGTGAACACCAACCAGACCCAATGCACACTAGAAGGGACAATGCACATGATACAGACCCTGGACCAGTGCACACTGGTGGGAACAACACTGATCAGGTGCACGCTGAGGAACACAGCTCAGATGACATGCCCACTGGTCCAGGAGGAGTGCCAGGATCAAGGTTCTTCAATGTAGACAGCTCAACAGTAGTTAGAGTTAGTATTCTGTTACAATTAGTTATATGACTGTAACTAAAAGACCAGTATATGCATCTGTGTATAAATAGTTGTAATCCTTTCTGAAAAGATCATTGAATGAGAATTCTCAAGGCATTTCTTCTGAAATGAGTAGGATCTATCCACTTGCTTGAAAAGTGGCAATTCTTCATACTTCAACATATTTTCTCCATTCTTTTTTTCCCAATCCCATTCATTTCTGTTCTTTTTTCTTGATTCCTATTCTGTTTTCTTTTTTTACACCAGTTCCATCCTAACATTGGCGCTTTCATTGTTCCCTCTTCTTTCCCTCATTCAAGACACACTTTTCCACACCTTTTCCTGCACAATCAGTCACTTAGACATGGCAGAAGGCACCAGAACTTACAGGAGAATGGATGACCACTTCAAGAATCTACACACTCAAATAGATAATGTTCACCAGTTCCAAACCACTCAGTATCAACAAATCTCTGAATACAAAAGGAGTACGGATTCTCAGATTATAGATCTCAAAAAGACTTTAAATGCTTACATGCTTTCTCAAGATCAGAAATGGGAACAGCTATACCAGACTACTCTTCCTGCACAGACTCAAGTTAGATAAGAAAATGCTAGTCCTTCCCAACACCAAGAAAGTAAATCTTGTACTTTACCTCTTCAGAATTTCAGGTTGGAATTCCCAAAGTTTGATGGTTCAGATGTTGAAGGATGGATCTTCAAGGCAGAACAGTTTTTTGACTATAACACAACAGCTTCTGATAAGAGAATACTTATTTCTTCTTTCCACATGGAAGGTCATGGCCCTTTCTTGGTTTAAGTGGATTCACAAATGAGGTCTTCTCCATTCTTGGAAGCTCTCAAGATGAGATTTAGCGCTGCAACTTATGAAGATCCTCAAGGTTCATTGGTAAAATTACAACAAACCACTACTGTTGCTGAGTACCAAGCACACTTTGAAGCATTAGCCACGAGTTCATGGCTTATCAGATTCATTTCTTGTTAGTCTTTAGTCTTTTCATATCCGGATTGAAGCCAGAGTTGAAAAGAGAATTACTGCTCCTTCAACCCTCTTCTGTCATCCAAGCAATGGCTATGACAAGATTGTAGGAAAGCAAGTACAATGACATAAGACAGTACTTCAAACCTCCTTGGCACACTACTCCAACCGCCAGTTTCACTCCAGGTAATTTCAAGAACACCTTGCCTCCCTTCAATAGACCAGGTTTTAATACTACACCCACCAATAAACCTCTACAACAAAGAATCACACCCACACAGCCTAACACCCAAATTCCTTTCAAAAGACTCAGGCTGAGGTGAACAGTAGAAGGGAAAAAGCAATTTGCTATACCTGTGATGAAAAATACCATCCTGGCCACAGATGCAAGAACAAATTCTTGACTTTAACTGGTGATCAAGAAGATGATGTATGCCCTGATACCATAGAGCACACACCACCCGTGTGCCCAAATGATGAATCCCACATATTGTCATAAATAAGTCTAAATGCTCTAGCTAGCCAGTTAAGTCCTAGGACACTAAGGTTATCAGGACAGCATGCACCTTTTACCCTACAGATCTTGATAGATAGTGGTAGCGCACACAATTTTATTCAAGAAGAAGTAGCATTTAGATTGGGGTTACCTGTATTTCCAACAAGATTCTTCAAAGTTTATGTGGGAAATGGTGGTTACTTGTGCTGTGACAAGATCTGCTCTTCAGTAGATCTCTTACTGCAGAACCATGCTTTTGTATTGGATTTATTTGTGCTCCCTATTCAAGGGGCTGATATAGTGCTTGGCATTCAATGATTGGAACAGCTGGGACCTACCTTAACCAATTACAAGGACCTTACCATGCAGCTTGACTGGCATGGACAAACAATACACCTTCAAGGAGAATCTTGTCTCCATCCCCAACCCATAAACCCCAAACAGCTCCAAAAACTTGCTGCATACAATGGCATAATTTCCTATTTCCACTTAACACTAACTGAACCTAACCCACAACCAGAAAACCACCACATTCCCCCCAATATCCACCACCTCCTACAAAACTACAGTTCTGTTTTTCAAACTCCACTACAGTTCTGTTTTTCAAACTCCACTACACTTCCACCATCCAAACCACTACACCATAACATACATCTTATTGTACACCTGTCAATGTCAAGCCCTATAGATACCCCTAGTTCCAGAAAGGGGAAATTGAAAAGCTGGTGCAAGCCACAATTGTAGAATTTATACCTCCTAAATTTATATTTGTTCAAATATGTAAATAAATCGCAAATATGGTCCAAGTAATAAATGCCCAAGTTTCCTTTGGGTCCCAATTCCAATATGACCCCCACGCCTCATTAGGCCAAACTGCTCCCGAAAGAATGCCTATGGTTAAAAAGATAAACCTAAGACTAATAATACGATAACTCCAATGATCCAATTGTTGAATCAATTGATATCTGTAATAATTTCTAGAAGAAAGAAAATAAGTGTTTAGTAAAATATTGTTTCTTTCATTCATGTATTGAATTTCACCAAAAGAAAATGACTCATTTAATAAATTATTGCCTTTACCAAAAATTCTTATGACTTTTCGAAATGTAACAACTAGAAGCTGGTGCAAGAGATGTTGGACAGTGGCTTTATAAGAAACAGTCAGAGCCCTTTTTCTTCTCCAGTACTGTTGGTCAAAAAGAAAGATGGGTCATGAAGGTTCTGTGTGGACTACAGGGCACTTAATGTTGTTACCATGAGCTACTGGATGAACTAAATGGTGCAAAGGTATTTACTAAGCTTGATTGCTACCATCAGATAAGAGTGGCAGAAAAGGATATTCACAAGACTGCTTTTAGAACACATGAGGGCCACTATTAGTTTCTGGTCATGCCCTTTGACCTCACAAATGCCCCTTCCACTTTTCAAGCCACAATGAACATTGTTTTCAAACCCTTCGTAAGGAAATTTATCACTGTTTTCTTTGATGACATACTCATCGACAGTACCTCCTTAGAAGACCATCACCATCACTTACAACTAGTCCTTAAGTGCCTCACCACCAATCAACTCTTTGCTAACAAGAAAAAATGTGACTTCTGCAAAGAGTCTATTGGGTACTTGGGCCATGTTGTATCCTCTCAAGGTGTTCAACCTGACAACACTGAAGTGCAAGCAATGCTTGAGTGGCCTATTCCCACGACTCTCAAACAATTGAGAGGCTTTGTGGGACTTACTGGATACTACACAAAATTTGTCCAACATTATGCCACCATTGTTGCCCCTCTCGCTAATCTTCTAAAGAAGGATGCTCTCACCTGGAGCCCTGAAGCACTACAGGCCTTTAACACCTTGAAATAAGCTATGACTCAAGTCTTTTCTTGGTAATACCCGACTTCACTAAGCAATTTGAAGTGGAGACAGATGCTTCTAATGTGGGCATTGGAGCTGTTTTGACTCAAGCTGGCCATCCATTGGCTTTTTTCAGCAAAAAGATGGGAGCTAGAATGAGAGCCTCATCTACCTATGTCAAGGAGTTGCATGCCATCACTGAAGCTGTGATGGAATGGAGGCAATACCTATTGGGCAGGAGATTCATTATCAAGACAGACCGCAGGAGCTTAAAAAATCTGCTGAACTAGGTGATTCAACTAATGGCTCTCTCACATATATCTCTGTCACTAATTACAGACTTGCAAAATGAAAATGCTAGTAATAAAACCTTGCAGACAGATTCATCACAGCAACGATGGATTACTCTGCTATAAAGGCAAACTAAGGCTCAGCTCCAGCTCCAATATGAAGAATTCACTCATCCAAGAATTCTGTTCTACTCCTTTGGGTGGCCATTCTGGTGTCCTCAGAACTTTCCTTAGACTCAATTCTAATTTTTTCTAGCCTAATATGAGGAAGGATGTCCAGGCATTTATTCAAACCTGCCTAGTCTGCCAGACCACTAAGTACTCTACTAAAAAGGTTACAAGCCTTCTTCAACCCCTCGCTATTCCTGATCAAATATGGGAAGAGGTATCTACGGATTTCATAACAGGGCTACCTGTGTCTAAAGAGTACACAGTAATTTTGGTGGTGGTGGATAGACTATCCAAAGCAGCCCATTTTGGAGCACTCCCTACTTCTCACAGAGCAAGTTCAGTGGCACAGCTCTTCCTCAATATAGTGATCAAACATCATGGGTTTCCTAAATCCATTGTTTCTGACAGACAGTATCTTCCTCAGCAATTTCTGGAAACATTTATTCACCCTCAGTGGCACCAGTCAGCACTCAGTCTAAGCTCCGACATACCTACCTTCCTTAGGCAGAATTTTGGTACAACACTAGCCATCATTCAGCTACAAGCATGACCCATTTTCAAGCTATGTATGGCAAGCTTCCTCCTGACTACCTCCAGTAGTCTACTAATATTGAGGCAGTATAACATCACTTGTCCACAGTTACTGCGCCAACTAAAAAGCAACCTCCTCCAAGCCAAAGCAAGAATGAAAGCACATGCATATAAACACAGAATAGACTGGTCTTTTGCAGTTGATGATTGGATCTTGGTCAAGCTCCAACCCTATAGAGAGACATTTGTGGCATATAGGGCTAATAACAAATTAAGTCAGAGGTACTTTGGTCCCTTCAGAGTCACCCAGAAGATTGGCAAGGTAGCTTACAAGCTCCAACTCCCACAAGACAGCCAAAAACAGTCTTTCACATTTCCAAATTAAGACCATATACTGGCCCTTCCCCAAAACTCACAGTCCATCCTCTACCACAAAGCAACATCAACAATCAACCTCTAATTACCCCCAAAGCTATCGTATCCTCCAGAAAAGTCTATCTCAAAGGCCAGCTTATTTCTCAAGCACTGGTCCAGTGGGAGGGACTACAGCCACAAGAAACTTCATGGAGAATTTGGGTGCTTTACTCAAGACATACCCCGACTTAAACCTTGAGGACAAGGTTGTTTTCCAGGGGTGGGAATGATACACTAGTGCACACAAGTGAACACCAACCAGACCCAATGCACACTAGAAGGGACAGTACACATTATACATACCCTGGACCAGTGCACATGATATTGACCCTGGACCAGTGCACACTAGTGGGCATAACATTGATAAGGTGCACTGATTACGCCCAAAGTATAACGCGGTAGTTGTACCACAGCTTTGGGGTGTCGATACCAAAGGGAGACAAGCGATCTACAAGAGAAAGTGGAAACCTTAAAACGAGCGATAAAAGTTAAACGAGAGAGTTTGAGTTTTGATATTGAAGTAATGTGAAGTAGTGTAAATATAATGGATAAATAACAAGGGTCCGGGAATCCTCCCTAGGTTCGTTGCCTCATTCCAATCTCAATTCAGTTGTTTTTATCTCGATTGCAAGTTTCACATCCCAAACAAGCAATCGGCAAATATTCAATTAAGCACACATATAAACCCTAATGTAATTGATATGAATTACTCTTTAGTTTCGAGTTAAGCACATATGACTTATCCTATAGATTTATCAAGAAACGACAATATATCTTTAGTGACAATATTGCAGTAATGGGCAAACCTAAAAGATAAATCTACCAGACTCAACCATACCCAAACAACGTCACATAAGAAAAGCATGACTAGACTTATATGGAGAAGAAAGATACAATCACCAGATTAAGAGAAAAATCTTCTAATTAAATTAAAGAGTAACTCATATAATGTTTTGATAATAAATCCAAACTACAACTGAATCAATAATGGAAAATAAGAACAACTACACCTAGGGATTCATCCCTTTGCCTTGCTTGGAGATTAGTTGGTCATGGGGCTCATGCTTTATGGAGTTTTCCCCGGCCTCCAGCCTCCAATGAATAATGTCATTATCAAACCCTAAGTGATCTATTTATAATACAACGGGTCCAAGGGTGTTTTAGGGTTTAAACAATCATTAAAGTCCTAATTAGGTCATAACTCGGAGAAGGGGATCGTGTGCGCACCGCGGCTCTCTCTTCTGGGCGCCTAGGCTTTGGCTGGTCTTGGTTAGTTGAAGGCTTTGGGCACCGCGGCCCTGGCTGGTCCAGGCCGCGGCTTGGCCTGATCTTTGGTGAAACAACTTCTGGGCGCCTAGGCTCTCACTGAAGGCTTCCTTGCCCATAAACCCTTTATCTTGTCCTTTCGGAAGCATTCCTTCACTCCGATAAGCATGGAATCTTCGAGCTTTAAGCAATGATAGCTTTTCCATCTCCTTTAAACTCAAAGTACCTGAAAATGCACCAAAATAAGTCAATGATCCAAGAATATCACTTTAGAGTTATTAAAGTATAAAGGTGTAATTCAAACCTCGATCAACCCTAAAATGCTAACAAATAAGTACACGTAAGATGCATTTTATGACTCTCATCATAAGCCCCAACTAGCTTATTGCTAATCCCTAGCAATTCAAGCGAAAACAAGAGATGAATTCTATGGTAGGAATTAAAACAAAATAAAGCGATGTTAGTGTTAAACTAGGAGCAATTCACTTTTTGTCTCAGAAATCGCACATAGAATAATTAAATATCACCCAAGTTCAAAAGTAATCCAAACATCAATCTTAAAATTGTTATCGACTCTTAACATTCATCTTACCACAATCCATTAATCCGAACACCCGGATGATTTTATGCATAACATTTATGAATTCAAGTCTTGGCCTCTAAAAATATAATAAAATGTGTGACATCAATCACAAATCAAACTCCATAGGCTTATTATTCAAATCACTCTCCACTATTGTAGAAAAGTCAGACTACATTGGATCAATAGGTCTTTAATAAGCTTGTAAAGTTAGGCTAAGGTAAAAGTTAAGAAAGAACGGGAAGGATTCAACAAGTAAAAGAATTCAATCTCTTAGTTTTCAAACACAACCACTTTAAGCACTGGATAATCTTACTTCAACACCTAACTCTTTCAACCATTTTTCGAGCATTTCTCTCAATAAATCACCACTTTTTTTTTCTTCTTTTTTCTTTGCCATAATTCACTTTCTTTTTATTTTGGCACATAAGACCATTCACCTCCTCTTTCATTCTTTTCTTTTCTTTTCTTTTCCACAACTTATCTCCTTTAATATACTTGGGTTATGGTAGTAATATTTTTTTCATATTTCCATCCTTACTCCTCTTAAGTGCTTCGCAACAAATGTGTATGACTAAGTTCTTTTTTAAAGAAGAGTAAGGATAAAATATTTTTAAGCTCATACGGGTAAGTAAATGGATTATCGAAAGAAACAAGGCTCAAATTTTTTTTCAAGAAAAAGGCTCAAACAGGTGACTAGTAATAAATATAGCAATGGTAAGTTTGAAAGGCTCAAACGGTTCAAAAATGGCCTATATCATGTTTTAAGTAATGTGCATTCTAGGAATTCGCCTCAAGTGATTATCAAATAAGTTATAGAGCTTGTCGAGACCGCAAAAGTATTCACAAAGTAATCACACATAAAACTTCTCTAAATATTTTAGACTAATTGTACAATCTTACCGCAAACTAGAGTCTCAAACCAAATGAAGATTGATACTTAAATCATTCTCAAACCGAAGCAAAATTTAATTTCTTCTAAATGCTATATGCTATCACAATTAAGCTCATATCATTGACATATGAATTAACTCCAAGGCTAACACAAAGCAAGATAAAAATAAACAAAAAGGGAGAATGACACCAAGTAGTTCAATAAAAAGAAGAAATACATTTCCTCTACCCCTAACTTAAAAATTGCATTGACCTCAACGTAAAAGAAAGAATACAGGAAACTCCCTTTGTAACCAAAAGTGCACAGAAGCTGAAAATTGTGCACCACTATTTGAACTGCTTCGTATATTTGTCCCTGAAAAAGAAATACGAAGTTAATACTGGAAAACAACAAAATACTAATAATAAACAAGAAAAAGAAATACGAAAAATAATAAAAATAAAAGGATATGTTGTGGGGTGCCTCCCATGAGCGTTAAGTTTTACATCTTCAGCCAGACGCTCTTATTCCCTCCTAGACAAACATGAGCTGAATGCACCAGCAACTGCTTCACTGCCAAATTTGGTGCTTGTATGCTTTGAAGAGGCCTCAAAGATGTCATCAGTAACATCCGCAAATTTTGGCTCAATATATGCTCTTGTGAAACCATGGGTGTGGATTGACTCCAATGGATTAAGGTGATGGACCTTTCCCATAAGTGAGTCAATCATGTATACCTGGTGGCTCTCGTCATTATCTTCTTATTTGTTCGTTGTGGGGATATGTAATGACTTAACACTTTATGTCAAAATGGCATTCACCTCCTTCAAATTATTTTGCGTCAGGTGTTGATCATGGGGTGTGGACTGAGCTTGGGAAGGGAACTTATCTCACTCATTCACACTCAAGGAGTTCATCAATTTGGACACTTGGCTCTTTAAATCCTTATGTTCTTCAACAACCTGCATAATTAACGGTTCGAGCCTTTGATTAGTCTTACCCTATGCCTCAATAAAAGCATGCAAAGTTTCTTCTAAATGACTCCTAGAGAGTGCAGGATATATGATCTAGGGGGTTGTGTAGGCGGCTGGTTTTCAGATTTCCAACTAAGATTGGGGTGATTCCGCCACTCCAGATTATAGGTATCAGAGAAGGGTGAAAAAGGCTTCTTGTGCATACCTAAGCCATTATATTGTTCCTCATACATCCCTCTCATCTCCGCAAATGTGGGACACTCTTGGGCGAGATGATCTACCCCGCCACACACAAAACATAGTCCAAAAGACGCTGCATGATTAGCTACTTGTGTTGGCTTTAAGTTCTTAGTCTTTAATGCATCTAGTTCCCTAGTGAGCATCTCGACCTTAGCCTTTAGGTTATCCTCTTCCCTAAGATGGTATATTCCACCACCATTTGGGTTCCTTACAGGTCGTGACCTATTTGTGCTTTCAGTAGCGCTAAGTCCAGTCCAAGTGTGACCTTTTTCAGCAAGCTCATTGAGGTATTCTATGGCCTCATCAGGATCTTTTTGTAAAAACTCACCATTACACATCATCTCTACAAATTGGCGCTCTCTATATGTAAGTCCCTCATAAAAATAGCTCACCAAACGCCAATTCTCATACCCATGGTGAGGGCACATAGTCAACAACTCTTTAAATCTCTCCCAAGACTGATACAAAGTCTCACTGTCCTTTTGTGCAAAGGTGGAGATTTACCTTTTTAAAGCACTGGTCTTATATTGGGGAAAATATTTATTGAAGAAGACCCGAGTCATCTCAGCCCACGACCCAATAGATCGTGGTCTCAGTGAGTATAGTTAACTCTTAGCTCTATCCTTCAAAGAGAAAGGAAAGAACTTGAGTCTCACGATATCATCATGTGCATCTTGACTATGAAAGGTCGCAACTATTTCCTCAAACTCTCTAATGTGCCCATATGGGTTTTCATTTTCCAAGCCATAGAACGTAGGGAGTAACTGTATCATCCCTGTTTTAAAATCTAGTTGGTGAGTATTGGCTAGAAATATGATGCATGATGGTGTGGCTATGCGTGTAGGGTGGAGGTAATCCTGAAGGGTCCTAGAGGGATGATATTCATGTTCACTCATTTCTTCAGGACTAGATGGATTGTCAAATAAAGAATTTAGAAAAAATTTAATTCTGACTCTAACACAGGCCTACAAGCAAATCTACCCAAAGTGTCTTTATGTCTGTGCATGCAGGGTAAAATAATGAAAAAAATACTATAAAAGGAAATAAGGAAAAAAAATAATGCAGTAAGCTAAAAGAAAGAACGAAGTTACAGTCTTTACAAACTGCTGAAAATAAAAACTATCTACAATTCTTCTACCTTTGTCTCAAAGTTGACAATCTTCCTTGAATTAAACACGTCTCCCCGACAACGGCGCCAAAATTTGATTACGCCAAAGTATAACGCGGTAGTTGTAGCACAGCTTTGGGGAGTCGATTCCAAAGGGAGACAAGCGATCTACAAAAGAAAGTGCAAACCTTAAAACGAGCGATAAAAGTTAAACGAGAGAGTTTGAGTTTTGATATTGAAGTAATGTGAAGTAGTGAAAATATAATGGATAAATAACAAGAGTCCGGGAATCCTCTCTAGGTTCGTTGCCTAATTTCAATCTCAATTCAGTTGTTTTTATCTCGATTGCAAGTTTCACATCCCAAACAAGCAATCGACATATATTCAATTAAGCACACATATAAACCCAAATGTAATTGATATGAATTACTCTTTACTTTCGAGTTAAGCACACATGACCTATCCTATAGATTTATCAAGAAACGACAATATATCTTTAGTGACAATATTGCAGTAATGGACAAACCTATAAGATAAATCTACTGGACTCAATCATACCCAAACAACGTCACATAAGAAAAGAATGACTAGACTTATATGAAGAAAAAAGATACAATCACCGGATTAAGAGAAAAATCTTCTAATTAAATTAAAGAGTAACTCATACAATGTTTTGATAATAAATCCAAACTACAACTGAATCAATAATTGAAAATAAGAACAACTACACCTAGAGATTCATCCCTTTGCCTTGCTTGGAAATTAATTGGCCATGGGGTTCATGCTTGATGGAGTTTTCCACGGCCTCCAATGAATATGTTATTATCAAACCCTAAGTGATCTATTTATAATATAAAGGGTCCAAGGGTGTTTTAGGGTTTAAACAATCATTAAAGTCCTAATTAGGTCATAACTCGGAGAAGGGGATTGTGTGCGCGCCGTGGCTCTCTCTTCTGGGCGCCTAGGCTTTGGCTGGTCTTGGTTAAGTGAAGGCTCTGGGTGTCGCGGCCCTGGCTGGTCCAGGCTGCGGCTTGGCCTGATCTTTGGTGAAGCAGCTTCTGGGTGCCTAGGCTCTCATTGAAGGCTCCCTTGCCCATAAACCCTTCATCTTGTCCTTTCGGAAGCATTCCTTTACTCTGATAAGCATGGAATCTTCGAGCTTTAAACAATGATAGCTTTTCCATCTCTTTAAAACTCAAAGTACCTGAAAATGCACCGAAATAAGTTAATGATCCAAGAATATCACTTTAGAGTTATTAAGGTATAAAAGTGTAATTCAAACCTCGATCAACCCTAAAATGCTAACAAATAAGTACATGTAAGATGCATTTTATGACTCTCATCATGCACGCTGAGGAACACAGCTCAGATGACATGCCCACTGGTCCAGGAGGAGCACCAACATTCAGGAGGAGTGCCAGGATCAAGGCTCTTCAATGTAGACAACTCAGCAGTAGTTAGAGTTAGTTAGTATTCTGTCACAGTTAGTTATAGGACTGTAACTGACAGACCAATATATGCATCTATGTATAAATAGTTGCAATCCTTTCTGAAAAGATCATTGAATGAGAATTCTCAAGGCATTTCTTCTAAAATGAATAGGAGTTATCCACTTGCTCGAAAAGTGAAATTCTTCATACTTCAACATATTTAATTTTTCCAATCCCATTCATTTCTATTCTTCTTTCTTGATTCCTATTATGTTTTCTTTTTTTACACCGGTGCCTTCTTAACAATTCTACACTCTGAAACTCTGTTTTCGCTTAAAAGATCTAACAATTGGGCAAGTTTTCCCTCAAATAGTTAATTCTACCACAATGTTCCACTTTTTATAAAAATCAATCAAAACCAATGTTTTTTATAAGTAAAAAATGTATTAAAAAAAGCACCAAAGGGGTGCACCCATGTAAAATGTCTATTTACATGATAGTAAAATCCACAAAATCTAAAAAATCATTATCTTTTACTAAAAGTTATGGCGTTTCCATGGCGCACCTAGTAGGAAGCGTCAAGGCATTTAAGTTAAAGAAAGGAACCCAAAGGTGTATGCCTAAATTTTGTGGGCATACGTCTTTCTGAAAAGCATGGGAATTTTACAACCTTATGGGAGAGGCGTACAGTTAAGGGGAATTTTTTTTCTTATTTTTTGAGAAGCATGTAATAAGAGTTGTTGTTTTGTCTACTATTAATGGAGTAAAAATCATAATTAAAGTGATGGCGTCAACATCACCATTCTGTTTCCATGTCAGAAGATGTGTTCCTTATTTATCGTTTTTCCCGACTTTATCTGATGTCTCATACCTCATGCCATGGAATCTCAATCTGTCATATTATGAGAGAATTACAAGTCCATGTTCTCAAGCAAAACTAATTACATTTAAAGTATCTCAATGACTTCTCTACCCTATAAAAAAAATCTGACAAAAGAAATAATGTAAGGGTATGCATCTCATCCCAATTCCCAAGTACTAGATAATTTTTTTAATGAATCTTATTTTTTATTTACAGATCTTTTGTTTTTGATAAGTGCTATTTATGGATCTTTACTTATTTTATGAATGAATACCAATTTTTACTATTTCTTTATCAATAATTTTATTTTTTCAAATTATTTCTTTTGGTTATATTGGCAAAGAGGGGGATTGAACCCTGGTCTCCTATAAGGAGAACCCAAAGGTAACCACTAGGCCAGAGGCCCGGGTTATGCCTCAATGGTTCGAGGCTTATGCCTTGCCTTATGCTTTCGCCTTTAATAGTAATGATCAATTTTAATCAGAAAGTCTAGATGTAAAACTCTCTAAATTAGTTTCATACCTGCACAACTTGCACCCCAAAACTAGATCTTGTTTCATAGAAATCATCGTTTCCAACTCCCTTCAAATTGGGCCCACAGAAACAGTAACTTTTTTCAGGACTGCAACATGAAGAACCAACGTTACTAAAGCCACAAACTGTCATAAGATAACCAGGCATACAAAATTTGATTTTGAATTAGAACCTGCAATGGTCCCATCGACATATCTTCAAGTCAGTAACCCCAGTTAACAGATCACCACCAGGTAAAGGAAGTAATGAACGGATACCAGGAAGACGGGGAGGAAGTTCATTCAGCTCATCAAATCTGTACTTAGTATTCATATTCTGCCTCAGATCTGATTTAGAATTTGGCTTTCTGGATGGCCTTGCTAAGCCCATGGCAAATCAAACATTTCAGCATCTTTTTCATAGCTTGCTACCCTCAATACCTAGCAACAGAAGTTAAATCATGCCATCATGAGAACATAACGTAGCTACCCTCAATACCTAGAAACATAAGTTAAATCATGAATTCATGGGATTATAATAGAGAAGAGGAGGAGAACATAACTTGGTGGAGAGCATTCAGAGTAGAGAAGAACTTTACTAGGTAGAGAGTAATCAGAATAGTAACAAGATTATAAGAATATAGAGAATCCAGACTTTATCCCAGTATTCAGCTTAGTCAAATTATTAAAATGAATTAATATCATCGAACAAACCACTTAAACTTATCACTTCAAGGACAGTTGCCCTTCTAGTTTTTCAAAACTTGATCTCTTAAACTATACAATATCTTTGTATAGTTAGACAGGGTGACACACCCTACATCATTCTCTTTGATTCACTTTCTTCAACCAGTCCTTTTATTACCCATAATTTACTTCAAATTAGTTATCAAAGAAACTATGATGGTGTCTAATCCAGGTGAAAGACGAAGGTTTGGGAAAATCTGGAGTAGGAAAATTTCAATTTATTAACAGCAACAATCTTATCCAACAACTGAAATCAATTTGAAGAAAATATGGACGATTGATTGTTCAAAGCCCCACTGTTCCACCTTAAAGAGAGAATTTTCTACCTGTCACAGTTTAGTTGCTGTTGACACTTACTCCTGTACCATTCCCACTTTGCTCTCCAACAAAAGCAATGGTGTCATTACTAAATAAAATTTTGATATGTTCATTCTGTTTTTCCCTTTTGGGTTGGGGTCAAAATTTAGTCATCTTACTAATTTATCACCTAAACAGGATTATCTAATGCCATATCATATGAATAATACAGAAAGCAATTGGCATCACCTGATGGCAGTTTCCATTCTCTGCATTCCAAAGTGAAACTTCATGGCAACCGGCAGCAACATAAATAAGAGGCCCTGCAGTAGCAGATACAGAGACACTTGAAGGAGGAACAAAAAGACATCTTCTCTATTGGGCATACAAGAGAATACAGCCATGAGTTTACAGGTATAAGGAACCTCAGATCCCAAAGAGTAAGCAAACCAGTTCCCACAAGGGCTTGTCACCAAAGAAGACAAATAGGCTTCTTCAGGGATTGCTTTTAATGTCCATGCATTTGAATTCGATCTCATATCCCAGAAATGGATCCCACAGTTTTGGGTTCTGTACATAACCATCTGACTATAACAAGTATCAGAAGTGTAGTTCAAGAGGGTAAGTATTGCACCTCCTTTGAGATTCTTCTTTTTAATATCGGCAATACCTGAATACTTCTCAACAACATACCCGTACCTTTGGACATATAATCAACAGAAAACATATGTATAATGCCATCACATGCTCCGACAACAACTTGAGCAGAATTAGGGACCATCGTGGTGCATAGTGCTCAGCTTCCCTCAAGGTGATAAGTTAGCCTAGATCTAAATGAGATGTCTTTTTCCAATTTTCTTGAATCCCACACCTTTACCGTGGAATCATCACACGCAGTCACAAAAAAGCTATGATCATTTGAATTTGCAATGTCATTGACAGCAGAACGGAGCTCTTGGAGATGTGCAACTAACACCCCACGAGGCCTCCAACCTGAATCTGGAACTGATGATGTTCGTGCAAAAGATGGAACTCCTGTAAGATCCATTGGAGTAGAGGCATCTTCCGCAATTATGGGACTTCCTTTTACCGTGCCAGATAATCCTATATCCTGAAATTTACCATACATAGGCTGTTTGATCAATTTCCATGCCTTCAGGTTCATCTACCACTCTATAGAAATGTTTAGAACCACTAATGATGCAGAATGAGCCAGAACAAAGCTTAGGCGCAGGAACCAAGCTAGCTAAGCTAAATGATCTATTTAATGAATCCGTCCAAGGCATAGATAATGAACTAATTCCTAGAGATTTCACTTGCAATGAAGACTCAGAAGCCACAGGAGGAATTCCTACTACACACTTGCCCATGCTAAACGAGTACAGAGGTATGCCTTCTGATGATTTATCACATATGAAGCTATTTACACAATTAACATGAGGAGACATAAAGCCCGAGAATTGTAGCTTTTCTGAACAAACAGGATCACAAAGGTCAACTGTGCTAGAAGCTTTGCTCATAAGGCTTCCCATAGCTCTCAACTTACCTTCAACATTGCCACATTCAATTAGATCTTCCTGTTGCAATGCACTGCCAGCAGGTCTTTGATCCTCAGGACTTTGTTGCTTGTCAGGCCAGTTCTTCATTGAGTTTAATTCCCTTGCCCCCCTCTTAGGTAAATCCACAGCTTCCCATTGTTTTGATTGTGCGGATGAATTGTACTATATCTTTCTCTGTCTCTCTACATGTCTGAACACCTGGCTTTTTCTAAGACTTCATAAAAGACCTGTCTTGAGACTGGAGGTTTTAAACATGAAAATAGAGCCTTCTAAGAAGCTAGAGATGCAGGTTGTCTGTGGAGGAAAGGAGGTATAACTGGGGCAAGGAAAACATAAGAATCAACTGCACCTAAGCTATCACTTCTAGCTACAATAAAAGTGACAGCTGACCTTACACGTTGACTTGGATAACATAATCTATAATTTCAAGGAGTATCCTTTTCCGCAAGAAACCACTTTTGCACAGAATGGCCAAACAATCCAATGCATTGATGATGACAGCCTCTGTCACATCACTTAAAGCAGGGAGGATGGGTAAAAGAAGGTCATTACTCTGTCTCTGGCCAAAGAAGCAGCATAGGTTGCCAATGTCCTGATGGAGTGCTCTCCTGATATTTGGAGTTTGCTTTGGTCCCATTACAAGTTCTTGAACAACCTCAGCGATGTATTTCCTCAGCTGAGCAAGTTGGGTATCACTATTTAACCTCTGCAACCACCCAGTTGTCTCACTAGATGATGCCAATGACTTATGTGGCAAACTTAATTCATCAAGAACCCCTGCCTCACTCAAGCATATCGAGTGGATCAAGAATCCATAAGCAGTTAGGGCCAGCTTAGCTATATTGCTGGCATAACAAATTCTCACTCTCCACTGGATCATCAGGAAGCATAGAAAGCATCGGAACAATATACTCTGGAAAAAATTTTGCATCACTGGGAGGAAAATCTCGGACTAGAGGCAGAATGTCGCACAAAGTCTCCAAGGCAGCACAACACACAATTGCTGCTGGATCAGAAAGCATAGCAACAATGTATGGAAGCACACGCTGCAAACGATCTTCATCTTCAATATATAATGTACAAGACTTCAATAAAAGTATAGCC
The DNA here is from genome assembly GCA_023935145.1 of Bretschneidera sinensis. Lineage (NCBI taxonomy): Eukaryota > Viridiplantae > Streptophyta > Magnoliopsida > Brassicales > Akaniaceae > Bretschneidera > Bretschneidera sinensis. Next base: position 4,867,389 of record CM043705.1, read on the forward strand.
CCCCTCCTCAACAGAGGCAACTTGACATTGTGTATGCAGGAACATAGAAAAGACGCGATCAGAACCATTCCTTCACATCTCATATTAGCTTCAGATAATGGTAGAAATGGCATGCACAAAGATGTCTGACTGGCTGTCATACTCAGACATTAATGTATTCAAATCGTCCATTGTAATTTTCTTTAGAAAAGGATAGTCATTTCGCCTAAATGCATCAGAAATAGTCTGTAGAAGCTCACCAGGAGACTGCATGCTACACTGTTTAAAATCCTGGGTATCTGCAGAATTGGACGAATCCTCTTGCATTGTCTTCACACCAACAAAGTGATTGCTTTGTTTGACATCCCCAAGCAGTGTAATGATCTCACCAAGAAATCTGAACCGCTCTCAAACTGAAACTTTCTCCATGTGTTCTCTCCTTCTTAGCAAGTCCTTAGTCAAGTTTAAATTGTGAACTAAAACTATTTCTTGTGACTGTTTAACACATGGCATTTGAAGGCGTATCCAGACCACTACTTGTCTCCTCACTTAATCTATTACCCATCATCTGCTTAAGTATGTCATGAAAAATACGCTGGCACATGGCAATCTACGAAAACAAAATACAGAGCATGAAGGTATAAGAGAGTTGCAAGAAGTACTGAAGTTTACATATAAAGGTTATTTACCCTCATATCAGAATGGATGGGATTCCAGCAGCAGTATAAATTATGCAAAAACAGTGAGAAGTAGCTCGGGAAAACAACTTCCACATAATTCTGCAGGTAGGTTTCAGAAGAAAGGCGTGACTCCGGTTCCAACTGAATCATATGTAGTATCATCTTGCGGATTCCAGGATCTGGGATTTTCACCAATGGGACAAATGAATTGACCAAAGATCAATGAGAACGAACCGAAGTGGACAATAAAAAGCAAGAGAAATCTAACATGGAACTTGGAAAGATTCATAATTAAAGAAGTACCTACAAAATCATAAGCACGTCTCAAGTTAAAAGGCAGTCTAAGACTAGGGCTTAAAGAAGTTTTGAGTCTAAAACGGCAACATGATAACATATAATTAAATACATCATTGCCGTAGATAACACAGGATGCCCAAGTCGAGATGCATAGGTCAATTTGAGATAGAACTAAAATGATTGAATTAAGCATGAATTAAAAGAGCCTGAAGATTTTGAATGAAAAAGAAACTATAGAGTAATAATTGGAGAGGATGAAGAGAAGAAAGGAGGGAGAAATAGAGAAGAGGGTACCTTTTCGAGACGTTGGCTAGGATCATACTGCCCTCTGCGATAAGCAAGAAGCTGAGAGAGTTCAGACAGTGGCTGACCCTCAAGGAAAAGCTCCGCTTTTACACACCTAATGCACTAATATGAAACTATTACATCATGTAACAATGCAAATACAAGTTTCAACAAGAATGAATTTGATGACACTTTCTCCGTTATTTTAAAAATCTTTTGACATCAATATTCTAAAATTTAAAACATAGCTCCAAGATAATAAAGAATCTAATAACTGAAAATGCTCACCCAACAGAAAATATGTCCATTGATGGTTTTAAAGTGCCTCTTGTGCTACTTGCATCTCACCTCCATGCTCATAAAATCTCTGCAAATTAAGAAACAATTTATTATGATATAGGATAAACACAGCATGATTCACAAAAAAAATTTTGCTAATTCTTTTTTCAACTTACAAGTAAAATTGTATTAAAAAAACCAAAGATTATTTACAAAAAAATAAGTTTCACAAAATCTAGTTTGTCAAATTTATTTTAAAAAGAATCATTTTAAACCAAAAATTAAAGATATTAAACCAGTTATTTCTAATAGTTTCAATAAACCTCTTTATATCATCAAAAACTCTAAGATTTCTCTTACTCTGCACCATCCAAAAAATAAAGAGTGGAATCAACGAGTAGACCTTCTTAATCAACTTAGAAGCCATCAACTAGGAGTATTCATTAAACGGTTAAAACCGATTAACCGATCATTTTGAACCGTTTTGACCAAAAGGGTTCGATTAAAATAATTATTCGATGACCGATCGGTTAACAAAATAATGATTGTTGGTCAATCGGTCAGACAACAGTAAAGTTTTTTTAACCGTATTGATCATTTAACCGATTAAGAATTAATATATATCTATTGTTTGCCTTTACCTAACACAATTTGAGTTGTTGTTACATTAGCTAAGGGTGTTTTATTATTCTATACCATCTCGGGTTCGACCTTCAACATTGCTCAATTTATTTTTTATTAGTTAAGGGTCTTTTTCTCTTATCAACGATGTACAACAATATCTTTCTCTCTCCTTGTGTGCGAAGTCCAACCCCCCTTTGCAACTTGTGTGCGAAGTCCAACCCCCTTTTGCAATGACAACATCTCTCCATCTCTCATAGATATCGACAAATCTGAACTGGGGGCGGAAACCTTCTAGGTAATTTTGGTCTCTCACTATCTCTCCTAGTCTCAATTTAAGATGTGATGTTGGTTCAAATTATGGATGCAAATCTATTTTGGTGTTAAATGATGTGGGCCTTGTGAGGTTGTGGATCTAATAAGTTGTGTAGGATTTCGTATTTTCATCAAAGATGACAAGATTGTTTCAGAATATACATGGAGATTTTTGCCTTTTATTTTCTGTTTGGTGACTAAGAAAATGAAGAAAAATCGAATTAACTGACCGTACCGAAAGAATTTGGTAGAAATTCAGTCGGTGACATTGTTGATATTCAGTCGAAACAATAGAAAAAAAATATGTTTGGGAAATGTCGATAAGAATTTAAGGCGCATTTCGGCTGATCGAACACTTGTACCTTCAATCCACTTCAAGCCCAAACTTCATCTTTCACCAAACCAGCCACCACCCAAGTTTGGCCTTAGCAGATGTGTAGATCATTTTGTATTTTATAAACACAGTGAGGTATGTGGAATATTGTTGTGTAAATGATATTGTGATCACATGATATGGAAAAGAAGAAATTCTAGCACTGAAACAGTTCATGAGTACTAAATTTCAGAAAAAAAGATTTAGGAAAATTAAGATACTTATTGGGTATCGAGGTTGCTAGATCTTGTCATAGTGTTTCTTTATCTTAGTGTAAATATGTTCTTGATTTGTTGACTGATACTAGAATGGTAGGGTATAAGCCTATAAATAGTTTTATGGATCCCAACACAAAACTTACAGCTGATCAATGTGACTTATTATCTGATCCAGGGAAATATAGGCGTTTAGTTGGAAAATTGAATTATTTGACTATTACTAAGCCTGATATTTCATTTGCAACTAGTGTGGTTAGTTAATTTCCTTATGATCCACGAACTAGTCATTGGGATGTTGTTATTCGAATTGTGAGATATATTAAGAGTGCTCTTGGTCGTTGTTTACTTTATCAAAATCATGCTCATGCCCAAATTGAAGGTTATACTAATGTAGATAAGAGTCAGCTCTCCATCTAATAAATGGAAGGTAAGGTCAGCTCTCTATTTGTGTATTTGTTGAAGGTAATTGTTGACCCTTATTTGATTTTAATAATGGCAAAACACTACTTTAATTATACTAATAGTTTTATCTAAGTGTTTAAGCAGTAAAAGCTTTTAGCAAAGAAATGAGATGCAAGAACTTAACTAGTTTCAGACGCCAAGACAAGACAAAAGATATAGAATAGGCAATAAGGTATTGAAACAACTTTAAATCTCTCATGTTCAAGTACTTAGCTTGTCCTATAGCTCTTTTTACTATTAATTCAAATACTTCCAAGTCAAAAACAGTTTTAATACATGAAAACTGGGTTGAAGGGCAACCCAGTCGACTGGGGTATGGGACAGAAGTTCCCCAGTCGACTGGCAACTGGGACAGTGAGTTCCCAGTCGACTGGTGCTTAGGACCCAGTCGACTAGTACTCCCCAATAGCCTAAAAGTAAAGTTTCTCACTTGACCTGATCGACTGGTACAAGGACCCAGTCGATTGGTAATTCGAAAATATAACCGTTTGAGACGCGGGACTTGAGTATTTAATGTACCAAACCTACCAAGTTAGTGTCTAACGGCCATATTGATTCAACACTATATAAACCCACTTCAATGAGCATTTAAAACAATAAGAGAACACATTCAATTCACAGGTTTTCTCATTAATTCTCAAAATCTTTGAAAAATTTATTGTTGAGCCATTCTTCAAGCTATTCTTGAAAGAGAGTTATTGTTCTTTTGTAAAGCATTCATTGCTATCTCTCTACTATTTACTTTACAGCAAATCTCATTTATTGTAAAGGGGAAAGAATTGTAATAACTCTTAGAGTGTTTAGGATTAAAAACTTCTTCGTAAGCTTTCGAAATGAATAGATTAGCTTCTGCGAAGAAGGGATTGGTTGTAAGTGTTGTACGACTAAAATTTTTAGTGGATTACTTCAAGGAGGTTCCTTGAAGAGAGTGGACGTAGGGTCAGAAGGAATCCAATATTGCCGAACCATTATAAACTGAGTTTGCACTTTTTCTTCCTTAAACTCTTTTACTTAAAGCACATTACTTGTTTGTATGCTTTGTACATTTAATAGTTTTCATAAACTTGTAAGTAATTAGCAAAAGTTTTTAAAAACCCGATTCACTCCCCTCTTGGGTTTGAGCCTTTCTGTTTAGAATTCTGACCTGTACTTATATAAAAGTCAAATCTTCCCGAAATTCTATCATCTTATTCGAGATACTATAGGATTCATTGTGTAAGTACTTTCTCAAAAGTGAGACATGAAACACATTATGTAATTGCTTTAAATCTGGAGGCAAATCCAATCTATATGCTATTGGTCCAACTCTCTTAATCACCTTATATGGCCCTACAAATCTCGAGCTCAACTTTCCCTTCTTTTTAAACCTCAACACGCCCTTCCATGGAAATATCTTCAAAAATACCCAATCACCAACTTGAAACTCAAGAGGTCGCCTTCTATTATCAGCGTATCCCTTTTATCTGTTTTATGCTGCATCTCTCTAACCAGTTTAATCCTCTCAATAGTCAGATCTATCATTTCTAGGCTATACATCTTTCTCTCTCCAACTTCTTCCCAGTATATTAGAGTTCTACATCTCTTACCATATAGAGCTTCAAATGGTGCCATCTCAATACTAGTTTGATACTGATTATTATATGCAAACTCGATCAAAGGCAAATAAGCATCCCAGCTCACTAAGAAACTCAATACACTTGACCTCAGCATATCTTTTAGTATTCTGATGATTCTCTCTATCTACCCATTAGTTTGTGGATGAAAAGTTATACTAAACTGTAATTCATACCAATAGCTTCTTGAAAACCTCTCCAAAATCTAGAAAATCTAGAATCTCTATCAAATCCTTCTCGATCTGTAATACTTTATCCACCAGTATAGCATAATTCCCTATGCCCATGTAAGAGAGTTTAGATCGAATTTTGTAGTGTAACCCGTCTAAAAATCGTTTACATTTACTTTCCTTCATATTCACTAGCTTAAGTAAAAACCTTGATAGAGCTATGAATCTACTATCATACTCTGCCACCGATAAGGTATTTTGCCATAAGTGAATAAAATCTCTCTCCTGCTGGGTTCGAAATGTATCTGGAAAGTATTTTGCAAAGAACTCATCCTTAAACTTACTCCAAGTTAAAGGTTGTTCCACCTGTGTACTCACCCTAGGCAAAATATATTCCCACCATTGTGAAGCCTCACCTTTTAGCATAAATGAAGCAAAAGCAACCTTCTGTCTATCTATCACTGATAAGACTTTAAAATATTTCTCAACATGTCTAATCCACTACTCAGCTTCCACAGGATTTACAGATCCTTTAAAAGACTAGGGTTTAAACTTAAGAAATCTCACAAAACAGTCCCCTTGCATCTCATGTGCAAATACATCTTCTCCCTCATGAACCTCTTGTCTCACAACATTAGGTTATTTTCTACCTCTCTCCTCTAATCTCCTCTGCAAATTATTGGCCCTTTCTTCAGCTGCATTCATCCTTTCTAGGGCATGCTCAAGAGCTTCGTAGTATGTGCCCTCACCATGGGTATGATAGTTGGTGCTTGGTGAGCTATTTTTATGAGGGACTTACATATAGAGAGTGCCAATTCGTAGAGATGATGTGTAATGGTGAATTTTTGGAGAAAGATTCTGATGAGGCCATAGAGTACCTCAATGAGCTTGCTGAAAAATGTCACACTTGGACTGGACCTAGTGCTACTGAAAGCACAAATAGGTCATGACCTATAGGGAACCCAAATGGTGGTGGAATTTACCATCTTAGGGAAAAGGATAACCTTAAGGCCAAAATCGAGATGCTCACTAGGGAACTAGAGGTATTAAAGACTAAGAGCTTAAAGCCAACACACGTGGTTAATCATGCAAAATCTTTTGAACCATGTTTTGTGTGTCGGGGTAGATCATCTCACCCAAGAGTGTCCCACATTTGCTTAGATGAGAGGGATGTATAAGGAACAATGTAATGCCTTATGCATGTACAAGAAGCCTTTGACACCCTTCTCTGATACTTATAATCCGGGATGGCGAAATCACCCCAATTTTAGCTGGAAGTGTGAAAACCAGCAGCTTGCACAACCCCTTGCACCATATCTTGAACCATATCATGCACCCGTGTCTTCTAGGAGTTCTTTAGAAGACACTTTATATGCTTTTATTGAAGCACAGGGAAAGACTAATCAAAGGCTTGAATCTTTAATTGTGCAGGTTATTGAAGAACATAAAGAGATAAAGAGCCAAGTGTCCAAGTTAATGAGCTATTTGAGTGTGACTGAGCGAGGTAAATTCCCTTCTCAAGTTCAGTCCACATCTTATGGTCAGCACCTGGTGCAACAGAATGTGAAAGAGGTGAATGCCATTGAGACAGTAAGTGGTAAGTTATTACACATCCCAACAACGAAAAAATCAGAGGATGTGGACGAAAGCCACCAAGCATACATGATGGACTCATTCATGGAAAAGGTCCAACACCTTAATCCATTGGAGTCCACCCTCACTTATGGCTTCATAAGAGCATATATCGAGCCAGAATTTACGGGTGTTACTGATGACATCCTTGAGGCCTCTCAAAAACATACAAGCACCAAATTTAGAAATGAAGCAGTGGCGGGTGCATTCAACCTATGTTTTTCTAGGAGGGAATAAGGGCGTCTGGCTGAAGATGTAAAACTTAGCACTCATGGGAGGCACCCCACAACATATCCTTTTACTATTATTGTTTTTCTTTCTTGTTTATTATTCGCATTTTTTTTCTGTTTTCCATAATTAACTTAGTATTTCCTTTTCAAGGAAAAATGTACGAAGCAGATCAAATGGTAGAGCACAATTTTCAGCTTCTATGCACCTTTGGCTACAAGTGGAGTCTCATTTACTCTTTCTTTTACATTGAGGTCAATGCATTTTTAAGTTGGGGGTGGAGGAAACGCATCTCTTTGTTTTCATATTCTTTATTTCCATACATTTTTTTATTTTTCCATTGAACTGCTTGGTGTCATTTTCCTTTTTGTTTGTTTTTAGCATGCTTTGTGTTAGCCGCAGAGTTAATTCACATGTCAATGATATGAGCCTAATTGAGATAGCATATAACATTTAGAAGAAGTTAAATTTGTCTTCAGTTTGAACTTAATTTAAGTATCAATCTTCATTTGGTTTGAGACTCTAGTTTTTGGTAAGATAGTACGATTAGTCTTAAACATTTAGAAAAGTTTATGTTTGATTATTTTGTGAATATTTTTGTGATCTCGACAAGCTCTAGAACTTACTTGATAACCACTTGAGGCGAATTCCTAGAATGCACATTACTTAGGATATGATATAGGCCATTTTTGGACCGTTTGAGCCTACTAAACCTACCATTGCTATATTTACCACTAGTCACCTATTTGAGCCTTTTCTTGAAAAAGAAGTGAGCCTTGTTTCTTTTAATAGCCCATTTACTCATCTTTATGAGCCTAAAGAGAATATTTTATCCTTACCTTTCTCTTAAAAAAACTTAGCTATACACATTTGTTGAGAAGCACTTAAAAGGAGTAAGGATGGAAATATGAGAAAATATCACTACCATAACCCAAGTACATTAAAGGAGATTAGTTGGGGATTATGTAAAAGAAAAGAAAATGAAAAAGGAAGTGAATGGTCTTATGCCAAAATACAAAAGAAAAGTGAATTACGGCAAAGAAATAAGAAAAGAAAAGAAAAGTGGTGATTTTGAAAAAAAAAATGAAAAATGCTTGAAAAACGGTCGAAAAAGTTGGGTGTTGAAGTAAGGTTATCTAGTGCTTAAAAGTGATTGTGTTTAAAGCAAAGAGATTGAGTTCTTTTTCTCATGAATCCTTCCCATTTTTTCTTAACCTTTACCTTAGCCTAACGTTACAAGCCTATTAAAGACCTATTGATCCAATATAATGTGATTTTTCTACAATAGTGGAAAGTTGTTTGAAATGTAAGCATATGGAGCTTGTTTTTGTGATTGATGTCACGAAATTTATCATGTTTTAGAGGCCAAGACTTGTATTCATGAATGTTATGTATAAAATCATCTGGGTGTTCAGATTAATGGTTTGTGGTAAGATGGATGTTAAGAGTCAGTAATGATTTTAAGATTGATGTTTGGATTACTTTTGGATTTGGGTGAAATTTAATGATTCTTTGTGCCGTGTGTTATGTGCAATTTTTGAGACAAAATGTGAATTACTCTTTGTTAACACTAATATTGTTTTTCATTTACTTTGATTCCCACCGTAGAATTCATCTCTTGTTTTCACTTGAATTGCTAGGGACTAGCAATAAGCTAGTTGGGGGTTGTGATGAGAGTCATAAAATGCATCTTAACAGTACTTAATTGTTATCATTTTAGGGTTGATCTAGGTTTTAATTGCACTTTTATATGTTAACAACTCTAAAGTATCATTCTTGGATCATTGATCTATTTCGGTACATTTTCAGGTACTTTAAGCTCAAAAGATGAGGAAAAGTTATCATTGCTTGAAGCACAAAGACTTTAGGCATACTAGAGTGAAGGAATGCTTCTGGAAGGACAAGATGGAGGGCTTAAAAAAGTAACAGCTGCTGCCCGCATTGGAAAGAAGTTTCACTAAATTGCTAGAATTGCCCGTACAGATCAATCATCTTTGCAAATTAAACTGTATTGATACAAGAAGAACCAAGAGATGAGCCATATATGCTTAGAAAGATCTGGAAGTCTATTTTCTGGAGAATGTTACGGTTCATAAAAATGATTTTTCTAGAGAAAGTTATGGCAGTTTAAGTAGACAAAGGTCAGGTTGTGCGGGCTGTACGGGATTTCAGCGTAAAGAGCATATGAGGGCCTATATCCCATATCCCACATCGGCTAGAAACACATTTCTATATCCCATATCCCACATCAGATTAGAAACATATTGCACTCGTGGTATTTGCCTATATAAATCCCACTTCACTTCAGCTTTAAGGACAATCGAAGAATCTGATATCATCAGAAAGTGAATCCAGAGGGCCTTTAGGAGCAATCCAAAGGGTTCTTAGGAGGAATCCGAAGTACTTTTGGAGGGCAAGCTGAGGAATCACCGAAGCTTTCGCTACCAAGGGGGAGATGATCGTTGAGAGGCCAAAAGCAACTCGAGAACGCATGAGCCCCATGGCCGGCTAGTCTCCAAGCAAGGCAAAGGGATGAATCCCTAGGTGTAGTTGTTCTTATTTTTCTTTATTTGATTCAGTTTCAGTTTGGTATTATTTTCATTAAACATTGTTATGTTTTATTCTTTAATTTAATTAGTAGATTTCTTATTAGTCCGGTGATTGCATGCTTCTTTTCCATATAAGTCTAGTCATGATCTTCTTATGTGTATTTGTTTGGGTGTGATTGAGTCTGGTAGATCTCTTTTATAGATTTGTCCATTGCTGTGGTATTTTCATTTAAATATATCATCATCTTTTGATAATTTATAAGTTAAGTCATGTGTGCTTGAAAGTAAAGAATAATTAATATCAATTACATTAGGGTTTATATATGTGCTTTAATTGAATATTTGTCGATTGCCTGTTTGGTATGTGAAACTTGCAATCGAGATAAAAATAACTGAATAAGTTAGGATTAGGGCAACGAACCTAGTGAGGATTTCCGGAACCTTGTTGTTTCTTTACCATTATATTATTCAAATATTTACACAATTAAAATTTTCTCATAATTTAGATTCTGTCATTTAATCTTTATCGTTTGTGTTGAGGTTCACACCTTCTCTTGTAGTTATCTTGTTTCCCTGTGGAATCGACACCCCAAAGCTGTACTACAATTACCGCGTTATATTTTGGGCGTAATCAGGTGTTCAAGAGAGGAGACCATCCCAGAGGGGGAGTTCCTTGTCACAAGGAACTATAGTGCAGAGTTAGAGGCAGGCATGATCTGTTGCTTTTGCAGCTCAGAGTAATACTTGTGGGACCCCTAGATTTGGGAGGCATGCTATGGGAAGTGAGAGTTATGGTAAAGGAGTAAGTATGCTACCAGGGGGAAGTGGCAACCTGATGTATAATCGAGAGGCAAGGGTCTGCTTTAGATGTAATTAGATGGGGCATCTGGCTTGAAATTGCTCTATGCAGATATGCTTTGTATGTGGTAGGGGAGGATATGTGGCTGCGGATTGTCTAGCGGGAAAATCTGCTGACGTAGGCGTTGGAAGTGTTGGGAGGAGATCAATGGAGAGAGGTGGTTGATCAGAGGGTGTGCGGGGCGGAGGTTAAGGATCAGTAGTAGAGCGAGGATGTGACAGTCAGATTCAGTCCAGAGATGGTAGAGTTTATGTATTGACCCAATATGATGCACAAGCCACTCCTGATGTTGTTATGGGTATGATATCTATCCTTGGTAGGCCTGCTAGATTATTAATTGATTCCGGTGCAACCCATTCTTTTGCATCTAGTAATTATATGAAATCTATTGATGCTAGTGTTAGTCCTTTTATGCATGCAATTATTGTTGAGATTTCTACTGGAGATAGGGTTATTATCAGGACAATTTATCGAGGTTGTGTGATTAATATTGCTGATAGAGAATTTAAAGTTGATTTATTACCTTCAGATATGACAGAATTTGATTTAATTCTGGGGATGGATTGGTTATCTGCATATCATACTTGGGTAGATTGTTTTAGGAAAATGTGGTGTTCAAAATACCTGGACAGGAAGAGTTTAATTTTTAGGGATAACGTAAGATACTTGCTAATTGTCTTATTTCTGCTTTAACTGCTAGTAAATGGTTAAGGAAGGGTTGTGAGGGGTATTTGGCATATGTAGTGGATTCTAGTAAGGAGGGTAGGAATTTAGAAGATATCTTGGTAGTAAAAGATTTTTTTGATGTTTTCCCTGAAGAGTTGACTAGGTTGCCTCCCAATAGGGAGATTGAATTTTCTATTGAAGTGATTCCAGTATCAGCACCCATGTCCATAGCACCCTATAGAATGGCACTAGCTGAATTGAGAGAGTTGAAAGTTCAGCTTCAAGAGTTGCTAGATAAACAGTTTATCCAACCTAGTATGTCACCCTGGGGAGCCTCTGTGTTATTTGTTAAGAAGAAGGATGGGACATTGAGGTTGTGTATTGATTATAGACAGTTGAATAAGATCACTATCTAAAATATATATCATTTGCCCAGGATAAATGATTTATTCGAGCAGTTACAGGGAGCTAGAGTGTTTTCTAAGATAGACCTGAGATCAGGTTATTATCAATTGAGGATAAGGAGGGGGACGTGCCTAAAACTGCTTTTAGGACACGTTATGGCCATCATAAGTTCTTGGTGATGCCTTTTGTGTTGACCAGTGCTCTTACAACATTTATGGACCTTACAAATTAAGTGTTTAAACCATTCTTGGATAGATTTGTGATTGTATTTATTGATGATATTTTAATATATTCCAAGAATGAAGAGGAGCATATGCAACATTTGAGGATAATGTTGGAGATTTTGAGGAGAGAGAAATTATATGCGAAGTTCTCTAAGTGTGAGTTTTGGTTGAGAAAAATATCTTTCTTGGGGCATGTTGTGTCGGGGGAGGGGATAACAGTTGACCCATAAAAGTAGAAACAACGTTGAATTGGGAAAGACCCACGAGTGTAACTGAAATTAGAAGCTTTTTAGGGTTGGCTGGTTATTATAAGAGAATTATCCAAAAATTTTCTATGATTGTTAGACCATTGACTAAATTGACCAGGAAGGATGTAAAGTTTAGGTGGTCAGAGGAATGTGAGAAAAGTTTCCAGCTGTTGAAAGAAAAACTGACTACTGCCCCGGTATTAATGCTTCCTTTTGGTGATGAAGGATTTGTGGTTTATAGTGATGCGTCACATCAGAGGTTGGGATGTGTGTTGATGTAACATGGGAGAGTTATAGTTTATGCATCTAAGAAACTGAAGAACCATGAAAAGAATTACCCAACCCAAGATTTAGAATTGGCTGCTATAGTTTTTGCTTTGAAAATTTGGAGACACCATCTATATGGACCCAAGTGTAAAATTTTTACTAATCATAAAAGCTTGACGCATTTACCAACATAAAAGGAGTTGAATTTGAGGTAGAGGAGGTGGATGGAATTGATTTGTGATTATGACTGTACAATTCATTATCATCCAGGAAAGGCTAATGTAGTAGTTGACGCATTGAGTAGAAAGGCTACAGGGAGATTAGCTGCTATTGGGAGTCATAATACTAGCCTAATGATAGAATTAAGAAGAATGAGGATGCAGTTAAGCGTAAATGATAGAGGAGTATTAATGGAAAATATGGTGATACAATCTTCTATTATTGATCGTTTATTACAGATGCAGGGTAGAGATGAGGGGATAGAGAAGATCAGGCAGGAAGTGTTGAGTGGGAAGCCAACCAAGTTTAGAATTAAAGAAGATGGTATGGTAGTATTGGGGCATAGAGTTTGTGTTCCCAATGATATAGAGATGAGAAAGGAGATACTAAGGGAGACTCATGATTCTGTATATTCCATGCACCCAGGTAATAATAAGATGTACAAGGGGTTGAGATAGAATTATTGGTGGTCAGGGATGTAGCAAAATGTATTTTTAGATGTCTGATTTGTCAACAGGTGAAGACTTAGACATCTAGCAGGTTTATTACAACCTCTTCCAATACCTGAGTGGCCATGGGAAAATGTGAGTATGGATTTTGTCTCTAGCTTTCCCCGTACCCAGAGGGGACATGACGCTGTGTGGGTTATAGTGGATAGATTTTCTAAGTCTTCACATTTTTTTCCTATTAAAACTACTTGGAGTCTAGAAAAGTTGGATGAGTTGTGTGTAGCAGAGATAGTAAAGTTACATGGAGTACTATTTAAAGCTAATTTGATACTAATTATTATATGCAAACTCGATCAAAGGCAAATAAGCTTTTTTCACTCAGAAACTCAATACACTTGCCCTTAGCATATCTTCTAGTATTCTGATGATTCTCTCTGTCTACCCATCAGTTTGTGGATGAAAAGTTGTATTAAACTGTAATTGCGTACCCATAGCTTCTTGAAAACCTCTCCAAAATCTAGAATCTCTATCAAATCTTTCTCGATCTGTAATTCTTTATCCACCAGTATAGCATAATTCTCTATGCCTATGTAAGAGAGTTTAGATCGAATTTCGTAGTGTAACCCGTCTAAAATTTATTTACATTTTCTCTCCTCCGTATTCACTAACTCAAGTAAAAATCTAGAAAGAGTTATAAACCTACTATCATACTCTACTACCGATAAGATATTTTGCCTTAAGTGAATAAAATCTCTCTCATGCTAGGTTCAAAATGTATCTGGAAAGTATTTTGCAAAGAACTCCTCCTTAAACTTACTCCAAGTTAAAGGTTGTTCCACCTGTGTACTCACCCTAAGCAGAATATCTTCCCACCATTGTGAAGCCTCACCTTCCAGCATAAATGAAGCAAAAGCAACCTTTTATCTATCTATCACTGGTAAGACTTCAAAATATTTCTCAACATATCTAATCCACTACTCAGCTTCCACGGGATTTATAGATCCTCTAAAAGACTGAGGTTTAAACTTAAGAAATCTCACAAAACAGTCCCCTTGTATCTCATGTGTAAATACACCTTCTCCCTCATGAACCTCTTGTCTCACAACATCAGGTTCTTTTTCACCTCTTTCCTCTAATCTCCTCTATAAATTATCGGCCTTTTCTTCAGCTGCATTCATCTTTTCTAGGGCATGCTTAAGAGCTTCTCTCAATTCATCCCTCCTAACCTCATATTCTCCCCTAGCTCTACTAGTACATGCCACACTATCCATCTGTTCCCTCATAGGAACCACAAACTCAACTTTCTCCTCTATTATTAGAAATCACCCTCAAGATGCCCAGGTGGTGATCTTCCAAACACCTAAGTCTTGAATGACTTGTAATAACATCGAAACAAAATAGGAATCAAACCAATCAAAGAAAGAACACAAGCAATTGTTATTGAGGTTCAGCAATGTGCCTACGTCCCCGTGAGCTCCTCCGAGCCCTCTGCACTAAGTCAATGAGTTCTTACAAGTTACAACAACACTTCTTCAATAAACCTTTTGTTCTTGAAGAAAAAAAGAAGAGAAAAAGAAAGTGATAAGGACTTGAATTTCCCTGGAATTTTCCTTAAGAAAATTCTACTTACAAGGCCCTTGAATCCCCAATCTATACTACCCTCTCTCTAAACCACTAGCCTCTCTTAAATGAGTCTCTCCTGTGTTTAGTGTCTTTGTACTCTCACACACCATATGTTCTATTTCACACACATTCACATGTTCTATTTCACACATGTTCTACATATTCACATCACCTGGATGATCACCTTGCATCATGTCTTGAATGGCTCCTAGATGACCCTTTATATAAGGCAATGACTTTCTTATACAATCTTGGAGATCAATCTCCACCCTTAGATCTCAAGAACCAAAGACTCATGGTTCTATAAGAGTCTAAGTAATCCTGTGCATTTTGATCAAGCCCCACACATCAATCCAAAGTGCTGATCAGGAAGCATCAGGTGTGCCTTGCACTGCACCTTAGAACAAAGCAGGCCGTAGCTCAAGCTAGGGCACACTTCCTTCTTCTTCTGGGCACTGTGGTGCACTCTCCTTAAGGTGCGGCGCACACCTGGCCAGAATACTTTTCCTTGCTGGGGGGTGAGGTGCACACTTCCTGGGGTGCGGCGCACACCTTGGGCTAAACATTTCTCCTTGCTGGGCGCTGAGGTGCACACTTCCTGAAGTACGGTGCCAAGGCCTGATGAAGCTTCATTCTTTAACCCATTTAATCCTTAGAAAAATACTAACAATCTCTACCTTTGTCTAAGCAATGAAACCCGAACCCATTATGCAGAGAACTCAGGATCCAAACTCAACTTGAGTCACTATATCAACCGATTCCAATCCTAAAAAGTCCAAGGCAATGATCGAACTTACTTAGAGGTAGAACTTTAGTACCTAAATCTGTAGGATTTTCTTCCGTTGCGAATTTGTCCACATGAATGCATCATTCCATAACATTTTCCTGAACGAAATGATACCGAACATCCATATGCTTAGTCCTCTCATGGAACACTGGGTTCCGACACAAGTGCCACGCACTTTGGCTATCTGAAGACACCACCACCTGCTCTTTTAGGACCTTCTACTCGTCCAACAACCCTTTGCACCACAAAGCCTCCTTTATGGCTTCCGTAGCCACTATGTATTCTGCCCTGGTTGTTAAGAGTGCTATCACCGGCTACAATCGTGCCTTCACATACCTAGCAAACACTTCATCCCAAGCCAAAGTTCCTTTCCAGGATTACTCACAAATTTGCTGAGAATACTAATTGCCTGTGAAATGTCAGGTCTAGTGCTTACCATCATGAACATGACTGATCCAACCGCACTAGAGTAAGGGACCTTTTCCATTTTCTTATTTTCCTCATCCATTCCAGGACATTGTTCGCTGGGGAACTTGAAATGACCAGCAAGGGAAACTTCACTGGTTTACTATCTTCCATAGAAAACTTGTACAACACCTTTTCTATGTCGGAAGACTGAGAAAACTTCAACCCGTTTCTCTCCCTTTCTCGAATTATTCTCATCCCAATGATCTTTTATGTAAGGCCAAGATCTTTCTTCTCGAACTCCTCACTGAGTTAAGATGTCAACCTTTCTATCCTCTCCCTGTTGTTTCCAACCAACAACATATCATCGACATAGATGAGGATAATAACCACTTCCTCCACCTTGTGTCCAGGTGAGAAGGTTTCTGCGAAATCTATGCCTTCTCTTTGCGTGAACCCCTTCACCACCAGCCTAGCTTTATACCAGACTTCATCCCCTGGAGTGTTCCCTTCTTTGATCTTGTAAGTGCACTTACAATCCATAACTCTCTATTTTCCTGGAATGTGCACCAATTCCCAAGAGTTGTTCTTCCTTAAAGAATCCATTTCTTCCTCCATAGCTAGCTTCCATCTTGATGAATCCTTACATCCCATGGCATCAATGTACATCTCCGGTTCACTTATCCCCCCTTCTGTCTAATGAGTTGCTGCATTCGCAGCCGCAAAACCATATCTCAAAGGTGGTTTGACCAGCCGTCTTTCCCAGTCCCTTATGAGCTGATAATCATTCTGACTTGCTGCATCATCCCTTTCTAGTTCAGCCTCCTCATGAGTGTCCTGAGCTTGGCATTCATCAATGGGCTCTACCTGGTCCGAAACCCCTTGCCTTCCTTGCTCTACTTGAATTGAATTTTTCTTGATGTTATGCTCCAAGAATGCCAAACTGGTTTGCTCACTATCCCCTGCATGGTTAGTTTTCTCTAAATAGGGAAATAAATGCTCATTAAAAATGACATCCCTACTTATTATGAGTTTAAATCTTTTTTTCTCTAAGGACCACAACCTATACCCCTTAGCCCCTTCCCTATATCCTAGAAACACACATTTTCTAGACCTTGGGCTAAGCTTATCATCCTTTTGATGTGCAAACGCAGCACATCCAAAAGTCCTAAGGTTGTTCAACTCAGGGGGTTTTCCACTCCACATCTCCTCGGGAGTCTTAATGTCCACATCCCTAGAGTGCGATCTATTAACCAAATACGCAGCAGTAGACACTACTTCCCCTAAGAAACATTTGGGTAATCCGGATCCTATTAACATGCACCTAACCTTTTCCCTAAGGGTCTTATTCATTCTCTCAACAACTCCATTTTGCTGAGGGGTTTGCACAACCGTTCTATATCTTAGAATCCCATTTAACCTACAGAATTGATCAAGTTCCTTGTTAAAATCTTCTAAGCCATTATCGATTCTTACCCCCTTAACTACCCTGCATGTTTGAGTTTTCTCTAGCTTTTTCCACACCACTAACTTATTCAAAGCATCTGATTTATTTTTAAGCAAATAAACCCAAACCTTTCTTGAATAATCATCAATTAAAGACAGAAAGCAAATATTACCTCCCTGTGTTGGTGTTCTTGCTAGCCCCCAAAGATCCATATGAATGTAGTCAAGAATGCCCTTAGACTTGTGCACTCCGGTGTTGAAGCTGACCCGATGTTGCTTCACAAGAACACAAAATTCGCAAAAATCAAGTTCCTCTACTTTGCCATCATTAAGTAGACCGTTCTTGCTGAGAACTTGTAGGCCTTTTTCGCTCATGTGTCCCAAGAAATTATGCCAAAGGGCTACCTTATCCATCTCAGCCATCAAGCTTGCTACTTGACCCTTGATCTCCATGTCTTCGATCATCTCATAGAGACCATCCCTCATTGCTGCTTTGATCACTATCAAAGATCCCTTGGTTACCTTGATATTTCCTCCTTCTGCCTTATATGTGTACCCCATGGAATCAAGCTGCCCTAATGAGATCAAATTTCTTCTCAACTCCGAAAGATATCTCACATTC
This sequence comes from Bretschneidera sinensis, assembly GCA_023935145.1. Lineage (NCBI taxonomy): Eukaryota > Viridiplantae > Streptophyta > Magnoliopsida > Brassicales > Akaniaceae > Bretschneidera > Bretschneidera sinensis. Next base: position 4,885,310 of record CM043705.1, read on the forward strand.
CTCAGCAGCCTTGTCATTCCATCAAACATCCTCAACTGGATGTTTCCTATGCCCCTTACTTGGTAAGAAGTATCATTTCCCCGGAAAACCTTTCCATTATTGGTTTCCTTGAAATTCTTGAACTAATCCCTGTGAGGACACATATGATGAGTGTACCCGGTATCCAAGATCCATTTCCTGCTGCCTTCTTGCCCCTTGCTCACATTGAGCACACAACAAGAACACATCTTGTTATTCTCCCTTGGCAACTGAAGCCTCTCCATTCTTGGTATGGTTTCCTCCCTCATCCCTCATCATCTTCTTGCAATCTTTCTTGAAATGACCCTCCTTATAGTAGTAGAAGCATATCTTCCTGCCAAATCTTGGTTTGGAGTGTGCTCTCCCATGGCTTTGTCCTCTACCTTTATCCCGGTAGTAGCCATGTATGTTGCTGCCATACCGAGCTGTTGGCCTTCCTCTAACGAACAACTTTTCTCCACTTGATGCTCTCCTCATCTTGGCATCAAGATTATCTTGTAACTCTTTATCAGGATTCATTTTAAAAGCAAAGATTCATTTACGAAGATACCTCTTATTAGGGAGAGTCTTGGTAAAAAATAACTCATCTAGTTTCTTCCAAATTGCAGCTAGATCTTCCATGTCTCCACACTCCCTGGTCACACTATCCAACGTATGTAGAAAGATGGTGTTGTATGCCATCTCTTCATCTCATTCCACTGGACCTCCGTGATACTTGCTGGAAAAGCATCATCTTCTCCAATCGCCAAGTCCACCTTTTGTTGCATAAGAACCGCCTTAATCTTCCGCTTCCAAAGAGCAAAATCTCCATTTCCATCAAATTTCTCAATAATGAAGTTCGAACCCATCTTGCGGAGAAAATCTCATATTTATGCAGCACCCATAATTGCTTTCCAACTTCTTCTAAATCTCACGAATATGATCAAAGATGGATCTCAATGTCATTCTTGAATCACCCTCAAGAACACGATCAAATCTAGATTTCTACTCAGTTCTTGAATCACCTCATGAACACGATCAGATATTGATCTCTACTTCATTCTTGAATCAACACAAGAACACGATCAGATATTGATCTCTACTCCGTTCTTGAATCACCCAAGAAGTTGATCTTTGATTCTTGGAGTCTTACTTCGATAATCCCCTGTTCTTGCTCCGACACCAGCTGTTGTTGAACCAAAACTCTGATACCACTGTTGGAAATCACCCTCAAGATGCCCGATGGTGATCTTCCAAACACCCAAGTCTTGAATGACTTGTAATAATACCGAAACAAAATAGGAATCAAACTAATCAAAGAAAGAACACAAGCAATTATTATCGAGGTTCGACAATGTGCCTACATCCCCGTGAGCTCTTCCGAGCCCTCTGCACTAAATCAATGAGTTCTTACAAGTTACAACAACACCTCTTCAAGAAACCTCTTGTTCTTGAAGAACGAAAGAAGAGAAAAAAAAAGTGATAAGGACTTGACTTTCTCTGGAATTTTCCCCAAGAAAATTCCACTTACAAGGCCCTTGCCCCAATCTATACTACTCTCTCTAAACCACCAGCCTCTCTTGAATGAGTCTCTCCTGTGCTTAGTGTCTTTGCACTCACACACACCATGTGTTCTATTTCACACACATTCACATGTTCTATTTCACATATGTTCTGCACATTCACATCACCTGGATGATCACCTCACATCATGTCTTGAATAACTCCTAGATGACCCTTTATATAGGGCAATGACTTCCTCATCCAATCTTGGAGATCAATCTCCACCCTTAGATCTCAAGAACCAAAGACTCATGGTTCTCTAAGAGTCTAAGTAATCCTGTGCATTTTGATCAAGCCCCACGCATCAATCCAAAGTGCTGATTAGGAAGCATCAAGTGTGCCTGGCGTCGCGCGTCAGAACAGGGCAAGTCGCGGCTCAAGCTAGGGCACACTTCCTCTTTCTTTTGGGTGTCATGGCACACCCTCCTTGAGGTGTGGCACACACCTGGCCAAAAGACTCTTCCTTGCTGGGGGGTGAGGTGCACACTTCCGGGGGTGCGGCGCACACCTGGGGCTGAACACTTCTCCTTGCTGGGCGCTGAGGCACACACTTCCTGAGGTGCGGTGCCAAGGTCTGATGAAGCTTCATTCTTTAACCCGTTTAATCCTTAGACAAATACAAACATCTATTTCAGTTCTTCTAAAGATTGGGGGTCTACCATGTCCCCTCTGATTCAGAACTCTACCTCTAGCTCTAGCACATCCACGTGTCATCCTCAGACTCTGAATTAAAATATAGTTTATTTAGATCTTCAACTTATTTAAGTTCTTATGCAGTCTACAAAATCATAAAACCTAATGCTCTGATACAAAAATTGTAACAACCTATCCTGGGTTAGCCACCCTCGAGACAGTGCCATCAAATTTTGAGAATCCCAACACGCCACCCTCATACTCCAATGTAGAATGGGGGTTCCCCAGCTGGTTCTTGTTCCAATATGGCTCCCCCTAAGCAGGCTGGCTCACCTGGCACTCTTGAGAACCAAGAAACTACTGGTCAAGCGAACATAGAAAGTGCTCCCCATGAGCAAGGAAAGAAAACTCCTTGGGTCAGCTTGTTTGCTGACAACAGGAAGCAAAGCAAGGGTCTCCAACTCTCCACAGTTGAATGTGAGGGAGAAACTGTGTATGTCACAGAGGAGGACATTGAGGAGGTGTTTAGTGATTACCCATTCTGCTTGATAGGCTACTTTGCTGGGAGATTTCCAGGAAGAACAGCCCTGAAGATGCTCACTGACTCCTGGAAACTAAGAGTCTCAACCCAATTCCATGATAGTGGCTGGATTGTATTTAAGTTTGAGACTGCTGAGGCTAGTTTGAATGTAATGTAACAAGCGCCCTATCAAGTTTATGGTAGACCTCTTCTCCTGAAAACCATGCCTAAATTTTTTCAATTTGGCAATGAAAAAATAAGCACCATTCCACTATAGATTCAATTGAAGGGCCTGCCCCTTGAGCTGTGGACTACTAACTGCTTAAGTAAGATAGGCTCCCAACTTGGGAAACCCCTATATGCTGACCAATTCACAAACAACAAAGATAGAATCACATATGCTAGGTTGCTTATGGAGATAGATGTAGCAAAAAGAATCAAGTTTTCAGTGCCTGTTAGCTTCCCTAATGGGAATACCTTTGAGCAAAAGATATCTTATGAAAACCTCCCAAGATATTGCCCTAAATGTAAAGTCAATGGCCATGATCTTCACTCCTGCAGCCTGAGTGCCAAAGCAGATAAGGGGAGGAAACAGAATGGAAAGAGGGAAGAAATACCAAGGCATGATGGGCCTAAAGCCCCTAATGAAGTGGACAAAAGGGGGAACAATCAACAGGCTGAGATAGTGGGAGATAGGCCTGACCCCTTAACTAAAGGAAAGACAGCCTTGGCCCCTAGAGAGGTGGTTCAGGCTGAGAATGATTTACCAAGAGATGACCCCTGCCCCAGTGAGGCAAGGGTGGAGGGTAAGCATGAGGCTACTTCCACTCTAATCCAAGGGGTAGCTGGATTAAGGTCCACTCATAACTCTGATCCTTCAGACACTAGTGAGTTGTTTATGGAACCAGGGGTGTAGGGTAACTGCCTCCCTACCTCTAAGAAAAAGAAGGGGAAGACAGGCCAGAAAGATCACCACCAAGTTGGGAAGGGAGGTAAACCCTCCCAAACCCCTCAATGATTATAGCTAGTTGGAACATCAAGGGCTTCCACAAGCCCCTAAAACACAATGGGGTACTGCACCTCATGAAGAGCAAGAAGATTGATGTGATGGGAATTTTGGAGTGCAAGCTTGATGAAACTAAGCTATACAGAATCATGGGAAACAAGTTCAACCTGTGGAACTAGCTCAACAATTTCTTCACCCATCAACCAGGCAGAATTTTGGTACTTTGGGATCCTTCTAAGGTCAGCCTATCTCTCATAGAAGCTAGTTCCCAAGTTATTCATTGTAATGCTCTATATTTAATTACTTCATGTAAATTTGTAATTAGCTTTGTTTATGGATGTAACACCATTGTGGCTAGAAGACCCATGTGGAACAATCTTTGTAATTTCAGTTATGATTGTCTTGGCCCTTAGCTTGTATTGGGGGATTTTAATAATGCTTTTGCAGCTGAAGAGAAAGCCAATGGTCTTCTTGTAACTGACTATGAGCTCAGAGGCCCCTCCTTTTGTTGTAGAGATACAGGCTTGTCTGATGTAAGTGTTACTGGGTGCCTATTCACTTGGACTAACAACAAAGTCTGGAGTAAGTTGGACAGGATGATGTGAATAATGTTTGGTATCAAAAGGGGTTGAGAGCCCAAGCATCTTTCCTGCCAGCAGGGTGTCTATCTGATCACTCTCCTTGCCTTGTGAGCTTGATGGATGATGTCAGGGGGGGTAGAAGATCTTTTAAGTTCTTCAATATGTGAACTGACTATGACAAGTTCTTGGATATAGTTAGAGCCCATTGGGGTAGGACTTGGGGGGTACTAAGCTGTTCAAACTTTGTAGAAATCTGAAAGCCCTCAAACCCCACTTCAAACTACTCAATGAAAAACACTTTAGTCACATCTCTAAAAGAGCCCTGGAAGCATCCTCAACCCTTGCTAGTCTCCAAAAGGAGCTCCATGATAACCCAGCTGACCCGGAGCTTCAAGCTATGGTGACTTCTATGAAACTCAAGGCTTTTCAACTGGCAGAAGCTGAGAGGAGTTTCCTATCCCAACAGGCTAAGTGTAGATACCTCCTCAACAGTGATAGGAGCTCTAAGTTTTTTCATGCTCTGGTTAAAAAAAGGACTAGTAAAAACCATATAGCTACTATAGTTTCCTCTACTGGTTCATTGACTACCTCAGAAGATGGAGTGAATGAGGAATTTCTTAAGTTCTATAAGGTCCTTCTTGGTTCTTCATCAAGTTGCAACCCTTTAGAATTGGATGTCATTAAAGCTGGCCCTCTTGTCCAAGAGAGTCAAGCTGACCAGTTGATCAAGGATGTATCTGAGGCTGAGATTAAGGAAGCCTTGTGGATTATAGGGGAGGACAAGTCCCCTAGCCCTTATGGTTATTCTTCCAGATTTTTCAAGAAAGCTTGGGATGTAGTCAGCAAAGATATCATAGAGGCAGTGAAGGAATTCTTCCATAATAGGAGGCTTTTAAAACAGCTAAACCACACCTCCTTGACTCTGATCCCAAAATGTAAACAAGCAACAAGATTTGAGGACTTCAGACCTATTGTCTGTTGCAATGTTATATACAAGATTATCTCCAAGATTCTTGCTTCAAGATTAGCTCCCTGCCTAAATCTCATTGTCAACCAAGCTCAAGTTGCCTTCATCAAATCAAGGAGCATGACAGAGAACATATATTTGGTTCAGGAACTTCTAAGAAAGTACTATAGGAAAATAATCTCCCCTAGATGCATGATCAAAATAGACCTCAGGAAAGTATATGATTATGTTGAATGGGAATTCCTGAATAGTCTTATTGAGGGTCTTGGATTTCCTGCAAAGTTTAGGGTCTGGATTATGGAATGTGTCACTACAACATCCTTCTCCCTATCCATCAATGGGAGTATGCATGGGTTCTTTGCTGGCAAAAGAGGCCTTAGGCAGAGTGATCCCCTCTCCCCCTACTTGTTTGTTATGATAGTAGAGTATCTGTCCAGGCTCCTTGGGAGTTTAAAGGAAGAGGATGGTTTCAGATTTCATCCTAAATGCGACAAACTAAAGATCACCCATTTAGTTTTTGCTGATGACCTCATTCTCTTTGCTAGAGGGGAGAGTAAATGTTTGGATGCTTATGAAATGCATCAACCAGTTTAGTGAGTGCTCTGGGCTGCAAGCAAGTTTGGCTAAGTCCAACATCTATCATGCTAGAGTCAAGGCTGAGGAACAGACTGAAATTAGAAGAATTACTGGAATGGAAGAGGGCAGTCTTCCTTTTAAATATCTAGGAGTTCCTCTGGCATCAACTGGATTAAATGCCACACACTACTCCCCCCTTATTGACAAAATAGTTGGGTGTATCAATGTCTGGGCTGGCTCTTCATTGTCCTATGCTGGCAGAACTGAACTGATTAAGTCAGTGCTTCAAGGTGTTGAGTGCTTCTGGCTTGCCATTTTCCCTATTCCTGGCAACATCTTGGAGAAAATTATTAGGATGTGCATGACCTTCTTATGGAATGGTAAGGGCAGTGGCATGAGGAAGGCTCTTGTAGCCTGGGTTGACCTGTGTAAACCTAAGTCTGAAGGAGGTTTAGGGTTGGTTAATCTCAAAGCCTGGAACAAGGCTCTCCTCACAAGAGTCTTATGGAACATTCACATGAAGAAGGACTCTTTATAGATTCAATGATTGCAACATTATTACCTAATGAGCAGATCCATCTGGGAGATCAGGGCCAGTAAGGGTGACTCCCCTCTATGGAAGAGAATTCTTGAAATCAGAGATAGCCTATCTGATCATCCATCCTCCCCCCAGCAAGCCAGAGACAAACTTAAGGACTGGATTGTCCATGATGATCTGTGCATCAAGAAGGTGTATAACTCAATCAGGCAGAAAGGTAATGAGGTCAGCTGGGCCTCACTGGTGTGGAATGGTTACTGCTCTCTCAAGTACTCCTTCATCCTTTGGCTTGCCATCCGGAACAGGCTGCTCACCAAAGATAAACTTCAACTTGAAGGGGAAGACAAACTCTGCCCCCTATGCAAAGACCATGATGAATCTAGGGAACACATCTTCTTCACATGCAGGGCCAGCAAGGAAACCTGGGATGCTATCAAAAAATGGCTTGGCTGTAGAAGGCTAATGTCTACAATTGAAAGTGCAAGCAAGTGGACTCAAAGAATTAAGGGAACTGGCCCCCCAGCCATTGCAAAAAGACTTGCCCTAGCATGCACAGTGTACAACATTTGGATGACCAGAAATGCAAAACTATTTGAACAAGCTCCTGTGCTACCCTCTAGTCTAGCAAAGAAGATCCAAGTTGTAATCTACAGAGTTGTATATGCAACTTGCCCAGATATTAGGTTGCTGTTGTAAGTCCAGCTTCTTGCTTTTGTTCTTGTTTCTCCAGGGAGTAGGCTTCCCTTGTAAGCTTATTTGTTGTTATTTTGTTGTCTCTTTTGTAAATGCTCTCATTGTAAATCTCCTGGGTATGCCCAGAGAATTTTGTAAGGCTACTGTTGTAAGTCCAGCTTGTATGCTTGTATGCTTGTCTATGTTCCTAGCATTGTATACCCATTGGGCTTACCTAGCATCATTGTAAGTCTTCATGTTATGATTAGGCTTCTTTTGTAAGCTGTTTTAATTTGTTTCTATATAAGCTCTCTATGTAAATCCCCTGAGTATGCCCAGTGATTTTTGTATAAGTTTTTGATCAATATAACCTTTATTTACAGATTAAAAAAATAATAATTTACCAACTGCAATTATTTACATCAAATCCTCAACCCTTTACAGGGAAGATACATCATTTAGATCTTAATTGAATAGTATATACAACATATTATGCATGAATATTTACAAATATTTTTTTTTCAGGTGTGTCTGAGGATATGGACCACGTGGCTTACAGAAAATGATTTATTCTGAATCTTCGTTCACAACTCTATCTGTCCTATCCGCTATCTGAAATCATTGTACAATAGAGGATGAGCTTCACAAGCTCAGTGAATTAAACTTACTAAAAGTATTCAATCATTTATATTTCATAAAATTTGATAATAGTATTCTACTATCACTACACACATCATAAGCTCCATTCTCTATCAATCTCTTCTTATATATATTTATTTATCTTAAGATCCTCCATTATATCTCTTATTTACCTCGTTATGAGGTTCACAGCATATAATCTACCATTTAGATAGTTTTATCATATCATACTTCCATATTTATTTCTCACCATAATTGTCTCTATGTGAGACTCATTCATGTATAAATAAATTTACAATAAAAATCAACACTTCAATATTTCAGTAATGCAATCAATATTTAAAACAGATGCAACGCACGAATTATTATTAGGGAACATCTTCCTACATGTCAACATGTTTTTATCTTAGATCGGCTGCCTTCCCGGTTCTTTTATTTTAGTTAGACCGCCCCCCCTCCCAGTTCTTTTATTTTCAATATATACTGGCTGTCACGGTTTTCATTTATTTCCAACATATACCAGCTGTCACGGTTTTTCATTTAGACCGGCCCTTTCCCGGTTCTTTTATTTCATTTAGATCGGCCCCCTCTCTGTTCTTTTATTTCATGTATATGCATATGAATAATGATATGAAATATGCATATGAACCAATATATAAGAACAAACACAAATTCAAATATTTAAATTAGTTATCCTGATTATTCTCAAATTATTTTTAAAAATATTTTCACTAAATTCCTCTCATTATAGATCATACCAAATCATTAACCATAGCTCATAAAAAATTCCACTAAATTTTCTGTCTCATAAATCATAATAAATCATCAACCATAGCTCATCAAGAATTTCATTTATCACATTTATTATTAAATCGACTCACTATTCCAATAATATTACTTCTCATGTAATAACTTTCTACATATCAATTATACTTATCATACCCATCATACAACTTTCATCTACCACCAAAGCATAAGTTAATAATTTATTCTAATATTATCACTATATATTTCATATTTATCTAGATTACTTAAAGTAAATCTAACTCACCACGTAGCACTTAAAACTACCCGTGGATCACCTCATTGCCCTTCTTGCTCCTCTCAGCAATTTCTCCCAGTTGCTGATCGTCAACACCTGACATAATATTCATATTAAATTCTAATTTATTCTTCAATTCTTTCATAATTCACACCCTCTGAAAATTCTCACTTTGAATTCCAGGAATTTCATGTATGCTAAATTTAAAAAATAAACTTCATGTTATTACCTTCTGTTTTTCTTAGTGCTTCACATGACTCTCTATAAAATTCTCCCGTAAATTCCTTCAAAAATTTTCTCTTTCAACCTTTTTTTTTGTCCCTAAGTGTTTAAATAATTAGAGTAATTTAGATTTGAGATTGAAGAAAACCAAACAGGATTTGGTAAAACTAATAAAAAAATTTAATATATATAATAAAATTGTTTAAACGGCACCATCACCGCTTCAAAATCTACAGCTGCATAACATCCAGCAAAGCTGCAAAAAATGTTTCAACACCTGGACTTCCAGATGTTGCACGAATTTGTGGTTTGGGTTTTTTATTTTTTAAAAAACATTTTTTTCTTTTTCTTTTTCCTTTATCTGGACGTTTTTTTGTTTTCCTTTTTTAGTTTTTCTTTGTCTTTACATCCCCACACATCCATTTTTTTTTTAATTTTTTTGTAAAAATTAAATCTTTCGCATATATATATATATATATATATTATTTTAACTCCATGTCGTATTTATCAAATTACTTCTTTACCCTTTTCTTTACGAATACGGGTATTACAGTTTAGGATTAAACACTTCATTGTAAGCTTCTGAAAGGAAGGGATTAGCTTCCGAAAGGAAATGATTAGCATCCGCGAGGAAAGGATTGGTTGTAAGGTTTGTATAACACCCATGAAGTTATACAACTAAAAGTTTTAGTGGATTACTTCAAGGAGGTTCCTTGAAGAGAGTGGACGTAGGGTCGGAAGGAATCTAATATTGCCGAACCACTATAAATGGAGTTTGCACTTTCTCTTCCTTAAACTCTTTTACTTAAGGCACATTACTTGTTTGTATACTTTGTACATTTAACAGTTTTTATAAACTTGTATGTAATTAGAAAAAGTTTTTAAAAACCCAATTCACCCCTCTCTTGGGTTTGAACCTTGGTTTACAGTAATTTAATATCATAGAAAAGTAAGAAGCAAATTGTGGTTACTAGATCGAGTGTTGAGTTCGAATATAGAGCAATGGTGCATACTACCTGTGAGATGGTTTGGCTAAAACAATTGTTAACATATCTTGGGATTAACCAATCAAATCCAATGACCTTGTTGTATGATAATCAAGCAGCTATTCATATTGCTAATAATCTAGTGTTTCATGAGAGAACTAAAAATATTGAAATTGATTATCATGTTGTTCGAGAAAAGCTTCCACAAAATGTGATTGGTAACAGACATGTGAAGTCGACAGATCAGTTAGTAGATTTATTTACTAAACCATGAAAGTTCTCGAGTTTCATTTATTTGTAATAAGTTGGGTGCATACAATATCTATATTTCAACTTGAGGGAGTCTTACAAGTCCTAATAGGATTCTTAATGTGTCCTAATAGGCTTTAGATTCTATTTATCTTATCTAATCGTTGTGTCCTAGTCCTATTAGACTTAGTATTCATAAGTCTATATAATGAGCCAATTGTATTCTATTCAATCAAGAATAATAAGACATAGAATTTCTCTTTAATTCTTAATTCCAACAGCCTCCACCTAGCCAAATCATCACAAGCCACATCTAACATCGCACAATGAGCTAATGAGTGCTTCTTTATCCCTCGCAATTTCGAAGATGTTTGGAAATTGGTCCTTTAATGAAGTATTCCTGAACCACGTGTCATACCAAATCCGAGTTCTTTGATTTCCTACCAACACTGAAACACAAGGGATAAAGGCCTCCCACCCTTTCCGAATCCACATCCACACCCCTACACTATAGGCCCAGGGTCCTTAGACATTCATTAGCTAGAATTCAGCCCAACCCTAGCTTCCAGCACTCTCCTGCATAGATGATAACTCCCCACAAAAAATCTCCATAATTATTTTCTTATAAGAGCTTTATTAAATAAAGTGAGAGATTTAAGACCAAGCCCCCTCATTTTCCATCGATTGCTTAACCACACCTTACCTCACCAAGTGATACTTGTAATCCTCCCCCGTGTTGCCCCAAAGGAACTTTCCTTGAATACTCTCCAAGCGATTAGCCATCGAACTCGGAATAGGAAAAAGAGATAAAGTAGATTGGAAGGCTAAAAAAATGCCTTTGATAAAAGTAAGTCTTCCCCCTTTTGATAGATAGTGACTCTTCCACTCGGCTAACTATTTCTCAAACTTTTCCACAATAGGATTCCAAACTCATTTGTCTTTGAATTTCACCCCAATAGGGAGGCCGAGGTAAGTGATAGGAAACGACCCCACATTGCATCCCAACAAGCTTGCAAGAAAACGAACATTAATATTCTCACCAAGAGGGATTAAATCACTATTACTAAAATTAATCTTAAGCCTCGACACCACCTCAAAGCAAATAACGCATCGAAGATGAAAAATTTGAAGTGTATTCACCCCACAAAAAACAATTGTGTCATCGAAAAAAAAAGATGAGACACACTCACACTATCTCTATTTCTCCCCACTTTGAAATCACTCAAAAGCCCCCTTCAACCGCTTTCACCAACATCTTACCAAAAGCCTCCATTACCAACGTGAACAAGAAATGAGACAATTGATCCCCGAAAACCCCTTAAGGATTTAAAGAAGCCCAATAGACAACCATTAACAATGACAAAGAAGGAAGCCGATGAAATGCACATAAAATCCACTTACATCATTCGTCCCCAAAACTGACAGTAACAATCAGTTGAAAACCATAACATCCACCCACCACAATTCTTCCAAAAATGAACCAATTGCAAAAGTTTATTTCCCTATTTTATTGGGATGTGGAGTGTGAGGGGTTGATTCAGGACAATTTTTTTTTAATTTAAAATAACAACGCATCCTTAAATTTTTTTTTTTCATTTCCGAAGTGGTTTAAGATTGCAAATTTATGACATTGAGAAAACAAGGGGCAGCTATCAGCTCTGAATTTTTCAAAAAGGAAAAAGTTAAGGGAAATTTTGTTGCGACACTTTCACGATTGTTAATTTTAATTTTCCTTTAAAGTTTTAATTTGTATCTATTCAACCTTTAACTCTATAAATTATTTCAATATCTTCCTTCTAATCAATTTTAATCAAATTTTTCGTTTAAATCATGCGTGTAAGATATACGTGTTCACGAAATAAAAGTGAACTTCTTCGGGACAATTTTGTCTTGGGTGAAAACACTCGTGTTTACACGAGTGGTTTAATGTGAGAATTTGTCCAAATATAATAGGAAGAAATTTATTGAAATAATTTGTAGAGTTAGATGTTCAATGGACCCAAATTAAAACATTTGTGAAATCTCTAGAGTTGCAATGATTTTTTTTTTTTCCGAAAACTTATTATATGAAATTTAACTGATAAGAAAGTGAAACAAACCTGAAAACGGCACACAACCACAACACTTCACAAATAGAGTCTTTTTAATGGGTTCCTTTGTCTTGGGATCAAGTTGCTGTAGCAGCTCAACAATCTCGCATTTCTCAACAACATGTATGTGCAGAAGAACCTTATAGCCAGCTATAAAAATAGGATACAACAGAGCAGCAAATTAAAGAGGAAATTTTTAAAATTATATTCATGGACGTAATTTAACTGAACTAAAAAAAATATTACAAAAGAGAGATTTTAAAATGAAATTATTATTCTATACAATAAAAATAAACAAAAACAAAGCTTATGCATACGTCTGGCAACTCAAGGATCTCTAACTGGGCAACAAATTCTGTTAGAGTAGCAATTGGCTTTGCTGCACAGAGAAAGCAAATAGAAAACAAGTGTCAGAAGAATAGTAGTCAGATAGAGTATAAAGATAACACCTTGTTTCGCATGACCAACAAATGATCACCTTCACTTATACTACCCAATTCAACTTTTCCCGCGACAGTAGTTCCCATGTCTTTGTATTTGTCAACGATAGATAACTTATGCTAATAAAAAAAAATCAGATTAATAGATTTAAAAAAAAAAAACAATTCAATGCCATCTACACAATTTATTTTCCCTGTATTTTGTTTTTCAGTCACACAAACAAAATGTTAAAGCACTCCACTAAATAACACATAGTTACTAAGATCTCTATACTCTTTTTGGAACCAAGATCAAGATTTTGTGGTTCAGTTCGTAGTAGATTGGCATATTGGATCTAAAAATTGTAGATCCATTTTTTAATTGAATACAAAGGTTATTTCTCGACACAATAAAGTAATAAAATCGAGAATATTGATTTATTCTAAACACATGTTTATCAATGTTAATTAGTTGTCAAAATTTGTGTAATCTTCTTAATTATTATTATTATTATTATACACACAATTCATATAAATAACACTCAATAATACAATTAAATCTTAATTTTATATGCATTTTTATATTAAATCATCTAAGTTTATCCTTGACAAACCACATTCTGGGTCAAAAACGTATTATGTTCTCGTACCTGTACTGTGAACTAGGATATATCGAGTTTTTGATAACTATTCAATAGATGCAAGGACTATCATGCTCTAACATGAGATAACAGAAGATCATAACATACCTAAATATTGGACCACAACACCAAAGATATTTGTATCTATCTGTAAGCTCATATAAGAATGAAACAAATCCTATTAAAATTGATACAATTTGACTACTAAGAGTCATTAATAGCATTAAAAAAATAGAAATAAAAAAATCTTTATCTCCTATCAAAAAACTTTAGTATATACGAAGTATATCTTTTACTATCAGCTGAATCAAGTTGCATATCTGCTCTTCAATATCTATCAATTAGAAGAAATTTTAAAATGTTAATCCAACAATTCTAAATATTTAGATCAATATCTCCATTCGGTAACGGTGGAAAAATTCAAAAGTGTATAGAACAGAAATATTAATACCAAGATTAAGAATACAAACTTTTAATTATGTATCAACCAGTATAAGGCAAATACTTTTTCTTATTTAAGCTAAGCTCAATAAGCTAAATCAACCTCCACATTTGGATTCGACACCCATTGCTTAAAACTAACCAAAGAAGCCTAAACATCACCATCCTCATTAACATCGTCCACAGCAGCATGGACCACACCCTCAATAGTATCCTGTCCAACTGAATCTTGATCAATCCATCCCTTAGAGGCCTCCACAATACCATCTTCAACAAAAATAAACTTAGAAAAACCCGGTCGAATTTGAGCCTCTTCAAACTCACCCACATCACCGAAATGCACCCGATTATCCTTAACGATCCCAGAGGGCGGACCCTACGAAAAGGATTTCAGAACTCCCATTTTGAAAATAATGGCATTGTCCATATCCATAATCAGCCCCTCCTCCGAAGTGAAACCTTTAGAAAAATCTAGACAAGGTGAAGTAAGGATTAGGTGAGAGAGTGCTTGGGAAAAATGAGATAAAAAGAACTGAACTCTATCTCATGCAGTAAAAGGGAGAGAACTTGATAAAACAGAGCCCCTAACAAGACGAGGCCCCGTCGAAATGTCGCCTGCGATTATAGTTTCAACCCAGTTACATATTTTGGTTCGCGTTGTAGCACCACAAATTTTCATGTATAATTGCGAGCTGAAACTAAGCAATAAGCACTTCTCCTTGCTTTCTGATACTACCAAAATATGTCACTCCAATAGGAGGAGGACACGTGGATTATCGTGAGCCCTGAATTCAAAGAGACACGCGGACAGTTCAGGCCCAGACAGTTGGATCTCCAGGTCATGACCGCCTTTCAGGGCATCATTGCCTCCAGCTGGGCCTCCAGGTCATGACCGCCCTCAGGAACATCTTGGCTCCAGCTGGGCCTCCACGTCACCACCGCCCTCCGGATCATCATTACCAACCAAGTTGGGGCGTCAGACTTAAACACCGTCTTACGCATAGACGGCTCTGGAATAAGCCAACAAGGCAAAAGCCCTACTGAACGGTTCTCAGCTTCTTAGCTGGGCCTCATAGGCATCATTACCCTACCAGTTGGGGTGTCCTGTCACAGCTGCCCCGACCCGTCACCGCCTCCGGAATTCTATAAAAGGATTTGGTAAGCGGTCCAAGAGGAAGAAGGCTTTTCAGCTTTAAACACTTACAATCTTAAACTTTTGCTAACTTAAGCATCGGAGCATCCTCGGAGGCATCCCCTCCGTCGACCCCAATAGCAAATCTCCCTTTCTCTGTGCAGGTACTTCTACAGAACAACCATCCAGCTCAGCAACACTCATTTTTTGGCATCAACGGATTGGCGCCGACCGTGGGAAACCACATCTCTCGCTGACAATAACAGCGAAGAAGTCAAAAGAACTCATCTGTTAGCATGCCTCCAAAAACACCCGCCAGAGATCTAGGCGCTTGCGCGCTACGGTCGGGAGACAGTTCTTCAGCCGAACCCGACGTTCACCCGAATGAAGGCACGCTCCAGGCGCAATTCACAGAGCTTGCACACCTGGTGGCCGATCTGGCTGCCGAAGTTCGTAGGAGACCTCAGCAGACGCTGCCACTCCCATCGCTGGAACCAGGTCACGGTGTTTCCACTGACCGTTGCCCACCAGCGGATGTCTGCTCAGCGACCCACTCACCTCCCCCAGCTAAGTTCAGAGAGAGTCCCGTGCCCAATAACAGCGAAGGGTTTGGCAAACGGATCGAGGACATAGAGGGACGCATCAATGAAGCGTTTAAAGAACGCGGCCACAGTATTAGCGATGATCTCGACGTACAGGACCCACCTTTCATACAAGAAGTCCTTGACGCCCCTCTCCCCCACAATTTTCGTATGCCACAAATCAAACTTTATGATGGATCCACAGATCCCTTAGATCACCTCCAGCACTACCGAACCACAATGACCCTCCATAGACATTCGGACCCTATAATGTGCAGAGCATTTCCATTAACCCTAGAGAAAGCGGCTGGGACGTGGTATTCCCGCTTGAAACCGGGGGGTATTCGCACCTTCAAAGACCTAAGTTATGCCTTCGCCTCATATTTCATCAGCAGCAAAGGACCCAAGAAAACTTCGGAGTCTCTGTTTAACATTGTCCAGTCAAAAGGAGAGAAGCTTCGCGCCTATATTTCCAGATTCAACACTGCAGCTTGGGAGATTCCAAACCTTGATCCCAATGTTCAGCTCCTGGCATTCAAAAATGGATTAAGATCCGGATTCTTCAGCTCAAAACTCATCAGACGTCCGCCTATGGACATGAATGAGGTCTTGGCCCGAGCCGAAAAATACATGCTAGCAGAAGATGATCAAGCATTCCGAAGAGAACGCGAAGGAGATACGGAAAAGAGGAAGAGAGGCCCCACTAGTCCCAGCCTTGAACCCTCTAAGCGGCCGTTCCGCGAGGAGAAACCTAGAACCCTCAGGCCTTTCGAGGATAGGTCCCGAACTCTTGCAACCTATGGAACCAGAGCCAGAACTCCGAGGCAAATCCACAGCTATGCACTACTGAATGCCTCCAGAACCAACATTCTGATGCAGATTCATGATAGGGACCTCTTGCAATGGCCTCCAAGGCCGCCAAACCTCAACCCGGATCGCAATACTTGGTGTAGGTTTCACAAAAACTTCGGCCATGATACGGAAGAATGTAAGGCCTTAAAAAATCAGATCGAGGCCCTCATCAATCGAGGGTATCTAAAAGAATATGTCAGGCCACGACAAGAGAAATATGATGAACGATAGCGCAGAGGCCCTGAACGTTCTTATGAACGAAACAGACCTACAAGGGCAGCCTAGAAGAGCCCGAGGCCAAGTTATAGAGAGCCCAGCCAGAAAAAACCGGAGGTCCCCGTGGCGAAGATTATCAAAACCATTTACGGAGGGCTCGTTGCTGGAGGGGGATCCCGTGCTCGCAGTAGGTCTTATGCTAGGTCAATAGCCTCTGTTGCTGGATCTCAGAAAAGACCTAGGACCGGAGAGATTGTTTCTTTTTCGGACGAAGACTTGGAAGGAGTGCAGATCCCACACGACAATGCTGTCGTAATTTCACTCCTTGTGGCTAACCATGAGATAAGACGAGTCCTAGTCGACAACGGGAGCTCGGCCGACATCCTCTTTTATGATGCCTTTCACCAAATGCAGTTGGGCGATGCACATCTGGAGCTGGTTTTCACCCCACTCTATGGCTTCTCAGGGGGACTGGTCTTTACAGAAGGCAGCATAACTCTCCCGGTAACTGCGGGAACGGCACCTCAAACAACAACAGTACATTCCACTTTGTTAATCGTCCGACAACCCTCTTCCTACAATATGATACTCGGACGACCCACACTGAATAAACTCCGAGCTGTTGTCTCTACCTATCATCTCAAAATCAAATTCCCCACGACAGACGGAGTAGGCGAGATCAAAGGAGATCAACAAACCGCCAGATCCTGTTATCTCAGTGCAATAAAAGGTAAAAAGACGGAAGCCCTACCACTCGAACTGGATGACCTTAGGGATGAAGCAAGCAACCTACGAGGTAGGCCCGGAGAAGATGTACTCACAATCCCCCTTGGCGAAGATAGCACCAAAACTGTGCAAATTGGTTCCAACCTGTCCAGCACTTCCCAAGAATCTTTATTAGCCCTTCTCCGGGCAAACCAAGATCTATTCGCCTGGACTGCTGCAGATATGCCAGGAATCAGCCCTGACGTCATCGTACATCGCCTGAGTGTCGACCCGACCCACAAACCGGTTATTCAGAAGAAAAGGTCGTTTGCTTCCGAGCGACAGGCAGTTGTTCGGGCAGAAGTTGAGAAATTACGTTCGGCTGACTTTATCCGAGAGGTGAGCTATCCGGATTGGGTATCTAATGTTGTAATGGTAAAAAAGGCCAATGGCAAATGGCGAATCTGTATAGACTTTTCTGATCTAAATAAAGCCTGTCCAAAAGACAGTTTTCCTTTGCCTCGGATTGATCAACTTGTGGACGCAACATCCGGCCATGAGCTGATAACATTCATGGATGCTTACTCCGGGTATAATCAAATCCTCATGCACCCGCCCGACCAAGAAAAGACAGCATTTATCACAGAACAAGGCCTCTATTGTTATAGGGTCATGCCATTCGGTTTGAAAAATGCCGGGGCCACTTATCAGAGGTTAGTAAACAAAATATTCAAAGAGCAGATTGGTCGTAATATGGAAGTATATGTGGACGACATGCTGGTTAAAAGCGTCAAGGCAAAAACCCACGAGGCTGATCTCCAAGAAGCTTTTACTATCCTTCGTCATTATCATATGAAATTGAATCCTACAAAGTGTGCCTTTGGAGTTACTGGGGGGAAGTTCCTCGGCTTCTTAGTCACCCATAGGGGCATCGAAGCCAACCCAGAAAAGATTGACGCCATTCTTCGTATGAGTCCGCCTCGGACCGTGAAAGAAGTCCAGTGACTTACTGGAAAAATCGCGGCCCTCAGCCGGTTTATGTCAAAATCAGCCGAGAAGTGCCTGCCCTTTTTTAAAGCCATTCGTCGGACGCAGAACTTCGTGTGGAACGAAGCTTGCCAAGAAGCATTCAGGACGCTGAAAATATATTTGGGGACACCACCCGTGCTTACCAAACCAGTAGTCGGCGAAGAACTTTTCTTGTATCTTTCGACTGGGCCCGAAGTGGTAGCCTCCGTTTTAATACGAGAAGAAGAGGGCGCGCAGAAGCCGGTGTATTATGTCAGCAAAGTACTCCATGATGCTGAGACAAGATATCCCCCGGCAGAAAAAATGGCGTATGCTCTGTTAACT
The DNA here is from genome assembly GCA_023935145.1 of Bretschneidera sinensis. Classification (NCBI taxonomy): domain Eukaryota; kingdom Viridiplantae; phylum Streptophyta; class Magnoliopsida; order Brassicales; family Akaniaceae; genus Bretschneidera; species Bretschneidera sinensis. The sequence goes on from CM043705.1 coordinate 4,903,931, forward strand.
TCGGCCCGGAAGCTTCGACCTTATTTTCAAGCCCATACCATCACTGTCCTCACCAACCAGCCTCTTCGACAAATACTTCACAAGCCAGACGTTTCTGGTAGAATGGTTAAATGGTCGATAGAGTTGGGAGAGTTCGACATCCGTTATCGGCCTCGGACTGCTATCAAAGCACAAGCCCTAGCTGATTTTGTCATGGAAACTACTTTACCGGAGGAAGACTCTCCACAGGATGTTAGTCAATCGAATTCCTTTCTGCATTGGACTCTTCATGTGGATGGGTCCTCTACTGACTCTGGAAGTGGAGCCGGGCTCATTCTAAGCGGTCCTGACAACTTCTCCATTGAATACGCCCTGAGATTTAAGTTTCCAGCGTCAAACAACGAAGCCGAGTATGAGGCTCTACTCGCCGGCATGAAATTGGCCAAGGTAATATCTGTACAAAACTTACATGTATATAGCGATTCCCAACTGGTGGTGAACCAGGTGAACGGCGAATTCGAGGCCCGAGGAGAAAAAATCGCTCGCTACCTAGCAGCAGCAAAGGCATTAGCCGGGCAGTTTGAAGTCTTTTCTCTAAACCAGATTCCACGGGCAGAAAATGCGAAGGCCGACTCATTGGCCCGACTTGCTTCGTCTCGCCAGCTCGAGTCCAGGCGAGCAGTTTACCTCGAAACCCTAGCCGTGCCGAGTATCGACGAAATAATGGTCTTACCCGTGACTGGGGAGAGAACATGGATGAGTCCTATCCTGGAATATCTACGTGACGGTATTCTTCCCGATGATAAGGGCGAAGCCCGAAAGATTGTGTCTCGAGCCGCCCGATACGCTATTCTGGATGATCACCTGTATAAGCGGGGGTTGACAACGCCCTTCTTAAAGTGTCTCGATCCGACCGAAGCTAACTACGCCCTTCGAGAAGTCCACGAAGGTATATGCGGAAATCACCTCGGAGGACGTGCCTTGGCATTCAAAATCCTCCGTCAAGGATACTATTGGCCGAAGATGAGGGAAGCAGCCATGGAGTTGGTGACCAAATGCCAAAGCTGTCAACGGTATGCCATTGTGCCACGACAACCAGCGAACCTTTTGACACCAATCGTCAGTCCACTTCCTTTCGCTATGTGGGGAATGGACCTTCTCAGACCCTTTCCCGGAGCGACCGGCCAGCGAAGATACCTCATAGTTGCCATAGATTATTTTACAAAATGGGTAGAAGCCGAACCCTTGGCCAGCATCACGGACTTCCAAGCCCGAGCTTTCGTATGGAAATCAATCGTGTGTCGGTTTGGAGTACCACAAGTATTAGTAACAGACAACGGCAAACAGTTTAACAGCGTTCGGTTCAAAACATTTTGCGATGAATTACACATTGACCATCGTTTCTCTTCGGTTGGATATCCGCAAGCAAATGGACAAGCCGAAGTTACCAACCGAACGATCTTGCAAGGCATTAAAAGGCGAATAGACCAAGCAGAGAAGCAGTGGGCAGACCATTTGCCCAACATACTTTGGGCATATCGAACCACGACTCGAGCACCTACCGGGGAAACCCCTTTCTTCATGACTTATGGGTCCGAGGCAGTCATCCCCTTGGAAATAGGAATACCTTCCTTACGAGTTCAGAATTTCGAAGAACGAAGCAATGAGGAAGCCCTTCGCACGAACGCTGATCTTTTCGACGAAGCCCGAGACACAGCCCAAATTCGACTCGCCGTTTACCAGCAGCGAGCCACCAGGTACTTCAACTCAAGAGTAAAAGTAAGACGTTTCTGTCTTCACGACCTCGTCTTGCGAAAAAATGCAGTATCTAGGCCCCGAGATTCAGGTAAATTAGTCCCTAATTGGGAAGGGCCTTATCGAATCAAAAAGGTATGCCGCCCCGGTTCTTTTGAACTCGAAGAGTTGAACGGAAAAGCCCTTCCTCGTACTTGGAATGCGGCACATCTTCGACGTTTTTATCAATAAATAAGTGTTACACATATGTAAGTACTCTTGTTTTATATATATGAAAAGATTTACTTACATCATTTCGTCCAATACGAAACAAAAACCTTAAAACCAAAATTAAGTAGGGCGCTAGCGGCCTCAAAATACAACCCTAACGCACAGACCGGGTCAAAGCAACAAAAAAGGGCTACAATGGATCGCCCTCAACCTAAACCCTACTGATCTCCAATGGCAGGAGATCCCGTGCCCGAGCACCCGTCACGATCCTGTCCGTCAGCAGCCTCGTCATCCGAAGCCGGCAGCTCCTCATCCTCCGGCCCAAGCAGGTCCAACGCGGAGAAATCAAGCTCTGGATACATGGACTCGGCCTTCTCCTTGGCCTCCATGAACCCCGTAAGGTACTGCTGGCCGCCCTCAGACACCACGGCTAGGCGATAGGCCTCCGAGCTTTGGAAGGATGCCAAGGCCTCCTCCACGGCAACCCTAGTATGGACCTCAGCCTCCTCTGTAACCGCTCGAAGACGAGCCTCGGCCTCCTCCGCTGCGGCTCCAAGGTGAGCCTCGACCCCCTCAACGGCTGCCCGAGCAGTGGCTTCAGCCTCGGCTTTGGCCCGGACAGCAGATTCTAAAGAAGCCTGCAGCCGGCAAACAGCCTCGTTCCTCTCCTCCAGCTGGCGTTGGGTTCGCACAAGGAGCTCCGCTGTCTCTATGCACCGACGAGTGGCCGCGCCCACCAAAACACCCATCTGATACCAGAAGCCAAGTATGAAACAAAAGTCGATGAAAACAACGTAAAGTAAAGCGAAAGCGAAATCTAACCTGGGAAGCAAGAGCCTCAGTCGCCGCACATAGAGACTCCGTGGTCTTTCGACCCAACTCAGCGAGATCACGAGGGGGAGTTCCCTTAAACAGATGTTCTCTCGCCACCCGAGGATGTGCGAAGACGGAGTCGTCTGTCCGGATGGCCCAATTGGGCATAAAGATCGAGGCTTCCGAAGCCACCCCTTGGCTAGGGCCCGAGATAATGGGAGTCCCTGCAGTCGCTGGGATCGGAGCCGGGGCACTGCTTGCTGGAGGTGTCTCTGACTGGGTCGGTGGCCTCGGAGGAGTCCCTAAGTCAATCAGAGCCGGAGATGGGGCTCGTGGCCTCTTCTTCGGCCGCGAAGTCGAAGCCGATTGCTTCTCAGACCGAGCCGATCTTCTCTGCTCCATCGCCAATTTCTTGGCATGCTCACGAGCACGGGCAGCCGCTTCCATCTCTGAGCAAAGCACACAAACAAATAAAGGAAATGGCGTCAAGTATAAATTGCAGGATAACAATGCAAAATGAGAATAAAAAGAAGGTAAACTAAAGCCTTTACCGCTCTCTAGCGAAGGCTCGGGGCACGAAGAACAAAGACCTCGCCGGGCCAGTTCTTCATTGTCATATAGGACCCCAACGTCCAAAGGCGAGGCCAGCATGGCATTCACTGTCTCTTGCTCATACGGAAGAAGGCCCGCCTTTTTGCATTTCCCAGTGCGGTCCATACTCCACGCACGAGGCAAGCCGAAGTCCTCGGCAGATCGGATGAAAAAGAAATTCTTCTTCCACCTCTTGATAGATGAAGGGGTCTTCTTCAGCAACCTCCTCTTCGGCCGAGTACTGAAGACCACCCACCCTGTCTGGCCATGCCGGCTGATCAAGAAGTGGGCCTTAAAAATGTCCATCGTCATTGGACGGCCCACTTCTAAGCAAACACAGATAAAGGCCATGATCAGTCGTACCGAGTTTGGTACCAACTGACATAGTGCTATATCAAAATATTTTAAAATTGCACAGAAGTAGGGGTGGAGGGGAAACCGGAGCCCAGCCTGCATGTGATGTTCATACACGCAGAGCTCGAACGGAGCTCGGTCAGGGAGGACATCACAGGCCCTCTCCCCCACCCTGGCCAGCCGAAGACCGTACTCGCCCGGAATGCGGTAAGTCTTCCTAATTACCTCCAAATCTTCCTCCCTCAGTTGGCTAGGAATGTCGTTGGCTGTATAGTACCATTCCTCCCTCTCCTCTCCAGCCGAGGTCTCCCTGACATCGGTCACAGCTCTACGAGTTTCCTCACTAGACGAGGACTTTTCCTGATATTCTCTCCCAACCCCCAAAGGAATATAGGGCACTAGTGCCATGGGGCCTGCCCTTGGCGTACCCAATCTGAGGGCATCCCCCCCAGAAGAAGACGAGGACGCCTCTGCGCCCTCGGAGCTGCTACCACTCGTACCATCTACACTACTCCTACCATTACTACTACTAGGCCTATCGCGGTATGTATCAAACGAAGAAGACATGGTATGAAAATAAAAAAGAACACGAACTCACCAACGTCCGAAGGATTCGGACTTGAATTCCTCCTAGAGCTTTCCTCCCAAGGTCTCGCGATTGCAACGATCACACCAACCTTCTCACTGAAGGGACGAGGACGAGGACTCACAAGCTTCTTTGGACGAGGCCGAAGGCTCTCAGGAAAGCAACTCTCTGAAAACAGAAGGAAATTATGGCAGGTGTGTGGAAGAAGAAGAAACCAAAGCCCCTTATATAGAAGAAGTATCACGCCCAACGAGGAGCATTTAATGCGGTCGCAGGAATCTAGGGGACAATTTAGAACTCCCAAACGACCAACACACTTTCCCAGGGGACGTTACGTCCCTCGAGGCGGCCGCCGTTTTCCCTAAAAAGGGTAACATGACGCGGCATCCATGTGGTGAGACCACGTGTCTCCATCGCCGCCGTCCTAGACACGAGAAACTTTCACGTAGTTCCACGTGTCCTCGGACCCATGCTATTCTTGGCCGAGGAGATGGATTGCTCCGGGAGTCCTCGGCCCTATCTCTTCAAGGTCCGAGGAGATGGATTGCTCCACTTGTCCTCGGACCCCTGGTATTCTTGGCCGAGGAGATGGATTGCTCCACTTGTCCTCGGCCCGCTCTCTTCAAGGTCCGAGGAGATGGATTGCTCCACGTGTCCTCGGACCCCTGGTATTCTTGGCCGAGGAGATGGATTGCTCCACTGGTCCTCGGCCCAATCTCATCAAGGTCCGAGGAGATGGATTGCTCCACGTGTCCTCGGACCCCTGGTATTCTTGGCCGAGGAGATGGATTGCTCCACTGGTCCTCGGCCCGCTCTCATCAAGGTCCGAGGAGATGGATTGCTCCACGTGTCCTCGGACCCCTGGTATTCTTGGCCGAGGAGATGGATTGCTCCACTTGTCCTCGGCCCGCTCTCTTCAAGATCCGAGGAGATGGATTGCTCCACGTGTCCTCGGACCCCTGGTATTCTTGGCCGAGGAGATGGATTGCTCCACTGGTCCTCGGCCCAATCTCATCAAGGTCCGAGGAGATGGATTGCTCCACGTGTCCTCGGACCCCTGGTATTCTTGGCCGAGGAGATGGATTGCTCCACTGGTCCTCGGCCCGTTCTCTTCAAGGTTCGAGGAGATGGATTGCTCCATGTGTCCTCGGACCCCTGGTATTCTTGGCCGAGGAGATGGATTGCTCCACTGGTCCTCAGCCCGTTCTCTTCAAGGTCCGAGGAGATGGATTGCTCCACGTGTCCTCGGACCCATGGTATTCTTGGCCGAGGAGATGGATTGCTCCACTGGTCCTCGGCCCAATCTCATCAAGGTCCGAGGAGATGGATTGCTCCACGTGTCCTCGGACCCCTGGTATTCCTGGCCGAGGGGATGGATTGCTCCACTTGTCCTCGGCCCGCTCTCTTCAAGATCCGAGGAGATGGATTGCTCCACGTGTCCTCGGACCCCTGGTATTCTTGGCCGAGGAGATGGATTGCTCCACTTGTCCTCGGCCCGCTCTCTTCAAGATCCGAGGAGATGGATTGCTCCACGTGTCCTCGGACCCTTGGTATTCTTGGCCGAGGAGATGGATTGCTCCACTGGTCCTCGGCCCGTTCTCTTCAAGGTCCGAGGAGATGAATTGCTCCACGTGTCCTCGGACCCCTGGTATTCTTGCAGAGGATATGGATTGCTCCACTAGTCCTCGGTCCCAATGGTATTCTTGGCCGAGGAGATGGATTGCTCCACTGGTCCTCGGCCCACTCTCATCAAGGTCCGAGGAGATGGATTGCTCCACTAGTCCTCGGTCCCAATGGTATTCTTGGCCGAGGAGATGGATTGCTCCACTGGTCCTCGGCCCACTCTCATCAAGGTCCGAGGAGATGGATTGCTCCACTAGTCCTCGGACCCAATGGTATTCTTGGCCGAGGAGATGGATTGCTCCACGTGTCCTCGGCTCAATCTCTTTTGCCTTAGAGCACATCTTCGACCCAGCTTCATGTCTCCACAGAGGGCCTAACGCCAACCCCGTTATGCTACTTTCTTAACCACAGTGCTGCACTTAAGGAAGTGGGGGGCCTCTGATACTACCAAAATATGTCACTCCAATAGGAGGAGGACACGTGGATTATCGTGAGCCCTGAATTCAAAGAGACACGCGGACAGTTCAGGCCCAGACAGTTGAATCTCCAGGTCATGACCGCCCTTCAGGGCATCATTGCCTCCAGCTGGGCCTCCAGGTCATGACCGCCCTCAGGAACATCTTGGCTCCAGCTGGGCCTCCACGTCACCACCGCCCTCCGGATCATCATTACCAACCAAGTTGGGGCGTCAGACTTAAACACCATCTTACGCATAGACGGCTCTGGAATAAGCCAACAAGGCAAAAGCCCTACTGAACGGTTCTCAGCTTCTTAGCTGGGCCTCATAGGCATCATTACCCTACCAGTTGGGGTGTCCTGTCACAGCTGCCCCGACCCGTCACCGCCTCCGGAATTCTATAAAAGGATTTGGTAAGCGGTCCAAGAGGAAGAAGGCTTTTCAGCTTTAAACACTTACAATCTTAAACTTTTGCTAACTTAAGCATCGGAGCATCCTCGGAGGCATCCCCTCCGTCGACCCCAATAGCAAATCTCCCTTTCTCTGTGCAGGTACTTCTACAGAACAACCATCCAGCTCAGCAACACTCATTTTTTGGCATCAACACTTTCTTTGAATCAGACCTTGGTCTTTTAATTAAATGGTCCCAACACCCCAAACAAGTTGGAGTCAGTTACAACTTGCTGGCCCACAAGCTATGGAGAATGGGTATAAAAATAAAGGGTCATCCATAGATTCAAAAGGCTTGTAGTAAGAGCTCCAATCTTCAACCACTAGTATGGCCCAAAACTTTCTGAGCTTCCAATGAACCCATTTTATCGAAAGCCCACATCTGCACAACCCACAAGCCACCTTAGGTGAAACCCTTTAAGAAGAAGAAAAAGAATAAGAAGAAGACACATCGAAAAGAAGTAAAAAACACAATTGAAGAAGAAGAAAAAGACGTATCAAAGAAGTTGAAGACACATCGAAGAAGAAGAAGAAGACACATTGAAGAAGAAAACATATTCAAGAAGACATATCAAAGAAGCCAAAGACACATCAAAGAATGACACATTGTGATACCGTATAGTAGGGGACAAAATGTAAAAACAAACAAATTAAAGATAGATCTGATCTAAATCACATGGAAACCGCAACCAAATTACATGGCGCGAAACAACTACTCACTCGCAGAGTGTTTAATTTCAATAATTTTTTTATACACTCCAAACTGACTACAAATGATATAGGGACGTCTCTTATATAAAGATCTTAAACCCTAATCCTAGACCGATAAGGAAAGTGAAATCTGAAAGGAAACTACAATATAAAAATTAACTGCACCTAGATATCCATAATATTTCATGATTACATAATTATCCCCATATGCCCCAATTCCGAGATTAAAATCCCTAATTCTAATCTTTCTTGTGTTCCCTATCATTCTCCACCCTTTAGAAAAAACTCGTCCTCGAGTTGAAAAATGTTTTAGAGCTCCGAGGCGTGCAGAAACAAAACATAGTCACGAAACTCAAGAAAGCCTAAGTCACTAGGAGGTGAAAAAATTGAGTTGGAGATGCTTGTTGTCGAGGGATGTGAAGCCAGGTAAGAAGGATAAACTCAATATCACGGGTAAGTGCATCAACTCGAACCTCAATCGAACGCTTGTCGTCCTGTTTGCTTTGCATCTTTTCAGCTTCCTCGATATACTCAATAAAATCTTGATGGACTGGCTCAACCAAGTCAATTACACAAAGAACTGGTTCAGCAGGCTTAACAACATCAACCTCATCGTCAATAAGTTCGTCATCTTGTTGCTTTTTAGTGTCTTCCCTAGCATCCATGAGCTTTGAATTATCAAGTTTGGGATCATCTTTCACTATCACAACATCCAAGAGCTTGCACAGTTCTTTATATTCTATCAGTAATTGGATTATCTTCTATCGAACTTGAGGTGAAGCTATTGGGTTAGTCTTATGCTCTATCACAAACTCAGTGTATGTACCATAACCATCATAACCTCTGTAAGCACAATTATACCCAACACAACCATTATTAGCATCTATAGGAGCACAATAATAATTCTTATAAGCAACTCCTTCATCATTATAAATATAATTGCCATTGTCATTCAAAGCATGGTCATCTCAAGAACTCCGCCTATACTCATACTCATATTGGTGCTGCAATTCTTCAAGTTGTCTCTCATCACAATAAACAAATATTTAAGTTCCTCATATTATTCATATATACTTCGTGGAAGATAACGCTAACCATACTTTATCACTTTGGATTTCAACTCATCCAAGCGAGAGTAAGCACTTGATAGTCAAGCTTGTCGGTTTCGAATACAAATCTCAGTACGATAAAACATGATAGTAAACTAAAATAGCTCAAGCATATTTTTTGTTCTCGAGTGTTGGCTAGGCTCGACTTAGCTTCTGGCTCAGACTATCTACTGACTCGGCTTGGTTGGATTGGCGCCACTCAACTGGCCCGTCTTGTTGTGTGCTACGCGTTGGACCAGATCGTTCTTGCGGGTCAAATCTGACTAGGTCAATTCCAGTTCGGATTAGATCTAGATAGGGAAAGTAATGGTCGAAATTTACCTCCGGTCACGAGGGAGTTTATGAGCTGTAGTGTTGCATTTGATTAGGCGATTTCAGGCTGTTTCTTAAGGGTACAAGGCAGGTCTGTTCAGAAGGGGGGTTCGACCAAAAATGACCTTGCGGCCACATGGGTGAAGTCGGTTGGGCTGGGTGGTGGCGAGAGGAGCTGGATCGGGTTGTTAAATGTTGAAAAGGTGCATTCGTTTAGCAGGTGACGGAGATGACGAGTAAGGCCGAGCTTCTCGGGGTTTGATCGCCCCTTGAATTCCCCACCATTTGGTGGAGGCGTTGTCGTCTTAGGTGGCGACGGATGGTGCTACATAGCAGGAATATGGTGGTGATGGGTACTACAACTGTATGGGATAGGTTTTGCTAGGTCTTGCGACTGTATAGGATGGGTACTGCGACTGGACGCATAAAAGAAGAATAAGACAAATCGAAGAAGAAGAAGTAGAAGAAAAAGACACATCAAAGAAAAAGAAGAATAAGACACATCAAACAAGTCAAAGACAAATCAAAGAAAAACACGTTGATGAAGAAGACACGTCTATGCAAAAGAAAAAGAAAAATGTACCTAAAAAAAGATGCATCATTTAAGAAGATATGTCCAAAAGAAGAAGAAGATAAAGCGAAGAAGCAAACACATCAAAGACGAATGACGCATCGAAGAATAAGACACATCGAAGAACAAGAAGACATAAAAGAAAATGACACATCTAAGACCAAGACAAATCGAAGAAGAAGAGAGACCCATCAAAGAAGAAAAGGAAGATGAAAAAGATGAAGATGACACATCGAAAAAGACTCATTGAAGAATAAGACATATCAAAGAAGAATAAGACATTGAAGAAGCAGAAATACGTTAAAGAACAAGACACATGGAAGAAGAATGAGACACATCGAAGAAGGAAAAGAAGAAGACACGTCAAAGAAGAGGAAACATCAAAGAAAAAGAAAAAGAAGAGAAAGACACAGAAGAAGAAGAAAAAGAAGAGAAATCCAAAAAGAAAAAAGAAAAATCACATCGAAGAAGAAGAAGAAAAAAACACATCGAAAAAAAAGAAGAGGACATATCGAAGAAGAGGAAGAAAACAAATAGAAGAAGAAGAACATATCCAAGAAAAAGAAAAAGACATGTCGAAGAAGAAGACGAAGAAGACACATCGAATAAGAAAGAGACGCGAAGAAGTTGAAGAAGAAGACAAATCGAAGAAGACATATCGATGAAGAAGAACACACATCGAATAAGAAGAAGACTCATCGAAGAAGACACATCGACGAAGAAAAATGTGACAAATCAAAGAAGAAGAATGAGACATCGAAAAAGAAGATCAATCAAAGAAGAAAGAGACATATCGAAGAAGAAGACATATCGATGAAGAAGGAAAAGAAAAGGTCACACTGAAGACAAAAAGAAAAAAAAGAAGACACATCGAAGAAGATGAAGAAGACACCTCGAAGAAGAAGAAGAAGACGAGGAAGATCGAATAAGAAGATTGAAGAAGAAGACACGTCGAAGAATAAGAATAAGACGAAGAAGAAGACACATCGATAAAGAAAAAGAAGAAAAAGAAGTCCCTTAGAAGAAGAATAAAAAATAAAGAAGAATACAACAAATCGAAGAAGAAAAAAAAAACACATCAAAGAAAAAGAAGTTAAATTGAAGAAGAAGACAAATCAAAGAAATTGAAGACATATCGAAGAAGAAAAAACATATCAAAGAAAGTGAAGAAGACATGCCGAAAAAGAAGAAGAAAAAGACCCATCGAAGAATAAGGAAACTGATCAAAGAAGAAGAGACATTGAAGACTTAGAAGAAAGAGACGCATTGAAGAAGAAGTTGGAGACAGATAAAAAATAAAAGATTCATCGAAGAAGAAGAGTTTCCATCGATGAAAGAGAAGAAGAAAAATGTACATCTAAGAATAAGACTCTTCGAAAAAGTAAAAGAAGAAGACATATCGAAGAAACAAAGAAGAAAAATTAGAGAACCATTTTAGAAGAAGACACATCGAAGAACGAGAAGAAACAAAGAAGAAAATGACAAAAAGGACACATTAAAGAATAAGAGGTAAATGAAGACACATCAAAGTCAAAAAAGTAAAAGAAGACACAAAAAAATAAGAAAAATAAGAATAAGAAGACAGATCAAGGAAGAAGAAGAATGAGACATTTCGAAGAAAAAGAAGGAGATATGTCGAAGAAGAAGATACATCGAAGAAAAAAAAAGACACATCGAAGAAGTTGAAGACACATCGAAAAAAAGGAATAAGAGGAAGACATCGAAGAAGAAGAGACATCGAAAATGAAGAGGACACATTGAAGAAAATGACATATTGAATGACACATCGAAAGACAAGACAAATCGAAGAAGGAGGCACATCGATGAAGAATAAGAAGTAAACACATCGAAGAAGAAGACACATCGAAAAAGAAAAAAAAAAAAAAGACATATCGAAGAGAAAGAAGAAGAAGAAAGAAACAGACACATTAAAGGCATTGTGTGAAATATACTTAAAGCCAATTTAAAGCAAGTCACTTTTTTTCCTTTAAGTTGGATTTAAGCCAATGCAAAACAACCCCAAAGAAGAAGAAGATACATCAAGGAAGAAGAAAAAAAACAAGACATGTCGAAGAGGATGAAAAAGTAAAAGAAGACCAAGAAAAAGAAGAAGACATAAAGACAAATCAAAGAAGAAAAGACACATCGAACAAGAAGAAGACTCACTGAAGAAAAAAATGACGCATCAAAGAAGAAGGTGCGTCAAAAAAGAAGACATGTCAAGGAAGACGAAGACACATAAAAAAAAGAAGAAGAAAAAATAGCAGAAGACACATCGAAGAAGAAAACAAAGAAGAAGATACATCAAAGAAGAAAAAGGTACATCAAAGAAGTCGACGACACATCAAAAAAGAAAGAGACATTGAAGAAAGAAAGACAACGAAGAAAAAGATAAATCGAAGAAAAAAACACATCGAAGAAGAAGACACAAAGAAAAAGACCCATCAAAGAAGAAAATAGTAACGTCGAAGAAGAAGAAAAAGGCACAACAAAGACACAAAGAGGAAAAAACACATCGAAGACACAAAGAAAAAGAAGACACTTCAAAAATACAAAGAAGAAGAAAAAAACATAAAGAAAAAGATGACACATCGAAGAAGCACGCTTCCAAGAAAAAGAAAGGCATGTCGAAGAAGAAGACACATCAAAGAAGGAGACACATCGAAGAAGAAGACGCATTGAAGAAGAAAAAGAAGAAAACATATCGATGAAGAAGAAAAAAAGGAACACACATCGAATAAGAAAAAGACTTATCGATGCAGACATATCGAGGAAGAAAAAGGTGACTAAACAAATAAGAAGACATATTAAAGAAGAATGAGACATGTCGAAAAAAAATATCAATTGAAGAAGAAAGAAACACATCGAAGAAGAAAACATGTCGATGAAGAAATAAAAGAAAAAGTTGCATTGAAAAAGAAGACACATTGAAGAAGAGGACGAAGAAGATTGACTAAGAAGAAGATTAAAAGGACACATCAAATAAAAAGAAGAAGACACGTCAAAGAATAAGAATAAAACGAAGAGGAATACACATCGAAAAAGAAAAAGAAGAAAAATAAGTTGCTTAGAAGAAGAAGAAGAGACACCAAAGAAGAATAAAAAAAGAAGAAGACAAACCAAAGAAGTCGAAGACACATCGAAGGACATATTAAAGAGGAAGAAGACACATCGAAAATGAATAAGAAGAAGAAAAAAACACATTAAAGAAAGGAGACTGATCAAAGAAGAAAAGACATCAAAGAAGAAAAAGACACAACAAAGACTTAGAAAATGGAGACGCGTTGAAGAAGAAGTAGGAGACAGATAAAAGAAAAAGATATATTGATGAGAGTCATAAGATGCATCTTAATAGTACTTATTTGTTCGCATCTTAGGGTTGATCGAGGTTTGAATCACACTTTTATACCTTAATAACTCTAAAGTGATGTTCTTAGATCATTAACTTATTTCGGTGCATTTTCAGGTATTTTATGTTTAAAAGAGATGGAAAAGCTATCATTTCTTAAAGCTCGATGATTCCATGCACATCGGAGTGAAGGAGTGCTTCCGAAAGGACAAAACGAAGAGTTTATGAGCAATAAGCCTTTCAGTGGAAGCCTAGGCGCCCAGAAGAGAGGGCCTAGGTGCCCAGAACATCCACCTAACCAAGACTAGTGAGGGCCTAGGTGCCCAAAAACTAGGGCCGTGGCACCCAGACGATTGCCTCGCCAAAGATCAAGCCAAGTCGAGGCATACATAAATGAGAACCGCGGCGCGCACGCGATCCCCTTCCCTGAGTTATGACCTAATTAGGACTTTAATGATAGTTTAAACCCTACAAACACCCTCGGACCTTTTGTATTATAAATAGATCACTTGGGGTTTGAGAAGAGAAGATTGAAGGAGGCTGGAAACAAAGGAAAGAGCTCGACATTACGATGTTCAAGCATGAACCCCATGGCTAACTAATCTCCAAGCAAGCCAAAGGGATGAATCCCTAGGTATAGTTGTTCTTATTTTCCTTTCTTAATTTAGTTGTAAGGATTTATTGTTAAAGAATTGTTTATGATTTACTCTTTAAACAAGAAGAATTGAGGTTCATGTGACAGCTGCACTTTGTGTTCTTCTTACCTTAGATTTTCTTAATCCAGTGATTGCATGCTTCTTCTCTATATAAGTCTAGTCAAGCTTTTCTTATGTCAAGTTGTTTGGATGTGATTGAGACCGGTAGATTTATCTTTTTGGTTTGTCCATTACTGCGATATTGTCATTGAGATATATTGTTGTTTCTTGATAAACCTATAGGATAGGTCATGTGTGCTTGAATCGAAAGTAAAGAGTACCTCATAGCAATTACATTAGGGTTTATATGTGCTTTAATTGAATATTTACCGATTGCTTGGTTGGGATGTGAAACTTGAATCGAGATAAAAACAACTAAATCGAGATTGGAATAAGGCAACGGACCTAGGGAGGATTCCCAGAACCTTGTTGTTCTCCATTTATATTCGTCATTATATTTACACAACTCCTTCACACAATTTCATTATTAAAACTCAGATTTACGTATTTGGTTTTTACCGTTTTGTATTGAAGTTTACATCTTTCCTTGTAGTTCGCTTTTCTCTATGGAATCGACACCCCAAAGCTGTGCTACAACTACCGCGTTATACTTTGGGCGTAATCAAATTTTGGCGCCATTGTCGGGGAGACACACTTAAGTACAAGGAAGATTGTCAACTTTGAGATAAGCCGGTAATATTGTTCTTTGCTCTTTATTTTGATTTTCTAATATTTATTTTTATGTTTTATTTATTTCCCTATAATCCTTTTGGTGTATGCTTAGACTGAGAGATTCGCGAGGTAGATTCATTAAGAGAGCTGAAATAGAGTTACCTCTCCTTCCACGTCCGTTAGTGAAACCTCACCTAGATCAAACCATAGTGCACACTCAAGTGAGAATTTAGAGGATATTGTTAACATGGCCGAAAATAGCAATGAGAATGTTGCTAGGACACTTAAAGACTATCTGCACCCTAGCCGAACGGCCACACCATCTTGTATCATGTTTCCCCCTAATGTTTAACAACCTGATTTTAAGTCGGGCATGATCCAATTGTTACCAACCTTTCATGGATTTGAGAATGAAAACCCCTTTTGAGGAAGTAGTAGCAACCTTTCAAGGAAGGGCTGATATGGTAGACGCCATCAAACTTCGGTTTTTCCCTTTTTCACTTAAGGAAAAAGCCAAGGTTTGGCTGTACTCATTAAGGCCTAGGTCTATAGGTAGTTGGGATGAGATGGCCCGAGTTTTCTTCCAAAAGCACTTCCCAACCCATAAGACCAACAACCTCAAGAGACAAATCTCAAACTTTGCACAAAAGGAGAGTGAAACCTTATATCAAGTTTGGGAACGTTTCAAGGACCTTTTGAATTCTTGTCTACACAATGGGTATCAGAGTTGGTGGGTAGTTAGCTACTTCTATGATGGGCTTCTAAGTAGAGAAAGGTAGTTCATAGAAATGATGTGCAATGGGGATTTCCTTCAAAAAGTTCCCGATCAAGCCATAGATTTCCTAGATGACCTATCAGAAAAAGCCCACACTTGGACTAGACCAAATGTCATGGAAAGCACTAGGAGAAGTCAATCTACTGGGATTTATCAACTTAAGGAAGAGGACAGCCTTAAAGCCCGTTTAGAGGCCCTAACTAAGGAAATTGAAGCCTTAAAAACCAAGGATGCTAGAGCCCCTAAACCGGTTGCTAGGGTAGAGTCCCACGAGCCTTGTTTCATGTGTAATGGGGTAGATCATTTACCTAAGGATTGTCCAACTTATTTTGAAATGAAGGGAGAGTGTAATGCTTTAGGTACACCCATTAGGAAACCAAACTCACTCTACTCTAACACCTACAATCCCGGTTGGAATAATCACCTTAATTTTAGTTGGAGATCCAATATGCAACCTCTTGCCCAATCTAGTATCCAATGGCAACCGAAAGCAACCTCATTTAATGCACCTCAACAGTCTTTACCTTTGGAAGATATGTTTAAATCATTTATGCGGGTACATGCCAAGAGTGTGGAAGAGCAAGGCAAAATAAATTAACAGTTGTTAGAGGAGCAACAAGCAATCAAAGAGGAATAAAAGGTGATAAAGAGTCAACTCACCAAGTTGACTAGTTTCTTGACGATTCAATAACAACGTCATTTTCCTTCACAACCACAACCTAATCTAAGGGGACAACATATGGCACAAACCTCCAATCCTGAAAATCAAAATGTTAGAGAAGTTAATGCTATAATCACTCGCAGCGGTAAGAAAATTGATGGGCCCACTCTACCATCAAACTTAAACAACAAGAATGAAGCCCCCAAGGAATAAGAGGCCCATGATGATTATTCTCCACCGGTGCCTTTCCCTCAAGCACTCATTAAACCTAAAGAGAGAGATTCAGCATTAAAATGTGAGATTCTTGAACAACTTCAACATGTTAAAATTAACCTCCCTCTTCTTCATGTCATAAAATAGGTTCCCAGCTATGCTAAAGTAATCAAAGATTTATGCACACTCAAAAGGAGGCACAATGTGAAGAATACAGCATTCTTAATGGAGCAAGCAAGTGTAGTAATTGACAGTAAGACACCACCCAAATATAAAGATTCGGGCTGTCCAACGGTGGCTTGCCAAATTGGAAACAAATCTTGTGGCTAAGCATTACTAGATTTGAGTGCTAGTGTGAACCTCATACTATACTCCATGTACTTGCTGCTCGGTCTAGGTGAGATCAAACCAACCTTCGTGGTACTTCAATTAGCAGATAGATCGGTAAGAAAACCAAGAGGTATTGTGGAAGATTTTTTTTGCAAATCGGTAATTTCTATTATCCTGTTGACTTTTTGGTTTTAGATACTATTTCTATGGTGAATACGGAGTCCAAAATTCATTTGATACTTGGAAGACCATTCCTTACCACCGCCAATGCCCTTATTAATTATAGGAATGGCCTAATGACATTATCATTTGGAAATAGGACTCTAGAGGTAAATTTTTTTCGAGTCTCAAGGCAACCACATGAAGAGGATTAGTGTTTCGACATTTACATGATTAATAAGCTTAATTTGGAGGATGAACACATTAAAGATAATTCTAACTTTGTGGAATTCCCTCCTAATAATTTTGACTTCAATGATTCTATAATTTATCCCCACGCCATTAATGTTGTTAATGTTTTTGATAAGTCACAGGGAGTTATTAAGAAATCAAGGCAACCATGCTTTGAGAAGTTGCTTGAGAGAAGTCACTTGGTACAGGAATCAAATACCCTATTGCTGATAGTAAATGGGCAACATCAAGAACACTTGAGCCGCTTGTGGTGGACTTTAAGTATTCCTTGCCAAAAGATTAGCACTGAGGCCACCAAGTATGGAGCATCATCTTCAACACCACAATGAGGCTTGCAGTGAGAGTGGTGTAGCGTCTGGCTGAAGACGTAAAACTTATCGCTCATAGGAGGCACCCCACAGCACATCCTTTTATTTTTATTGTTTTTCATATTTCTTTTTCTTGTTTATTATTAGTATTTTGTTGTTTTCTAGTATTAACCTCGTATTTCTTTTTCATGGACAAATATACACAGTAGTTCAAATGGTGGTGCACAATTTTCAGCTTCTGTGCACTTTTGGTTACAAAAGGAGTTTCCTTTACTTTTTCTTTCACATTGAGGTCAATGCAATTTTTAAGTTGGGGGTAGAGGAAACATATTTCTTTTTTTCATTGAACTGCTTGGTGTCACCTTCCCATTTTGTTGTTCTTAGCATGCTTTGTGTTAGCCTTAGTTAATTCACATGTCAATGATATGAGCTTAATTGAGATAGTATATTGCAGTTAGAAGAAGTTAAATCTTGCTTCGGATTGAGAATAATTTAAGTGTCAATCTTCATTTGGTTTGAGACTCTAGTTTGTGGTAAGATTGTATGATTAGTCTAAAGCATTTAGAGAAGTTTTACGTGTGATTGCTTTGTGAATACTTTTGCAGTTTTGACAAGCTCTAGAACTTATTTGATAATCACTTGAGGCGAATTCCTAGAATGCACATTACTTAGGATATGATATAGGCCATTTTTGGACCGTTTAAGCCTTTCAAACTTATCCTTGTTATACTTATCACTAGTCACCTGTTTGAGCCTTTTTCTTGAAAAAGAATTTGAGCCTTGTCTCTTGCGAAAACCCATTTACTTACCTTTATGAGCCTAAAAATATTTTATCCCTACCCTTCTTTTAAAAGAACTTAGTTGTACACATCTGTTGAGAAGCACTTAAGAGGAGTAAGGATGGAAATATGAAAAAAATATATATATATTACTACCATAACCCAAGTATATTAAAGGAGATAAGTTGGGGGTTGTGGAAAAGAAAAGAAATGAATGAAAGAGGAGGTGAATGATCTTATGCCAAAATAAAATAAAATAAAAAGAAGTGAATTATGACAAAGAAAAAAGAAAAGAAAAAAGTGGTGATTGAGAGAAATGCTCGAAAAATGGTTGAAATAGTTGGGTATTGAAGTAAGGTTATCCAGTGCTTAAATTGGTTGTGTTTAAAACTAAGAGATTAAGTTCTTTTACTTGTTGAATCCTTCCCATTCTTTCTTAACCTTTACCTTAGCCTAACGTTACAAGCTTATTAAAGACCTACTGATCCAAGGTGATGTGATTTTTTCTACAATAGTGGAGAGTGATTTGAAAAGTGAGCCTATAGAGCTTGTTTTTGTGACTGATGTCACGCAAATTAAATATTTTAGAGGCCAAGACTTATATTCATAAATTTCGTGCATAAAATCATCCGGGTATTCGGATTCATGGATTGTGGTAAGATGGATATTAAGAGCCGATAACAATTTTAAGATTGATGTTTAGATTATTTTTGGATTTGGGTGATATTTAATGATTCTATGTGGTGTGTATTATGTGCAATTTTTGAGACAAAAAGTGAATTGCTCTTTGTTTAACGCTAGCATTGCTTTACTTTGTTTTGATTCCTACCATAGAATTCATCTCTTGTTTTTGCCTGAATTGCTAGGGACTAGCAATAAGCTAGTTGGGGGTTATGATGAAAGTCATAAAATGCATCTTAATAGTACTTATTTGTTAGCATCTTAGGGTTGATCGAGGTTTGAATTATACTTTTATACCTTAATAACTCTAAAGTGATGTTCTTAGATCATTAACTTATTTTGGTGCATTTTCAGATATTTTATGTTTGAAAGAGACGGAAAAGCTATCATTGCTTAAAGCTCGAATATTCCATGCACATCGGAGTGAAGGAGTGCTTCCGAAAGGACAAAACGAAGAGTTTATGAGCAAGAAGCCCTTCAGTGGAAGCCTAGGGCCCAGAAGAGAGGGCCTAGGCGCCAATGACCTCCACCTAACCAAGACTAGTGAGCGCCTAGGTGCCCAGAAGATTGCCTCACCAAAGATCAAGCCAAGCTGCGGTGCACATAAGTGAGAGCCGCGGCGTGCACACGTTCCCCTTCTCCGAGTTATAACCTAATTAGGATTTTAATGATAGTTTAAACCCTAAAAACACCATTGGACCTTTTGTATTATAAATAGATCACTTAGGGTTTGAGAAGAGAAGATCGAAGGAGGCTAGAAACAAAGGAGAGAGCTCGACATTATGATGTTCAAGCATGAGCTCCATGGCTAACTAATCTCTAAACAAGGCAAAGGGATGAATCCCTAGGTGTAGTTGTTCTTATTTTCCTTTCTTAATTCAGTTGTAAGGATTTATTGTTAAAGCATTGTTTATGATTTACTCTTTAAACAAGAAGAATTGAGGTTCATGTGACAGCTGCACTTTGTGTTCTTCTTACCTTAGATTTTCTTAATCCAGTGATTGCATGCTTCTTCTCCATATAAGTCTAGTCAAGCTTTTCTTATGTCAAGTTGTTTGGATGTGATTAAGACCGTTAGATTTATCTTTTAGGTTTGTCCATTACTGCGATATTGTCATTGAGATATATTGTCGTTTCTTGATAAACCAATAGGATAGGTCATGTGTGCTTGAATCGAAAGTAAAGAGTACTTCATAGTAACTACATTAGGGTTTACATGTGCTTTAATTGAATATTTACCGATTGCTTGGTTGGGATGTGAAACTTGCAATCGAGATAAAAACAACTGAATCGAGATTGGAATAAGGCAACGAACCTAGGGAGGATTCCCTGAACCTTGTTGTTCTCCATTTATATTCTTCATTATATTTACACAACTCCTTCACACAATTTCATTATTAAAACTCAGATTTACTTATTTGGATTTTATCGTTTCATATTGAAGTTTACATCTTTCCTTGTAGTTCGCTTTTCTCTGTGGAATCGACACCCCAAAGCTGTGCTACAACTACCGCGTTATACTTTGGGCGTAATCATATATCAAAGAAGAAGACCCATCGATGAAGAAGAAGAGAAAGGTATATCGAAAAATAAGACACTTTTAAAAAGTAAAGGAAGAAGACATATCGAATAAACAAAGAAGAAGAATTAGAATAACCATCTTAGAAGAATGCACATCGAAGAACAAGAAGAAACAACGAAGAAAATGATGTAGAAGAGACATTAAAGAATAAAAAGACACATCAAAGAAAAAGAAAACACATCGAAGAAAAAGAGGAAAACAAAGACACATCAAAGTCGAAAAAGTTGAAGAAGACACAAAAAAGAATAAGAATAAGAATAAGAAGAGACGTCGAGGAAGAAGAAGAAGACACGTCGAAGAAAAAGAAGACATGTCAAAGAAGAAGAAGACATATCAAACAAAAAAGAAGACACATCAAAGAAGAAGAAGACAAATAAAAAAAAGAAAAAGACACATCGAAGAAGTAGAATAAGAGAAGGAAGACACATCGAAGAAGAAGAGACATTGAAAATGAAGAAGACATATCGAAGAAAATGACATATCGAATGACACATCGAATGACAAGATAAATCGAAAAAGAAGAGGAAAACACATCAAAGAACAAGATGAAGACGACACATTGAAAAATACTTATAGAAGAAGAAGACATATCGACGAAGAAGACACATAGAAGAAAAAAAAAGCATCAAAGAAGAACAAGATAAGTCAAAGAGGATGACGCATCGAAGAAAGAGACACATAGAAGAAGAAGAACAATACAAATAAAAGAATGAGAAAAATAAGACACATCGAAGAAAATAAAGAGGAAAAGGACACATCAAAAGAAACACATCGAAGAAGAAGAAAAAGAAGATACTTTGAAAAATGACACATCGAAGAAGATGACACTTCGAATAAGGACACATCGAAGAAAATAAAGAAGAAAAAAAAAAGAAGCAGACACATTAAAGGTTTTGTTTGGAATCGGCTTAAATCCAACTGAAAGCAAGTCACTTTTGCCTTTATGAGGTTGCTTTCAGTTAATACCAATACAAAACAACCCCAAAGAAGAAAAAGATAACACATCAAGGAAGAATAAGAAGACACATCGAAGAAGATGAAAAAGTAGAAGAAAAAGGCACGTCAAAGAGAAGACATGTCAAAGAAGTCGATGACACATCGAAGAAGAATAAGACACAAAGAATAAGAAGACCCATAGAAGTAGAAGAAAAAGAAGACGATGCATCGAGAAAAAAGAAGACATATCGAGGAAGAAGTAAAAGAACAAGATACATCAAAGAAAAAGACACATCGATGAACAAGATGAACAAGAAGAAGACATATCAAAGGACACATCGAAAAAGAAGACAAATTGATGAAGACGAAGGAAAAAGTACCTCGAAAAAGAAGACACATCGGAAAATAAGATACGTCGAAGAAGAAAAAAAAGAAGAAGACACATCAAAAAAGAGAAAATATCAAATGACACATCGAAGAAGAAGACACATCGAAGAGGAATATGAAGAAGAAGATAATGACGAAGACGCACATCAAAGAAAAAGAAAATAAAATAACACAAATCAAGGAAGTGGAAGAAGAAGAAGAAAGAAGAAAAAGAGAAAGGCACCATGACGAATAAGAAGATGAAGAAGAAGGCACCTCAAAGAAGAGGATACATCGAAGGAAACGCCACAGTGAAGAAGAAGACCCATCGAGGAAGAAAAAGAAAATTCGAAGAAGAAGAAGAAACATTGTTGAAGGAAAAGAAGTCGAAGACACATCAAAAAGAACACATCGAAAAAAAAGACACATCAATAAAGAAGATACGTCGATAAAAAAGAAAAATAAATATTACATCTAAAAAGAAGACACATTAAAGAAAAAGAATAAGAGACATGTTGAAGAAGGCATTGAATAAGACCCATCGAGGAAAAAAATGACACATCAAAAAAACAAAAACACCGGAGAAGAAGACACATCAAAAAAAAAAACACATCAGAGAAGAAGACACGTCGAAGAAAATGATATGTCAAAGAAAAGGATACATGTTGTTATTTGCTTAAGTTTCAAACATGTCCAAACATGGTCTAAGTTTGGTTAATGTCCAAACCAATTATGGGATATCAAAGTTCAGCAAATTATAAGGTTGCACACATGTGTGTGCTTCAATTTTGAGCATGGGAAGGTCAGGCACAATGCTGTGGAAGTTTCTGCCCACAGGCAGGAGGTGTGCGCACAGCATCAGGAGGCTGCAGCATCAGGTCACGCCGCAGCACACAGCACCACACCAAAATGCATCGCATCAATTGGAGAGTGATGAAGGGCTGAGATTAAAGGAAGAACATGATCAAAGGGTTAAGAATGATTCACAAGAATTAAGAGGCTATAAAAAGGGTTTCTTAGCCTTATTTCAAGTGGTGAAAAAGGTGTGTGAGAGAACCACACAGGTTGTGACATTGTGAGATCATTGTAAACACAAGAGAGAATTTTGTGAGAGACATAAACACAAGAGGGACTCTTGTAGTGAGGCTGGTTGTAAAGAAGAGAGGTTAGTAGAGAATTGATAGAAAGCATTGTAATAGGTCTATCACTTTCTCGTTCTCTTCTTGGTTCTTCAAGAACATGGATTCTAGAAGGGGATTGCTGTAACTTTGTAAGAACCATTGAGATAGTGCAGAGAGTTCGGAGGAACTCACGGGGACGTAGGCACATTGCGAACCTCGACAACAAATTACTTGTCTTCTTTCTTTCTTTGATTTTCTGTTCTTGTGTTCGATTGCTGAAATTCTTTCTACAAATCATTCAAGACTTGGGTGTTTGAAAGATCACCACCTGGGCATCTTGTCAAGGTGATTTCCAGCAGTGGTATCAGAGCACAGCAGCTGGTTATCGGAACAATAAGTAGAAGGTACGGAGCCAAGACTCCAAGAATCAAAGATCAAACTTCTTGGGTGATTCAAGAACAGTGTAAAGATCAAGATCCGGTCGTGTTCTTAAAGGTTGATTCAAGAACGGTGTTAAAGATCCATCTTCGATCTGTGTTCTTGAGGTTGAAGAAAGTAGTTGTGGTTAGTGCACAAATCTGGGATCTTTTCCGCAAAAGATGGCTTCAAATTTCTGTGTGGAGAAGTTTGATGGAAAGGGGGACTTTACCATATGGAAGCGGAAGATCAAGGCGGTTCTCATGCAGCAGAAAGTGGAATTGGCTATTGGAGAAGATGATGCTTTTCAGCAAGTGTCATGGAGGACCAGCGGACGGAGATGAAGAAAATGGCTTACAGCACCATTTTCTTGCACATGTCAGACAATGTCACAAGGGAGTGCGGAGACTCGGAAGATCCAGCTGCATTATGGAAGAAACTAGATGAATTGTTTCTTGCCAAGACTCTCCCACATAAGAGGTATCTTCGGAAACGAATCTTTGCTTTTAAATTTGATCCTAAGAAAGAGTTGCAAGATGATCTTGATGCCAAGATAAGGAGTGCATCAAGTGGTAAAGGGCTGTTCTTTAAAAGAAGGCCATCAACTTGGTATGGCAGCAACCATGGCTACTACCAGGACAGAGGTAGAGGAGAGAGCCATGGGAGAGTGCACAACAGCATGTATGGTTACTACCGGGACAGAGGTAGAGGAGAGAGCCATAGGAGAGTGCACAACAGCATGCATGGCTACTACCAGGACAGAGGTAGAGGAGAAAGCTATGGGAGAATGCATTCCAAACTGAGATTTGGAGGGAAGAGCTGCTACTACTGCCATAAGGAGGGTCATGTCAAGAAAGATTGCAAGAAGATGACAAGGGATAGAGGAGGAAGTCATACCAAGAATGGAGAGGCTTCGGTTGCCAAAACAGAACAGCAAGATGATGATGTTCTTGTTGTGTGCTCAAGTGTGAGCAAAGGGCAAGAAGGCAGCGGGAAATGGATCTTGGATACCGGGTGCACTCATCATATGAGCCCTCACAAAGAATGGTTCAAGAATTTCAAGAAGATCAATGATGGAAGGGTCTTCTTGGGGAATGATAATTCTTGCCAAGTGAGAGGGATTGGAGACATCCAATTGAGGATGTTTGATGGAGTCACAAGGCTGCTGGAAAATGTGAGGTATGTTCTAGATTTGAAGAGGAACTTGATCTCATTGGGGCAGCTGGATTCCATGGGCTATACATGCAAGATAGAGGGAGGAAAGATCAAGGTGGCCAAGGGATCTTTGGTAGTGATCAAGGCAGCAAGAAACGATGGACTCTATGAGATGATCGGAGAAACAGAAACCAATGATCAAGCAGCAAGCTTGATGGCTAAGCTGGACAAGGCAGCCCTTTGGCACACTCGCTTGGCACACATGAGCCAAAAGGGCCTGCAAGTGCTTAGCAAGGAAGGTCTACTTGGTGGTGACAAAGTAGAAAAAATGGATTTCTGTAAGAGCTGTGTTTTTGGGTAGCAACATCGGGTCAGCTTCAACACCGGAGTGCACAAGTTTAAGGGCATTCTTGACTACATTTATGCAGACCTTTAGGGACTAGCAAGGACACCAACACAGGGAGGTAACATTTACTTTCTGTCTTTAATTGATGATTATTCAAGAAAAGTGTGGGTTTATTTGGTGAAAAATAAATCAGATGTATTGAATAAGTTAGTGGTGTGGAAATGGCTGGTTGAGACTCAAATGGGTAGAGTAGTTAAGGGGATAAGAACCGATAATGGCTTAGAAATTTTTAACCAAGTACTTGATCAATTCTGTAGGTTAAATGGCATTCTAAGACATAGGACGGTTGTGGAAACTCCTCAGCAAAATGGAGTTGCTGAGTTGATGAATAAGACCCTTATGAAAAAAGTTAGGTGCACGCTAATAGGATCCGGGTTACCAAAATATTTTTAGGGAGAAGTTGTAGCTACAGCTGCATGTTTGATTAATAGATCACTCTATATGATTGTATACCATAAGACTCCCGAAGAGTTGTGGAGTGGAAAACCCCCTGAGTTGGACAACCATAGGACTTTTGGGTGTGCTGCGTATGCACTCCAAAAGAAGGATAAACTTAGCCCAGGATCTAGAAAATATGTGTTTCTAGGATATGGGGAAGGGGCTAAGGGGTACAGGTTGTGGTCCTTAGAAAAAGAAGGATTTAAACTCATAATAAGTAGGGATGTTATTTTTAATAAATTGATATTTCCCTACTTGGAGAATACTAACCCTGCAGGGGCTAGTGAGCAAACCAATTCAGAAATTGTTGAGCATAGCATTAAGGGAGATTCTGTTCAGGTAGAGCAAAGGAGGCAAGAGGGTTCGGACCAGGTAGAGCCCTCGGATGATTGCCAAGCTCAAGAAACTCAAGAAGAGGTTGAACAAGAAGAGGATGCTGCAGCAAGTCAGAAGGACTTTCAGCTCATAAGAGACCGAGAAAGAAGGCTAGTCGGACCACCTTCAAGATGTGGGTTTACAGATGCTGCGGATGCAGCAGCTCCTTGGACAGAAGGAGAGATGAGTGAACAAGAAACTTACACGGATGCCATGGAGTGTAAGGATTCGTCAAAGTGGCAGCTAGCTATGGAGGAAGAAATTGATTCTTTGATAAAGAACAACTTCTGGGAATTGGTGAAAATTCCAGGAAATCAGAAAGTTGTGGAATGTAAGTGCACTTACAAGATCAAAGAAGGGTGCCTTCCAAGAGATGAAGTCCGAAACAAGGCTAAGCTGGTGGCGAATGGGTTCACAAGAAGAGAAGACATAGGTTTCACAGAAACTTTCTCACCTGGACACAAGGTGGAGAAGATTGTGAGTATCCTCACCTATGTCATTGATGGGCTATTAGTTTGGAACAGCAGGAAAAGGATGGAAAGGTTTACATCTCAACTCAGTGAGGAGTTCGAGAGGAAGGATCTCAGCCTTACACAAAAGATCCTTGGGATGAGGAGAATCATCCGGGAAAGGAAGAGAAACAGGTCAAGTGTTTCTTGGGCAATGGATGTTTTCAGAAAATGTGTGAGTAATCCCGGAAAAGAGCATTGGCTTGGGATGAAGTGGTTACTGAGGTACATGGAGCTTCAGTGGTAGCCAGTGGTAGCACTCATAACAACCAGGGCAGAATGCATAGCGGCTACGGAAGCCATAAAGGAGGCTATGGGGTGCAAAGGATTGTTGGACGAGTGGGAGGTCCTAAAAGAGCAGGTGGTGGTAACTTTGGATAACCAAAGTGCGGGGCACTTTTGGAGGAATCCAGTTTTCCATGAGGGGACAAAGCATATGGATGTTTGGTATCATTACATTCTGGAAAATGATACGAAAGGATGCATTCATGTTAACAAGAAGACCATGGAGGAAAGTCTTGTAGATTTAGGTACTAAAGTCTTACCTCTAAGTAAGTTCAATCATTGCCTTGAATTACTTAGGATTGGAGTTGGTTAATTGGTAACTCAATATGAGTTTGGATCCCGAAGCTTTCTGCACAATGGTTCAGGTTTTGTTTTTTTTTTGAACACTTAGACAAAGGTAGAGATTGTTGTTATTTGCCTAAGTTTCAAACATGTCCAAACATGGTCTAAGTTTGGTTAATGTCCAAACCAATTGTGGGATATCAAAGTTCAGAAAGTTATAAGGTTGCACACATGTGTGTGCTTCAATTTTGAGCATGGGAAGGTCAGGCACACTGCTGTGGAAGTTTCTGCCCACAGGCAGGAGGTGTGCGCACAGCATCAGGAGGCTGTAGCATCAGGTCACGCCGCAGCACACAGCACCACACCAAAATGCACAGCATCAATTGGAGAGTGATGAAGGGCTGAGATTAAAGGAAGAACATGATCAAAGGGTCAAGAATGATTCACAAGAATTAAGAGGCTATAAAAAGGGTTTCTTAGCCTCATTTCAAGTGGTGAAAAAGGTGTGTGAGAGAACCACACAGGTTGTGACATTGTGAGATCATTGTAAACACAAGAGAGAATTTTGTGAGAGACATAAACACAAGAGGGACTCTTGTAGTGACGCTGGTTGTAAAGAAGAGAGGTTAGTAGAGAATTGATAGAAAGCATTGTAATAGGTCTATCACTTTCTCGATCTCTTCTTGGTTCTTCAAGAACTTGGATTCTTGAAGGGGATTGCTGTAACTTTGTAAGAACCATTGAGATAGTGCAGAGAGTTCGGAGGAACTCACGGGGACGTAGGCACATTGCGAACCTCGACAACAAATTACTTGTCTTCTTTCTTTCTTTGATTTTCTGTTCTTGTGTTCGATTGCTGAAATTCTTTCTACAAATCATTCAAGACTTGGGTGTTTGAAAGATCACCACCTGGGCATCTTGTCAAGGTGATTTCCAACAATACATCAAAGAAGATGACATCAAAAAAGAAAGACACATCAAAGAAAAATGACACATTGAAAAAAAGACAAATCGAAGAAGAATTGAAAGAACCATCGAACAAGAAGAAGAGACATCGAACAAAAAAAAGACAGCGAAGAAAAAACAAAAGAAGACACGACGAAGAAGAAATTACATTGAAAAAGAAGAAGAGAACATATCGAAGAAAAAAGGATGACACTTCGAAGAAAAAGGACACATCAAATAAAAAGAAAACATAACAAAGACACAAAGGAATAAGAAAAAAACGCATCAGAAAAGAAGACACATCGAAGAATAAGACAAATTGAAGAAGAATAAGAAGAACAAAAACACATCAAAGAAGACGAAGAAGACACGTCGAAGAAGAAGAAAAATGAGGCTGATCGAAGTAGAAGAAGAGATCGAAGAAGAATAGGAAGACACATCAAAGACTTAAAAGAAGAAGACTCATCGATGAAAAAGAAAAGAAGGTATATCAAAGAATAAGACACATCGAAAAAGAAAAAGACACATCGAAGAAAAAAAGAAGAATTAGAATATCTATCTTAGAATAATAATACACATAAAAGAACAAAAAGACTCATCGAAGAAAATGAAAACGACAACACATCGAAAAAGAAGAAAAATCCAATATGGAGAAGACACATTGAAGAAGAAGAGGAAAAATAAAATACATAAAAAAAGAAGAATAAGAATAAGAAGGCACATCAAAGAAGAATAAGAACATACATCGAAGAAAAACAAGAAGAGACATCAAAGAACAAAAGACTACACATTGAAGAAGAAGAGGGAGACACATCAAAGAAGAAGAAAAAGAAAAAGACACGTTGAAAAAAAAGACACATCGAAGAAGAAGAAGACACATGGATGAAGAAGAAAAGAAGAAGAAGCTACATTAAAGAAGAAGACACTTGGAAGAAGAAGAAGAAGAAGAAGTACACACATCGAAGAAGAAAAAGTTCACACATCAAAGAAGAAAAAGACATGTTGAAGACACAATGAAGAAAAGAAGAACACACATTGATGAAGAAGAAGTAAACACGTCGAAGAAAAAGATGTAAAGCGCATCGAAGAAGAAGACGAACAAGACACATTGAAGAAGAAGAAAAATGAGACACATCGAAAAAGAAGAAGACACATTGAAGTAGCAGACTCATCGAAGTAGCAGAAACATTAAAGACACAAAGAAGAAGAACAAACATCGAAGAAAAAGAAGACATGTAGAAGAAGAAGACGAACAAGACATATCAAAGGAGAAGACAAACAAGACACATTGAAGAATAGAAAGATAATCGAAGAACAAAAAAAAGAAGACGACAAATCAAAGAAGAAAGAGACACATCGAAGAAAATGAAGAAGTTAAATCGAAGGAAAAGATACATCAAAGAAGTCGAATACACATCAAAGAAAGACGCATTGAAGAAGGACATTTCAAAGAAGAAGTGGACACATTAAAGAAGGACATTTCAAAGAAGAAGTGGACACATTGAAGAAGGACATATCGAAGAAGAAGAAGACACATCAAAGAAGAAAAACATATATCGAAGAAGAAGAAAAACACATCGAAGAAGGTGAAAAAGACGAAGATGACACATCACAGAATAAGAAGAATGAGACTTATCAAAGAATAATAGACATCGAAGAAGATGAAGACACATCAAAGACTTAGAAGAAAGAGGCGCATTGAAGAAGTATGAGATAGATCGAAGTAGAAGACCCGTCGATGAAAAAGAAGAAAAAGGTACATCGCAGAATAAGACACTTCGAAAGAAAAAATGTTGACACATCGAAGAAAGAATGAAGATGAATTAGAAAACCTATTTTAGAAGAAGAAGACATATTGAAGAACAAGAAGAAACGTCGAGAAAAATGATGAAAAAGACACATCATTGAATAAGAAGACAAATCAAGGACAAAGAAGACACATCACAATCAAAAAAGTAGAATAAGATACAAAAAAGAAGAAAAATAAGAATAATAAGACACATCGATGAAGAGGAAGACACATCAAATAAGAAAAGAAGACACATCGAAAAAAAAGAAAGCATATCGAAAGCAATAAGAAGACATATCAAAGAAGAAAAAAAAGATGAAAACAACATATCGCAAAAGACTCATCATAGAAGAAAAAAAATAAAAAAAAAGATGCATCGAAGAAGAAAAAGTTATCAAAGAAGAACAAGATACGTCAAAGAAGAAAAGACACATCGAAGAAAAAAATACATGAAAGAAGAAGAAGAAGACATATCGAACAATGAGATGAAGAAGACACATAGAACAATGTGAAGAAGAAGACATATCGAAGAAGAAATACACATGAAAGAAAAAGAATAATATGACACTTCAAAGAAGAAAACACATCGAATAAGATAAAGAAGAAGAAGAAGAAGAAGAAAAAAAAAAGAAGCAGACACATTAAAGGTGTTGTGTGGAATCAGCTTAAAGCAAGTCATTTTTGCCTTTTAGTGATTTTTTTCAGTTTGTGTCGATACAAAACAACCCCAAAGAAAAAGAAAACAAATTGAGGAAGAAGAAGTAGAGAACGACACGTCGAAGAAAATGAAAAAGTAGAAGAAGAATACTCGTCGAAGAAGAGGACACATCAAAGAAGTCTATGATACATTGAAGAAGACACAACGAAGAAGTAGACCCATCGAAGAAGAAGATAACGCATCGAAAAAGAAGAAAACACATTGAAGAAGAAGAAAAAACAAAAGAAGATACATCAAAGAAAGAGAAAACATATTGATGAAGAAGACCCATCAAGAAGTAGAAGAAGAAGACATATCAAAGAATAAGAAGAAAAAAACACATCGAAGAAAGAGACAAATCGAAAAAGAAGAAGAACAAAAAAAAAGGCACTTAGAAGAGAAGACACATCAAAGAATTCGATAACACGTCGAAGAAGAAGAAGATCCATGGAAGTAAAAGAAAAAGAAGACGCGTCGAGGAAAAATAAGATGCATCGAGGAAGAAGAAGAAGAAAAAGATACATCAAATAAAAAGAATAGGACATATCAAAGGACACATCAATAAAGAAGACAAATCGATGAAGAAGAAACTTGGAAGAAGTTAAAAAAAAAAGACACATTGAAGAAGAGAACACATAGAAAGACAAATCGAAGAAGAACAAGGTACATTAAAGGACATATTGAAGAATAAAACAGATCGATGAAGAACAAGACACATCGAAAAAGAAGACGAAGATGAAGAAGAAGACGAAGATGACACAGTGAAGAAGAGAAAGTAACACAAATCGAAGAAGATAAAAAAGACAAATCAAAAGAACAAGAAGAAAAAGGCATATCAACAAATAAGTAGAAGAAGAAGAAGGAACATCAAAGAAAAAGACACATCAAAGAAGTCGACAAGACATCAAAGTAAGACACATCAAAGAAAAATAAGAAAAAGATAAATCAAAAAAAGAAGAAGAAGACATATCAAAGAAGTTGAAGACACATCAAAAAAGAAGAAACCTTGAAAAAGTAAACACATTGATAAAAAAGACATATCGATGAAAAAGAAGAAAATGGTTGATCTAATAAGAATACGCATCGAAGAAGACAACACGTCGGAGAATAAGACACGTCAGAGAAAAAGACACATCGAAAAATAATAAGAGATACGTTGAATTAGACCCATCGAAGAAGAAGACACATCAAAGAAGAGAATGCATCAAAAAAAGTCACGTCGAAGAAGAGAACACATAGAATAAAGTCACATCGGGGGTATTTAATGAACGAATATTTGTCCTAGTATTTTGTATGTTTTTCAAGTATTTATTTATATGTTTAGCTTAGGAATTTGTTACTTTGAGTTGTTTTTCGTTGTTTTATAGGTTCACAAGCACTTGGAAAAAAGTTTCACTAAATTGCTAGAATTGCACGTACAGATCAGTCATTTTTGCGAATTAAACTGTATTGATTCAGGAAGAACCAAGAGATGAGCTATATATGCTTGGAAAGATCCGAATTTTATTTTCTGGAGAATTTTATGGCTCATAAATATGACATTTCTAGAGAAAGTTATGGCAGTTTTAGTAGACAAAGATTAAACTGTGCATGATTTCAGCGTGGCAGCATGACAGATCAGTCATTTTTGCGAATTAAACTGTACTGATTCAAGAAGAACCAGGAGATGAGCCATATATGCTTGGGAAGATCCAGATGTCTATTTTCTGGAGAATTTTACGGCTTGTAAATATGATTTTTCTAGAGAAAATTATGGTAGTTTTAGCATAACCAGGCCTGGACAGTAGCAGAATCAGGCCTGGACAGCAGCAGAAGCACACGGCCTGAATAGAAACCCTAGGGTGACTTTTCTGTCTACAAAGCCATCTCCATATAGCTATACATAGGAATTTAGACTTAGAGAACAGGGGGGAGACGACGACAGTTCTTGGAGAGATATTATCAAGAGGAGTTTTGGGAGATTGAAGGAGGAGACGGTTTTTTTCATCAAGACGGCTTATCAAGAGATTAAAGACGACGATCAATCATTTCAAGACTTTGAGGATTCATCTTGTAATTCAAGAAGAAATTCTATATTTAGTCCTTTTGTCCTTCAATATGCTTGTAACCCTAGTATTTGAATTATGTGATTGGGATTTAAACATGAGCGGCTGAACGCATTGTTGGGCGTTTGGCTTAGCTGCCTTAATTGTTTTGGATATTTTGGTGGTTTTAGTTTTATGAAATTTTTCAGATTATTTCTTATTCAATATCCTTCATACCTTTAATTATTGCTTGTGGATTGGCCATATATTATTGATAGTCAAGATTAATATTTGAGATTAGGTTGAGGGCAAATCATCTAGACCTAATTAAGCTTTCTTGAATAGGAATTTAAATCAAGATTCAAATTAAACTGTGATTTAGGTGGTTGTATTTTCCTTATACTTAATTTAACTAATTAATTGATGAAAATGATCCATGGGGTTTAATTAATTAGTTATAAATTGAAAATAAACACGATCAATGGCATTCTCTAGTCTTAGCGGAAATACCAATAATCTTGGATGTTGATTAATTCTTTATATTCACCAAATGTTCCAATTCATGATTGGATAGCCAGTTAAACTCCCAATTGTTCTCATTGATTATACTCATCTCTTTATAATTCATTTTGTTTAATTTACTTAATTGTTTTTATTTCAATTTTCTCTTCACCAATATTTTAATTAGAGTGTTTAGGATTTAATTTCAGAGTTTGTTTTAGTAATTTTAAGAAATTAATTTAGGATTTAAACCACTGCAATTCCTTGAGAGATCGACCTCAAGAGTAGCACTTGCGAGCATTTAAAATTTGCACATCACACATCGAAGAAACATAGAAGAAAAAAAAAGATATAATGAAGAAAAACAAGGAGAAAAAGAAGATTCATCGAAAAAGAAAAAGAATACATATCGAAGAAGAAATAGAAGACACATCGAAGAAGAAAAAGCACACATATTGAAAAAGAAAAAGACAAATCGAAGAAGAAGTAGCAGAAAACACAGCAAAAAAGAAGAAAAAAATAGTAGAAGACATATGAAAGAAAAATAAGAATACATATCAAAGAAGAAGTAGAAGATATATCAAAGAAAAATCAGACACATTGAAAAAGAAAAAGAAAACACATAGAAGAAGAAGAAGTAGCAGAAAACACATCGAAAAAGTAGCAGAAGATACATCGAAGAAGAAAGAAAAGAAGAAGAATAAGAAGAAGAAAACACATCGAAAAAAGACACTTCGAAGAAGAAAAAGAGGATGACACTTCGAAGAAAAAGAAACGCAATAAGAAAACACATCAAAGAAGAAGAAGACACATTGAAGAAGAAGAAAAAGTAGACACATCGAAGACACAAAGAAGAAGAAGAGGAAGACATCAAAGAAGAAGATAACATATGGAAGAAGATAACACATTGAAGAAAGAGAAGAAGAAAAAGTGCTTCGAAGAAAGAGAAGAAGAAAAAGTGCATTGAAGAAAGAGAAGAATAATAAGAAGTATCGAAGAATAAGAAGATACATCGAAGAACAAGAAGATACATTGAAGAACAAGAAGAATAAGAAGATACATCGAAATAGGACACGTCTAAAAAGAAGAAAAAGTTGCAAAACAAACATTGAAAAAGTAGAAGACTCATCGAAAAAGAAGAGACATCGAAGAAGAAGAAAACGACGCATCGAAATTCAAAGGAGAAGGAGAAAGAGAAAAAGACACGTCGAATAAGAAAACGAAGAAGACACATCGAAAAAGAAGAAAAAGATTACATCAAAGAGGAAGAAGAAGAAGGCAAAGAAGAGGAAGAAAAAGACGAACACACATTGAAGACATAGAAGAAGAAGAAAACACATCGAGGAAGAAGAAGATGACAGATCGAAGAAGAATCAAACATATCGAAGAAGAAGACACATCGAAGTAAAATAAGACACATCGAAGAAAAAGGCACATCAATGAAGAAATAGAATAAAAGGTTACATCGAAGAAAAATACACTTTGAAAAAAAGAGAAGAAAAAGAAGACAAGTCGAAGAAGAAAAGACGACACGTCAAAAGAAGAAAAGAAGGCACATTAAAAGAAGGAAAAAAGGCGCATCGAATAAGAAATCAAAGAAGAAGAAGAATGAGAAACATCAAAGAAGTCGACAACACATCAAATAAGAAAGACACAATAAAAAAAGAAAAAGACATCGAAGAAAAAGAAGAAGAAGATAAATCGAAGAAAAAGAAGATACAAACAAGACCCATCGAAGAAGAAGACGAAAAAATAGAAAGACACAGAAGAAAAAGAACACATTGTAGACACAAAGAAAAAGAAGACACTTCAAAGACACAAAGGAAAAAAAATAAACATCAAAGAAGAAGAAGATGAGACATCGAAGATGAAGAAGACACTTCGAAGAAGAACACACATCGAAAAAAAATAAAAAAGACATGCCAAATAAGAAGACGAAGAAGACACAATGAAAAAGATGGTATATCAAAGAGGAAGAAGAAGAAGTAAAGAAAAAAAAGAACACACATTGGAGACAAAGAAGAAGAAGAAGACACACTGAGGAAGAAGAAAGTGATAGATCGAAGAAGAACATATTAAACAAGAATCAGACATATCGAATGTTGGAGTTTGTCAAAGGATTAAACGGGAGAAGAAGAATGAAGTTCAGTATGTACAAAGTGTGCACACCAGTGTGCGCCACGGCCCAGCTCTTCCCAGGCCACGGCGCCCAGCATAGAGGAAGCCTTGAGGAAGTGTGCGCCGTGGCTCAGCCTCCCCTAGGCTGTGGCACTCAGAAAGATGACAAGAGGAGATGTTTCAGCCTTGCCTTGAGCCGCAGCTTGGCATGTTTTGGGCCGCGGCTTGAAGGCACACTAATGCACACTGATTCAGCAATTCAATGGGTACGTGAGGCATGTTAAAAATGCACAGCTTTACTAAGGATTGATGAAGGGCTATGGATGATTACTCTTCTAGATCTAAGGGTGGATATTGACCCTCAAGATTGGACAAGAAGTTGGTGCACTATATAAAGGGTCACCTAGCTTCATTGTGAGATATCTTGTGAACAACAATGTGATAGAAACACAAGTGTGTGTGTGACAGAACATGTGAATGAGAAAATTGTGTGAAAGTGCAAAGAAACAGACATACTAGAGGGACTCATTAGAGAGGCTGGTTGTAAAGAGAGAGATTAGTATAGAAAGGGGATTCAAGGGACTTGTAAGTGGAATTTCCAAGGGGGAAAGTTCCAGAGAAACTCAAAACCTTATCACTTTCTTGTTCTCTTCTTTGTTCCTTTAAGAACTTGTAGATTCTTGGAGAGGTGTTGCTGGATTATAAGAATTCATTGATTTAGTGCGGAGAGCTTGGAGGAGCTCACGGGGACGTAGGCAGATTGCCGAACCTCGATAACAAATTTCTTGTGTTCTTTTCTTTCTTGCTTTGATTAGTTGTTGTCTCTTTTCTTTATACAAGTCACTCTAGACTTGGGTGTTTGGAAGACCATCACCTTGGCATCATCTAAGGTGATTTCCCAACATCGAAGATGAAGAAAAAGATCAACCAAAAAAGAAGAAAACACATCGAAGTAGAAGAAGACAGAAGAAAAAGACACATCGATGAATAAATATAATAAAAAGATTCATCGAAGAAGAAGAAGACACATTGAAGAAACAAAGAAGAAAAATAAGACACATCGAAGAAGAAGAATAAGAAGAAGAATGTACATCAAAGAAGTCGACGGCACATCAAAGAAGAAAGACGCATTAAAGTAGAAGAAGACATAGAAGAAAAAGACACATCGATGAATAAATAGAATAAAAAGTTACATCGAAGAAGAAGACACATTGAAGAAACAAAGAAGAAAAAAATGCACATCGAGTGAGAAATCAAAGAAGAATAAGAAGAAGATGGCACATTAAAGAATTAAAAAACATTGAAGAAAAAAATAAGATAAATTGAAGAAAAAAAAGACACAAAGAAGAAGACCCATCAAAGAGGAAGACAACGACGTCGAAAAAGAAGAAAAAGACACAACGAAGACAAAGAATAAAAAGAACACATCGAAGACAAAGAAAAAAATACTTCAAATACACAAATAAGAAGAACACACATCGAAGAAGATGACACATCGAATATAGAAAAGATGAAGACACGTCGAAGAAGAAGAAGAACACATAAAAGAAGAATAACACACATCCTAGAAACTAAAAAAGACACAAAGAAGAAAACGACGTCGAAAAAGAAGAAAAAGACACAACGAAGACATAGAATAAAAAGAACACATCGAAGATAAAGAAAAAGAAAATACTTCAAAGACACAAATAAGAAGAATACACATCGAAGAAGATGACATATCGAATATCGAAAAGACGAAGACACATCGAAGAAGAAGAAGAACACATAAAAGAAAAATAACATACATCCTAGAAAATGAAAAAGACACAAAGAAGAAAACGACGTTGAAAAAGAAGAAGAAGACACAGCGAAGACACAGAATAAAAAGAAAACATCGAAGACAAAGACAAAGAAGACACTTCAAAGACACAAAGAGGAAAAACACACATTGAAGAAGAAGAAAAAGAAAAATATGACACATCAAAGATGGAAAAGAAGAAGACACATCGAAGAAGAATAACACACATCCTACAAACTGAAAAAAAAAACATGACGAAAAAGACACATCGAAGAAGAAGATAAATTGAAAAATAAAAAGATGATATATCAAAGAGGAAGAAGAAGAAGAAAAAAATATCGAAGAAGAAAACGAACAAGACATATCGAAGAAGAAGATATATCAAAGAAGAAGAAAAAAATACGCATCGATGAAAAAGAAAAATAAAAAAAAAAGTACATCAAAGAAGACGACACATCGAAGAAATGAATAAGATCGAAGAAGAAGACACATCGAACAAGAAAAGGAAGAAGACATATAGAAGAAGAAGACATATCGAAGAAAAACAAGAAGAAGAAAAAGACACATCTAAGAAGAACAATAATACACATCGAAGAAGATATAGAAGACATATCGAAAAAGAAGAAGCAGAAAAATTGAAAGAAAAAAAAATGCATTGAAGAAGAAGAAGTTGTAGCAAAAGCCATCGAAAAAGAAGAAGAAGTAACCGAAGACGCATAGAAAAAGAAGAAGATACATCAAATAAGAACAAGAAAAAAGAAAACCAATGAAGAAGAAGAAGAAAGAAGCAAACACAATAAATGCATTGAGTGGAATCAGCTTAAAGCCAACTTAAAGCAAGTCACTTTTTGTAATACCCATATTTGTAAAGTAAGGGTAAAGAAGTACTTTAATAAATAGGATATAGTGTTAAAATAATATGTATATATATTTAATTTTGAAAAGTAAAATTTTTATAAAAACAAATAAAAAAATTGGACATCCATGAACGTCCAAAAGAAAGGAGAAGCAAAAAGAAAAAGAAAAAAAAAGTTTTCTTTAAAAAAAATTATGTGGCAACAGGTAACAGCACCTGCTGCCAAATGTAATACAAATTCAAGAAGGAGTAGTGCATGCCTTGCACGTCTCCAAAATGTGGAGGCAGGTGGGGGATTAAAAGGCTGATATTGCAATTGTTTTAGGCTACAGAAAATTGTGTTGCAAACTTTTACTTACTTATATATATACACACTTATATGTAAACATAATTAACACTTATCAAATTTATTTAGTTTTCCTTCAATCACTCGTTTTCTTTAAACACTTAGAGACCCAAAGAAAGGTTGAAAGAGCAAAATTTTGAAGGAGTTTACAGGGATATTTTATAGAGTCATGAGAAGCTATCAAAAAAATAAAAGGTAATAATGTAGTGTTTATTTTTGAATTTTTAGCATTCATAAAGTTTCTCGGAATTTAAAGTGGGAATTTTCAAAGGGTAAGGTTTACGAAAAATTGAAGAATAAATTAGAAATTTAATGTAAATATTATGTCAGGTGTTGATGATCAACAACTGGGAAAAATTATTGAGAGGAACAGGAAAGGCAAGGAGGTGATCCACAAGTAGCTTTAAGTGCTACGTGGTGAGTTAGATTTACTTTAAATAATCTAAATAAAAATAAAATATGTAGTAATAATATTAAAATAAATTATTTGCTTATGTTTTGGTGGTAGATAAAAATTAAATTGATAGGTATGATATGAATGATGGGCACTTAGAAAATTATTATGTGAAAAAAAATTTTATTAGAATAATGAGTTGATTTAATAATGATGGTGATAAATAAATTTTTGACGAGTTTTGTTAATAAATTGATGATATATGAGGAGAAGAAAATTGTGAAATTTATCAAGCAGAAAGTTGAGGAAAGACCGGATAGTTAATTTAAATATTTTGAATTTGTGTGGTTTTTATATTTCTGTTCATATGCATATGCATTAAATAAGAAAACCGAAAGAACTGGGAAGGGGCCGGTCTAATTGAAAAACCATGACAGCCGGTATATACTGGAAATAAAATGGACATCATGGCAGTCGGTATATGCTAAAAATAAACACCGTGACAGCCGGTATATGCTAGAAATAAAAGAACCGGGAGGAGGCCAGTCTAAGATAATAAAAACATGTCGACATGTGGGAAGTCGTTCTCATAATAATAATTCATGCAGTGCATTTGTTTTACATATTGATTTCATTACTAAAATACAGATGTGTGGTTTGTTATTGTAAATTTTATTTATAGATGAATGAGTATCACAGAGAGACAGTTATGGTGAGAAAGAAACCTAGAAGTATAATGCGATAAGAACCATCTAAATGGTAGATTTTATTATGTGAACCTCATTACGAGGTAATTATGAGATAATTGATGGTTTTAAGGTGAACCAATAAATACGAGAAAGAGATTGATAGAGAATGGATCTTATGACATGTGTAGTGATAGTAGAATGCTTGTATCAAGTTGTATGAAATATAAATGATTTAATATTGAAAGACCATTTATACAAATTGAGTACTTATAATAAATTTAATTCACTGAGCTTGTGAAGCTCATCCCTCATTGTACAATGATTTCAGATAGCAGACAGGACAAATAGTTTGGTGAGTTGAGGTTCAGACGAAATCATTTTTTGTAAGCCACGTACGTGTCAACATCCTCAGACTAATGAGAAAATAAAATAAAATTTTATTTGTAAATATTCATGCATATTATGTTGTGTAAAATGTTTAAGTCAATATATCATTGATGTATCTCATCTGTTGAGGGTTGAAGATTGATGTAAAAATTTCTATTGGTGTTATTTTTATTGTTACATATATGTGTCATGCTGGGATTTTCAAAATGTGATGATACCGTCTCGGGGGTGGCCAACCCAAAATGGATCATTACACTTTTGCCTTTAAGTGGATGCTTTCAATTAGATTTAAGCCAATACAAAACAACTCCAAAGAAGAAGAAAAATACACGTCGAAAAAGAAGAAAACAAGTCGAAGAAAATGACGAACAAGCCATATCGAAAAAGAAGAAGGAGACACATCAAAGAAGAAGACACATCGAAGAATCAGACACATTGACGACATAAAGAAGAACAAGAGCACTCATCAAAGAAGAAGGAGAAGAAAACACACATAAGAAGAAAACGAACAAAACAAGTCGAAGAAAAAGATATATTGAAGAATAAGAAAAAAAAAAAAGACACATCGAATAAGAAAAAAAAGAAGACAAATCGAAGAAAAAGACACATCGATGAAGAAGAGAAAGAAAAAAAGTGTCTCGAAGAAGAAGACGAATAGAAAAAGAAAAAGAAAAAGATACATCTACAAAGAAACAAAGAAGACACATCAAAGAAACGAAGTAGAAAGCACATCGAAGAAAAATAAGAAGATCGAAGAAGAAGACACATCGAAGAAAAACAAGAAGAAGAAAAAGACACATCTAAGAAGAATAAGAAAGCACATCGAAAAAGAAGAAGCAAACACATTGAAAAAGAAGAACAAAACATATTGAAGAAGTAGAAGAAGTAGTAGCAAAAGACATCGAAAAAGAAGATGAAAAAGTAATAGAACACGCATAGAAGAAGAGGAAGATATATCGAAGAAGAATATGAAAAAGAAGAAGACAAACAAAAAAAGATGACGCATCAATTGGCTTTAAGCCAATAAAGAAGAAGAAGAAGAAGATGAAAAAGACACATCAAAAAAGGAGAAGACAAAGACACGTCAAAGAAGAAGATATATCGAAGAAGAAGAAGTAAAAGAAAAAGAAATAACAACATCAAAGAAGAGGAAGAAGAAAAATAAGAAGACAAGTCGAAGAGAAGAAAAAGGCATATTGACGAATAAGAAGAAGAAGGGACACTGAAGGTGAAGACACATAAAAAAATTCGACGACACATCGAAGAAAACACATCAAAGAATGACACAAAGAAGTAGAAGAAGAAAAAAACGATGCATCGAAGGAAAGTAAGATGCATTGCGGAAGAAAACAACATCGTAGAAAAAGACATATCAAAGAAGTACAAATTGAAAAAGAAGAAAACAGATCAAAATAGAAGATACATCGATGAAAAAGAAGAAGACAACTAAAAAAAGACACATCGAAAAAGAAAAAACATCAAAAGGACACATCGAAGAACAAAACATATCGAAGAAGAAGAAGACGCATCAAAGAAGAACACACATTGAAGGACACATCGAACAACAAGACAAACTGAGGAAGAAGACACATCGAAGAACAAAAGGAAGACATATTGAAGAGGAAAAGGAAGATGAAGAAGAGGAAAAAGAAGATGACACATCAAAAAACACTCATCGAAGAAGAAGACACATTGAAGAAAAAGAAGAAAAAATAACACATCAAAGAAGAGGAAGAAGAAGAAGAAGAAGACGATAAATCGAAGAAGAAAAATAAAAAGGCACATCGACGAATAAGAAGAAGGCACATCGAATAAGACAAACAAAGAAGAAGAAGGCACATCGATGAAAAATAAAAAGGCATATCGAATAAGAGGACACATCGAAGAAGGACAAATCGAGGAAGAAGACACATCGAAGAAGGACAAATCGAGGAAGAAGAAGAAGAAAGAGACGCAAAAAAGAATAAAATGAAGACACATCGAAGAAGAAAAATCGAAAAAGAAGAAAACACATAAAAGGTGAACTCACCAAATAAGGAGAAAAAGAAAACACTTCGAAAAAGAAGAAAAAGGTACATCGAACAAGAAGAAGCCACGTTGAATGAGACAGATTGAAGAAGAAGAAGAAAAAGAGACATCGAAGAATAAGAAAGAGACATCAAAGAGGAAGATACATCGAAGAAAAAGAATAAAAAGACACGTCGAATAAGAGAACACATCAAAGAAGACGCATCAAAGAAAATGACATATCGAATAACAATTCAAAGAAGAAGAAGAAGAAGACACATCAAAGAAGAAAAAAATGAAGAAGGGGATGAGGAGGAGAAAGAGAACACATCGAAGAGGAAGAAGACACATCGAGGAAGACACAACGAAGAAGAAGACACACCGAAGAAGAAGACACATCGAAAAAGATATGTCGAAGAAGAAGAATAAAACACATCGAATATGGAGAAAATAGGTCGATGAAGAAGAGGAATACACATCGAAGAATAATAAGACACATTGAATACTAAGAAGACACATGGAAGAAAAAAAAGACACATCAAAAAAGAAGAAGACACATCGAAGAAAAAGAAAAAGACACACTAAAGAAAAAGAAGAAAAAGACACATTGAAAAAGAAGAAGGAAAAGTAGCAAAAGACACATCGAAGAAAAAGAAAATTAAGAAAACACATCGACGAAGAAGAAGAAGAAGATTAAGAAAAAGACATCAAAGAAAAAGAAGAAGACATATTAAAGAAGTTAACGACACATCAAAGAAGAAAAAGACACATTAAAGAAGAAGAAAAAGACACATCGAATAAGATAAATCGAAAAAAAAGACACAACAAAAAAGAAGCCGCATCGAAGAAATACATCGAAAAAGACACATCGAAGAAGAAAAAGAAGAATAAGAA
Organism: Bretschneidera sinensis; assembly: GCA_023935145.1. NCBI lineage: Eukaryota > Viridiplantae > Streptophyta > Magnoliopsida > Brassicales > Akaniaceae > Bretschneidera > Bretschneidera sinensis. The sequence goes on from CM043705.1 coordinate 4,945,625, forward strand.
AACACATTGAAGGCATAAAGAAGAAGAAAAAGAAGACACATCGAAGACACAATGAAGAAGAAGAAAACAACACATAGAAAAATAAGAAAACATATGGTAGAAAATGACACATCGAAGAAAAAGAATAAAACACATCGAAGAAATGAAGAAAAATAAGACATTGAAAAAGACACATCTAAGAACCACATTGAAGAAAAAGAAACATCTAAGAAATATATCGAAGAAGAAAAAGACACATTAAAGAAGATAAATTGAAAAAAAAGACATCAAAGAAAAAGAAGACCCAAAGAAGAAGAATAATAAGAAAATACATCGAAGACACAAAGAAAAAGAAAAAGAACGTAAATTGAAGAAGACACATCAAAGAATGAGAAGAAGAAGACACATCGATGAAATATCGAAGACAAAGAAGACATATCGAAAAAGAAGATAAAGAAGACACATCAAAGATGAAGAAAAATACACATTGAAAAAGAAGAAAACGAAGACATATTGTAGAGAAAGAAGAAGAAGACTCATCAAAGACCAGTCGGGTCAGCCAGTTTTGGCATGATAAAATGCAAAACCGGTCCATTTAAAAACCCAGACCGATCAAAGATCTAGTTAACCGATTTACCAATCCAATTGGTTGGTCCAGTCTAAGTTTAATAACTATGCTTTAAAGCAAAGGTTTTACAACCACATGACTAAATGCATTATTCATGGCATCACCAATAATTATTACTCCATGAATTATCAAAAGGTAATTATTACTCCATTAATTATCAAAAGGAACACAAGATAACGTTGATAAGAAAAATCATCCATATTGTTAGTTAAGTGTTAGAGATATCAAATCTTAAAGAAAAATCATACTTAAAAGAACATAAGGATTTGGTCTAAATAGAAAAATAGCAACTATAACTCGTAATATTACGGAAAAAAAATAACTATATTCAGACCATACCATATATTGCACATGCAATACTGCACCAATTTGTGTTTCCACTATAATTACTGCATAAATACTTGTGATTCATTTTTAAAACATATTAGTCATTCATTTTAAAAACTTAAATCAATTTAAACTTAACGTTTTTTTCTTCAATTAAATGTAAAGTTAAGCTAACGAGAGTAGCCCACGTAAATCCTTAAAGCCTCCATCAGAACCCTTTTTTTTTTTTCTTCTAAGGGGAAGAGATACCACTTAGCAAGAGTGACAAATCATTAACAACACATTAGATAACTCAAATTTGGTATAGAAAGTAGGGAACTAATTTAATATTTAATTGTTCTTATCGAATTCAACATCAGATGGTAGAAAAAGTGAGTTAAAAATAAGATTACCAATTGATGGTGATCAAAATTCTATAAGGGCTATTGTATCATTGACCTAGCGAATGATAATTCAGCAACATTTGAAGTCCTTATAAATCTTCTCTAGCTCTGTTGTCCTCATAATTGGTGAAAAGTCAGCCAGGACAAGAACATGGCATGTACCATATTCGGCTGCATTCACAACAAGAAATCATAAAGCTCATATATGCAAAAGTTGACAACATCTATGATGAACCAGCTAGTTAAAGTTAACCATCCAACCAAAATAATATTCTAAATAACAGTAATGGTTTCATATTGTGTATTGAAGTTGACAGAATGGTGGAAAATCGTCAATAAATTTCTTATGATTTCGGTTTGGTTACATTATTGATTTTTAATCATTAATGTTCTCCATAAAAACCATAATGCAAACATATACAAAAATACAAGGAACCAAAAATCAGTTCTCTTATCAAAATAAGGAGTCCAGCTCGGATTCTTTCTCGAGTGGGCTACTTTAATCTGCAATTTTAAGAACGTAAATCCCAATAAAATAATGTATAAAAGTGTTAAGAACAAAAACTTATATTTCAAATTGACCTCAGGAATAATGGATATTCATCAAGTGATTTTATATACTTATCCAGCCAACATATATCTTACTTGAATAAAGAAAGGTAGAATCAGAAACAAAATATTCCCAAAAGATCTAGTTAAGCAAGGATCCAATCACAGAAGAAGGAAAAAGAGAAAAATAAAACAAAGTGCTGACATAAATACCCAAAATGAAAAGGAAAAACCAAGCAAGACACAACAATGTAGAAACTTCACGTACGTAGTCAAATTCCGTGGTGATTCTCTTAGATTCCTCTTAGCTAAGTAGCATCATAAAAGGGATTCGGGAAAAGATGTTGTTAGTGGCAAATTATAAGTTTGATCAAAATTTTATTAGTCAACGTTAGACATGTATTCTAACCCATATATCACCTGAGTTCATGCACCTTGTGTGATTTGGTTTTGTTCTACACCAACTAGAATTAGCCAAAAATAAATAAATAGCGAAAATATTTCATCCATCTCCTTTCTTGCTCATGTATACCAAAATACAATGGCTATCTTTTTCCTCGGAAAGAAAGAAACTATATTTAGTATAAAAATCATCACAAAGACGGGGAAGTTAATTTATGCTATTGTACTATAATGTCAAGTATTTCAATGTTTGACTATAGGTTTCTCATATGTTTCTAGCATTGTATGCAGTAATTCTCTCTCAATCAAGATGTAAGAAAATAGGAGTTGTATCTCATACAGATGAATCAAACATTGTTAAAACATATGCCAGGCTGTCTCGCCAAAAAATCAATGTCTAATTAACAAATCATGACATTATATTCATGAGGGGGATAACCAAAACTAGTAGTTATCTGAACTTTAAACTAACATTATAAGCTCTCAAATTGTTGATAAAATCAAATGTTAGGTTTGCCTAGAATTTTTAAAGTTACTTCAATTTACCTACCTTTGCAATTAAAAACTAATTAACAAATGCGAATGAGTAAATTAATTATACAGTGCTTTTAGGAATGAAAACTCAATAAACGAGATCGAAAATGCATAGTTTACAATGTATGGTTCTGTATTTCTTTCTGAATTAGGAGACTGATCTTGGTCTTCTACATCTTCAATGTCAGAATTATCGTGATAGGGAGAATTCGCTTTGAAGCGACTACTCCCTAGATACCCACATCGTGTGTAATTTACAATTGAATTAAGATATTAAAATGGTCGAGCATTATCACATGTATTGTCATAACATTTGTTTCTATTTCTTCACTTAAAACAAATATGTTTCCAATTTTTCTTCCAAACATATACCAGATTTATCTACTTAAGTGGACAGTAGTTTAGGTTGAACAAGCGCCCCTAGGTTTCTTATCTATTTAGGCAAAGATCAACAGTTTATCAATATAATATGGCCATGAAAACAGTAGCATGATTAAACTTCTAAGGGGAAGAGGTACCATTGAGCAGGAGTGATAAATCATTAACAACACATCAGATAACTCAAATTTGGTATAAAAAGTAGGGAACTAGTCCAATAGTTAATTGTTTTTATAGAATTCAACATCAGATGGCAGAAAAAGTGAGTTAAAAATAACTTTACCAATTGATGGTGATCGAAATACTGCAAGGGTTGTATCATTGACCGAACGAATGAGAACTCCACTATCTTTGAAGTCCTTATAAAGCTTCTCTAGCACTGTTGTCCTCATACTTGGTGAAAAGTTAGTCAGGACAAGAACATGGCGTGTACCATATTCGGTTGCATTCACAACAAGAAATCCTCATACATTAGTTGACATAAAGCTCATATATGCAAAAGTTAGCATCATCTACGATGAACTAACTGGTTAAAGTTAAGCATCCAACCAAAATAATATTCTAAACAGAAGTAATAGTTTCATATTGTATATTAAAGTTGACATAAGGATGGGCAATCATTAATAAATCTCTTACGCTTTCGATTTGATTATATTATTGGTTTTTAATCATTAATGCTCTCCATAAAAACCATATGCAAACATATATAGAAATGCAAGGAACCAGAAATCAGTTCTCTTATCAAAATAAGTAGCCCAGTTCAGATTCTTTCCTGAATGGGCTGCTTTAATCTGCAATTTTAGGAACCTGTATCCCAATAAAATAATGCATAAAAATGTTAGGAACATAGACTGATATTTCAAATTGACTTCATGCATAATGGATATTCATCAAGTGATTTTATATACTTATCCAGCCAACACATATCTTACTTGAAAGAAGAAAGGTAGAATAAGAAACAAAATATTCCCAAAGGATCTAGTTAAGCAAGTATCCAATCATAAAAGGAGAAAAAAGAGCAAAATAAAACAAAGTGCTGACATGGATACCCAAAATGAAAAAAGAAAAACCAAGCAGGACATAACCATGTAGAAACTTCACATACGTAGTCAAATTCCATGGTGAATCTCTTAGATTCCTCTTACCTATGCAACATTATAAAAAGGATTCATGAAAATATTATGTTAGTGGCAAATTAGAAGTCTGATCAAAATTTTATTAGTCAGGACTTCATCATTAGACATGTATTCTAACCCATACATCACCTGAGTTTGTGCACCTTGTGTGATTTGGTTTTGTTCTACACCAACTAGAATTAGCCAAAAAAAAATAGTGAGTGAAAATATTTCATCCATCTCATATCTTGCTCATACATACCAGAAATACAAGGGCTATCTTTTTCCTCGAAAAGAAAGAAAACTGTATTTAATATAAAAATCATCACAAAGATGGGTAAGTTAATTTATGCTAGTGTACTATAATCTCAAGTATTTCAATATTTGATTACAAGTTCTCATATGTTTCTAGCAGTGTATGCAGTAATTCCCTCTCAACAGGGAGATGTAAGAAAATAGCAGTTGTATCTTATACAGATGAATCGAATTTTATTAAAACATGTGCTAGGCTGTCTCGCCAAAAAATCAATGTCTAATTACATGACATTATATGCACAAGGGAGATAACCGAAACCAACAGTTTTCTAAACTCTAAACTAACATTATAAGTTCTCAAATTGTTGATAAAACTAAATGTTAGTTTTGCCTAGAATTTTTAAAGTTATTCCAATTTACCTACCTTAGCAATTAAAAACTAATTAACAAATGCGAATGGGTAAATTAAGCATGTAGTGATTTTTTTTTATAACCCAAAATCCTCTAAGGCCGGGCTCACTTTGGATTTGACCCCACAAACTCAAACTGGGGAAGGATAGCACACCAGCCCCCTGACACGCCCTCAAGTATGCAGTGATTTTAGGAATGAAAACTCAATAAAAGAGATGGAAAATGCATAGTTTACAATGTATGGTTCTGCATTTTTTTCTGAATTAGGGGACTGATCTTGATCTTCTACATCTTCAGTGTCAGAATTATCAAGATAGGGAGAATTCACTTTGAAGCGACTACTCCCTAGATACCCACATCGTGTGTATTTTACAATTAAATCAAGATATCAAAATAGTCAAGCATTATCACATGTTTTGTCATAACATCTATTTCTATTTCTTCACTTTAAAAAAACATATGTTTCCAATTTTTCTTCCAAACATATACCAGATTTATCTACTTAAGCGGACCATGGATTAGGATGAACAAGCACCCCTAGGTTTCTTATCTACTTAGGCAAATATTAGCAATTTATCAATATAATATGGCCATGAAAAGGGCAACATGATTAAACTTCTAAGGGGAATAGGTATCGCTTAGCATGAGTGACAAATCATTTACAGCACATCAAATGACTCAAATTTGGTATAGAAAGTGGGGAACTAATCCAATATTTATTTGTTCTTATATAATTCAACATCAGATGGAAGAAAAAGTGAGTTAAAAATAACATTAGCAATTGATGGTGATTGAACTACTGCAAGGGTTGTTATATCATTGACCTAGCGAATGACAACTTCGCGATTTTTGAAGTCCTTATAAAGCTTCTCTAGCTTTGTTGTCCTCATACTTGGTGAAAAGTCAGCTAGGACAAGAACATGGCATGTACCATATTTGGGTGCATTCACAACAAGAAATCCTCATACATTAGTTGACATTAAGCTCATATCTGCAAAAGTTGGCAATATCTACGATGAACTAACTTGTTAAAGTTAAGCATCCAACCAAAATAATATTCTAAATAATAGTGATGGTTTCATACTGTATATTGAAGTTGACATAAGGGTGGACAACAAACCTTTCGAGAATTAATAAGCTTTTCAAATGTTTCTTTGAAGAAAATCCTGAAACATTTCATTTTTATTAAGGAAAGATAAATCCCCTTTTCAAAATCCATATACTTTATTAAGAGAAAAATCTATAGAAAATATAGTAGAGTTTCTCTTATTTTTAGGACAGTTCCCAAATTTTTTAACCAATCAATTAAAACCTGTAAATCAAAGAAAACCCAATCCAATTCATTATCTGATCAATTCAGAGTACTTGACAGAGAGTAATCAAAGTAGTAACAAGATTATAAGAATATAGAGAATCCAGACTTCATCCCAGTATCCAGGTTAGTCAAATTATTAAAATGAATTAATATCATCAAACAAACCACTTAAACTTCTCACTTCAAGGTCAGTCACCCTTCTAGTTTTTCAAAACTTGATCTCTTACACTACACAATATCTTTGTATAGTTAGACAAGGTGACACCCCACATCATTCTCTTTAATTCACTTTCTTCAACCAACCATTTTATTACCCATAATTTAATTCAAATTAGTTATCGAAGAAACTATGATGGTGTCTAATCCAAGTGAAAGACGAATGTTTGGCAAATGCTAGAGTATGAAAATTTCAATTTATTAACAACAATAACCTTATCCTACAATTTCAATCCATTTAAAGAAAATATGAATGATTGACTATTCAAAGCCCCACCCTTAAAGAGAGAGCATTTTCTGCCTGTCATAGTTTAGTTGTTGTTGACACTTACTCCTCTACCATTCCACTTTGCTCTCTAACAAAAGCAATGGTGTCGTTACTAAATAAAATTTTGATATGTTCATTCTGTTTTTCCTTTTTGGGTTGGGGTCAAAATTTAGTCATCTTATTAATTTATCACCTAAACAGGACTATCTAATGCCATCTCATGTGAATAATACAGAAAGCAATTGGCATCACCTGATGGCAGTTTCCATTTTCTGTATTCCAAAGTCAAACTTCATTGCAACCAGCAGTGACATAAATAAGAGGCCCTGCAGTAGTAGACATAGAGACACTTGAAGGAGAAACAAAAAGATACATCTTCTCTATTGGGCATATAAGAGAATACTGCCATGATTTTACAGGTATAAGGATCCTCAGATCCCAAAGAGTAAGCACACCCCTAGAAGACCCTGACACGAACCAATTCCCATAAGGGCTTGTCACCAAAGAAGACACATAGCCTTCTTCAGGGATTGCTTTTAATGTCCATGCATTTAAATTTGATCTCATATCCCAGAGATTGATGCCATAGTTTTGGGTGTTGTACATAACCATTTGACTATAACAACTATCAGAAGTGTAGTTCATGAGGGTAAGTATTATGCCCTCTTTGAGATCCTTCTTTTTAATATCGGCAACACCTAAATACTTCTCAACAACATTAACCGTACCTTTGGACATATAATCAACAGAAAACATATGTATCATGCCATCACATGCTCCAACAACAACTTGAGCAGAATTAGGAAGCATCATGGTGCAGAGTTGTAATACACGTATTTGTAAAGTAAGGGTAAAGAAGTACTTTAATAATTATGACATAGAGTTAAAATAATATATATATATATATATATGCAAAAGATTTAATTTTTATTAAACAATTCAAAAAAAAAACGTGGCAACAGGTGTCACCACATGTTGCCAAAAGAGGTGTGTGATGCTGCATGTAAGACAACATCACACAAATCATGGTAGCAATTTGGGGAGGGAAGGTGCTGAGTGTTTGGAAAATTTTGCATATATATTTATGACTTTAGTTTATTTTATTACTTACCAAATCTTGTTTGGTTTTCTTTCAACTACGATTCAAATTACTCTATTTCTTTAAACACTTGGGGACTGAAAGAAATGTTGAAAGAGTAAAATTTTGAAGAGGTTTGCGGGAAAATTTTATAGAGAGTCACGAGAAACTCTAAGAAAAACATAAGGTAATAACATGAAGTTTATTTTTGAAATTTAGCGTACATGAAATTTCTCAGAATTCAAAGTGAGAATTTTCAAAGGATGTGAATTATGAAGAATTGAAGAATAAATTAGAAATTTAATATAAATATTATATCAGGTATTGATGATCAGCAACGGGGGGAATTGCTGAGAGTAGCAGGAAATGCAAGGAGATGATCCACGGGTAACTCTAAGTGCTACGTGGTGAGTTAGATTTACTTTAAGTAATCAAGATAAATATGAAATATATAGTTATAATTTTTGAATAAATTATTAACTTATGATTTGGTGGCAGATGAAAATTGGTTGATAGGTATGATAGGAATAATTGATGTGTAGAGAATTATTTTATAAGAAATAATATTATTGGAATAATGAGTCGATTTAATATTAAATGTGATAAATGAAATTCTTGACGAGCTATGGTGGATGATTTGATATGATTTATGAGGAAAATAATTTAGTGGAATTTTTCAAATAATAATTTGAGAATAATCAGGATAGCTAGTTTAAATGTCTGAATGAATGCTTGTTTTTATTTTATTATTCATATGTATATGCATGAAATAAAAGAACCGGGAGGGCAGCTGGTCTAAATGAAAATAAAAGAACCGGAAAGGCAACTGATTTAAATGAGAATGAAAAAACCGAAAAGGCAACCAGTCTAAATGAGAATTAAAGAACTGAGAAAGCAGCTAGTCTAAATGAGAATGAAAGAACCGAGAAGGCAATCGGTCTAAGATAAAAACATGTCGACATGTGGGAAGACGTTCCCAATAATAAAAAATTTAACTACACGCATTGCATTTGTTTTAAATATTGATCGTTATTGTTTGATATGTTAAAGTGCTATTTATGATTGTAAATCTATTGATAGAGGAATGAGTCTCACAAAGAGACAAATATGCTAAGGAAGAAATATGAAAATATGTCTGATGAGTAACTTAAGAAGAGATTGTATAATAAGAGGATTATGAAATTGTGTAGTGATTACATCATATAGTTATTTAATTATTTGAGGAAAAAGATAAATGAATATCGGAGATTTTTTTTAAAAGTAATTGAATTATAAGATGTAACTGGAAGTATATAATCGAATACTTCTAGTAAATTTAATTCACTGAGCTTATGAAACTCACTCTTCATTGTACAATGATTTCAGGTAGAAAGCAAGACAGATAGTTTGGTGAGTTTAGATTCAGATGAAATCATTATCTGTAAGCCATGTATGTGCCCATATCATCAGACTAATGAGAAAATAAAATAAAAAAATTATTGTAAATATCCAAGCATATTACGTTGTATATAATGTTTAAGTCAAGATCAGAATGATGTATCTCCCTTGTTAAGGGTTAAGGATTGATTTAAAAAAATTTGTTGGTATTATTTTTTTTATTGTTGCATATATGTGTCATGCTAAGATTTTCAAAATGTAACAACACCATCTTGAAGGTGGCCAACCCGGGATGGGTCATTATAAGAGTATTTGGCTTCTCTCTAGGTAATAAGTTAGCCTAGATCTAAATGAGATGTCTTTACCGTGGAATAATCAGATGTAGTCACAAAAAAGCTATGTTCATTTGAAATTGCAACGTCGTTGACAATAGAACAGTGCTCTTGGAGAATTGAAACTAACACCCCATGAAGCCTCCAACCTGAATCTGGAACTGACGATGTTCGTGCAAAAGATGAAACTCCTATAATAGCCATTGGAGCAAAGGCATCTTCTGCAGTTATGGGACTTCCTTTTATTGTGCCAGATAATACCAAATCTTGAAATTTACTATTAACATAGGTTGTTTGATCACTTTCCCTGCCTTCAGGTTCATGTACCACTCTATATAATTGTTTAGAACCACTACTGATGTTGAATGAGTCGGAACCAAGCTTAGGTGCAGGAACCGAGCTAGTTAAGCTAAAAGATCTATTTAATGGATCAATCCAAGGCATGGATAATGAACCAATTCCTAGAGAGTTCACTTGTAATGAAGACTCAGAAGCCACTAGAGGAATTCCTACTGCACGCTTATCCATGCTAAACGAGTAGAGGTATGCCTTCTGATGATTTATCACATATGAAGCTATTTACACCATTAACCTATGGAGACATATAGCCTGAGAATTATAGCTTTTTTGAACACAAGGGATCACGAAGGTTAACTGTACTAGAAGCTTTGCTCATAAAGCTTCTTATAACTCTCAACTTACCTTCACCATTGCCACATTCAATTAGATCTTTATGTTGCAATGCATTGCCAATAGGTCTTTCATCCTCAGGACTTTGTTGCTTGTCAGGCCAGCTCTTTATTGAGTTTAATTCCCTTGCCCCCCTCTTAGGTAAATCCACAGTTTCTCATTATTTTCATTGTGCGGATGAATTGTACCATATCTTTCTCTATCTCTGTAACATGTCTGAACTCCTGGCATTTTCTAAGACTATAAGAGAGATTGGAGGTTTTAAACATGAAAGTAGAGCCTTCTCAGAAGCTAGAGATGCTGGTTGTCTATGGAGTAAATGAGGTATAACTGGGGCAAGGAAAACATAAGAATCGAATGCACCTAAGCTCACACCGCTAGCTGCAATAAAAGTGATGACTGACCTTCTTACCTATTGACTTGGATACCATAATAATGGAAATGCATGCTCTATCATTTCAAGGAGTATTATCTTCCACAAGAAACCACTTTTGCATAGAATGGCCAAACAATCCAATGCATTGACCATGACAGCCTCTGTCACATCACTTAAAGCCTGCTCAATGTAAGGCAAAAGATATTCCTCCACGCTTCTTTAGCCCACAAAGAAGCAAACATACACGATTTTTGCAAAGAATACAGAACTTAGATGTTCATCTCGATCATTTAAAAAAGCAGGGGGGATGAGTAAAAGAAAGTTATTACTTTTTCTCTGGCCAAAGAAGCAGCATAGGTTGCCAAGGTCTTGAATGAGTGCTCTCCTGATATTTGGAGTTTGCTTTGGTCCCATTACAAGTTCCTGAACAACCTCATCAATGGATTTCCTCAGCTGAGCAAGTTGGGTATCACCATTTAACCTCTGCAACCACCCAGTTGTCTCCCTAGATGATGCCAATGGCTTATGTGGCAAACTTAATTCGTCAAGAACCCCTGTCTCACTCAAGCGTTTCAAGTGGATCAAGAATCCATAAGTAGTTAGGGCCAGCTTAGCTATATTGCTCGCATAACAAATTCTCACTCTCCACTAGATCATTAAGAAGCATAAGAAGCATTGGAACAATATACTCTGGAAAATATTTTGCACCACTGAGAGAAAAATCTCAGACTAGAGGCAGAATGTCACAAAGTTTCCAAGGAAGCACAACGCACAATTGCTACTGGATCAGAAAGCATAGCAACATAATATGGAAGCACATGCTGCAAATGGTCTTCATCATCAATATATAATGTACAAGACTTCAATAAAAGTATAGCCCCCTCCTCAAATGCGTATGCAGGAACATAGAAAAGACGCAGTCAGAACCATTTCTTCACATCTCATATTAGCTTCAGGTAATGGTAGAAATGGCATGCCAAAGATGTCTGACTGGCTGTTATACTCAGACATTAATGTACTCAAAATGTCCATTGTAATCTTCTTTAGAAAAGGATGGTCATTTTTCCCAAATATATCAGAAATAGTCTGTAGAAGCTCACCAAGACTGTATGCCACACTATTTAAAATCCTGGGTAACTGAAGAATCGGACACATCCTCTTACATTGGCTTCGCACTAACAAAGTGATTGCTTTGTTTAACATCCCCAAGCAGTGTATTGATCTCACAAAGAAGTCTGAACCACTTCCGAACTGAAACTTTCTCCATGTGTTCTCTTATTCTTAGAAAGTCCTTAGTCAAGTTGAAATTGTGGTTTGAAACTATTTCTTGTGACTGTTAACACTCATAGCATTTGAAGGCGTGTCCAGACGACTACCTGTCTCCTCACTTAACCTATTACCCATCATCTGCTTAAGTATGTCACGAAAAATACGTTGGCACGTGGCAACCTACGAAAAGAAAATATAGAGCACGAAAGTATTAAAGAGTTGAAAAAAGTACTGAAGTTTACATATAATGTTACAAAGTTATTTACCCTCATATCAGAATGTATGGGATTCCAACAGCAGTATAAATTATGCAAAAAGGTGAGAAGTAGCCCGAGAAAACAACTTCCACATAATTTTGCAGGTAGCTTTCAGCAAAAAGGCCCGACTCCGGTTCCAATTGAATCATATGAAGTATTATCTTACGGATTCCAGGATCTGGGATTTTCACCAATGGGACAAATGAATTGACAAATGAATAATGAGAACGAACCGAAGTGGACAATAAAAAGCAAGAGAAATCTAACATGGAACTTAGAAATATTCATAATTAAAGAAGTACCTACAAAATCATAAGCACATCTTAAGTTAAAGGCAGTTTAAGACTATAAATAGGGCTTAAAGAAGTTTTTAGTCTAAAATGGCAACATGATAACATATAATTAAATACATCATTGCCGTAGATAATACAGGATGCCCAAGTAGAGATGTATAGGTCAATTTGAGATAGAACTAAAATGATTGAATCAAGCATGAATTAAAAGAGGCTGAAGATTTTGAATGAAAATAAACTATAGAGTAATAATTGGAGAGGATAAAGAGAAGAAAGTATTAAATAGAAAGGAGGGAGAAATAGAGAAGAGGGTTCCTTTTCAAGATGTTGCCTAGGATCATATTGCCCTATGCGATAAGCAAGAAGCTGAGAGAGTTCAAACAGTGGCTGACCTTCAAGGAAAAGCTCCGCTATTACACACTTAATGCATTAACATGAAACTATTACATCATATAACAGTGCAAATACAAGCTTCAACAAGAAGAATGAATTTGATGATACTTTCTTTGATATTATAAAAATCTTTTGACATCAATGTTCTAAAATTTAAAACATAGCTCCAGGAAAATAAAGAATCTGATAACTGAAAATGCTCACCCAATAGCAAATATGTCCATTGATGGTTTTAAAGGGGCCTCTTGTGCTACTTGCATCTCACCTCCATGCTCATAAAATCTCAGCAAATTAAGAAACAATTTATTATGATATATGATAAACACAAACATGATTCACAAAAAAATGGAAAACTAGGTGCTTTACTAATTCTTTTTTCTTTTGATAAGTAAAATTGTATTAAAAAAGCACCAAGAGGGTTCAACTTCAAGCTAAAGGCTATTTACAATAATAATAAAAAGTTCCACAAAATCTAGGAGGTCAAATTTATTTTAAAAAAATTCCTTTACACAAAAAATTAAGGATGTTGAACTAACTATCTCTAATAGCTTCAATAATCCTCTCTATACCATCGAAGCTTCTACGATTCATCTCATTTCACACCATCCATAAAATAGAGAGTGGAATCAACGAGTAAACCTTCTTATTCTCCTTAGAAGCCCACAACTAGGGGTGTTCATTAAACGGTTAAAACCGATTAGCCAACCATTTCAAATCCCACTATCAATTTCAAATCTAAACAAACTTTTTAACCAAACCACCATTCAAGAAAGGATTTTATGCAAAGATAATATCCATAGAAATTTGAATCCATGAACAAGATCAACAAGTATAGGATTTATGACTAAAATAACTATGCAATGAAATTAACAAGTAAATTAGCTCTACAATTAAATCAACTTATGGAAAGAATACCAACAAGTAAATTAGATTAAAAAATTAATCATTTATATTAAAGTTTTTTTTCCTATACGTCTTATCCCATATAAATTAAATTCAAAGATGATATGACGAACAAAATTTTCAACTCAACAGGTTTGTTACTAGCCAAAAGAGTCCAGCTCCATATCATCTATTTAATTACACATGCCTGAAAATAAGAACTCAATATTTATGTATATGTTATAGTATATTAAAATAAAACTGGAAGAAATACCCAAATAATACAAATTTAAACCCTTTAAGAATTTCATCTAGCCTCCAAGAATTTTGCAGACAAAATACACCTCTTGAATATTCATCATGACTCAAGAATATAATAATGTTTATATATACACGTATTACATGTATTCATATGTTGTAAAAAACAGGGGTGATTATTACCGTTGATGGGGAAATTAATAGAGATTAGGGTTGGTGACGTGTTGTAAGAAAGACTGACCGATGGTTACTAGAGTGGCTTGGCAGATGTGGCGCTCCCCTGTTTTCCAAGAGAGAGACGAGTTAAAGAGAGAGCACGGAAAAAGAGGTGAAACAGAGAGAGAATAGAAGAATTATACCTTACCCATGCAGAAATTTCTGAAACCCACCATGAATTGATCGATCTGCTTCGGATCGAAGAAAGAGATGTAGTATAAATTTGATCCTCCTGAATCCCCGCTTCCCAAAGCCACATTTTGTGGCAAAATTTCATCTTGAACCCTTATTTACAATCTCTGCATTACTTTATTTCAAAACCCAAGAAAATTAACTACACAGTGAAGAAACAAGAAACGTATAAATTTAATTTCAAATTCTTTTACTTTTCTCGCATTTTCTCATCAAGAAAAGAAATAAAAAGAGAAAAGAACATAAAGTAGAAAATACTTATAAGAGGTAAATTGAAGAGCTCTTTGTTGAGAGAAGCGCGAGAGAGAAACTTGTCAGATTTAAAAGAGAAGACTTTAGAGGAATACAGGTTGACTAATTCGCTGAGAGCGGAGGCTAATTGAAGATCGAACACCGTGTCAGAGGAGGAGAACAACTGGGTTTCGAGTTTCGCAACCAACGTTTCAAGAAAAGAGATGGCTGCTTCCGTGTCTCCTGCTGCCTCCATATCCTCCACTGCCTCATGTTTTCTCTTTCTAGGAGAACAACTGGGTTTCGAGTTTCGCAACCAACGTTTAAGAAAAGAGATGGCTGCTTCTGTGTCTCCTGCTGCCTCCACATCCTCCACTGCCTCATGTTTTCTCTTCCAAACTTCTCTCCATTGCCTAGAGTTTCTTTATGAAAAAAAGTTAGTGTCAGTGGCTAAATAGGCCATATATACGTACTAACCTCCCCAGAATAAAAGACCAAAAAAAGGTCAAAAAATAGGCCATTCAAAACCTCGTTTCTTATATCTTATACACCGTTTGCTCTAACATGGTTTCGTTTTTTAAATAAATTTTGATAAAATAATTAAAATTGTTTGATTAAATAACATTAAAAATATTTTTAACATAAATTAAATTTTTTTAAAAAAAAACTACTTTTTAGTTTTAAATTTTTTAATAGATTATTTTTAATCTTGTTTTATCTAATTTCTGTTAAAAAGAAACAAACTCTATTTAATAAGCTCTTTTAAAAGAATTTTCAAACTATTTTTTTTTTTTAATTTTGATCTTAGTCATTTATATGATTCAAGATGAAGGCAAGATGAAGGCTGGAGCATTTTTAAAACAATTTAAACAATCACATAATAAAATACATTTAAATATTTTGAAAAAAAATAATTATCAGACCTAAAACTAAAGCAAACATTTTACCTTGTTAATACATAGATATACATGTATCAAATAAAATTTAAGAATAAATTCTATGGATTTGACTCTTTGAGAAGTTGTTTTCTTTTTGTCATTGTTAACATTCAACTTGATCCAAAAAATTAAGACCAAATTAAATCCAAATTGGACCATCTCAAAGTAGGTTAAATTGTAAAATAGATAAATAAGATCATGGGCTAAAGTCAAAATTAAACAAAGCCATAGACCATTAAGTATTATTAAGCCCGTTGGATTAAAACACGAATTGATTAAATATTAATTTATATTAAGTCAAATTAACTTATTGGTTAGTCTGTTAGAAATTAATATGGGTTAGTTGCATTCAAGATTAAATGGTTTGGGTTATGGCAAACTATATCCAAAAGGGATAAGAGGTGGCCTCAAATTAAGGCCATGTGTAGACACCCAATTTTATTTGAAATATTAAAATAAACCACGTGTGGAGCCCAATGATGAAAATTGGTCTAGAAATACAAAAATAGATGAATAAATATGAAATAATAAATTTGGAAAAGAATTGATTCAAATAGCTTCGAAATGCACCAAAAAAGGAGCAAAAAATGGATAAAAGCGTAGAAAATCAAAACCAAGGCACATAAGGCCTGACTCGGTCAACCAGTTGGACCTATAGGTCAGTTGTTCAAGTCCAAGACCCATAGCTGACATGTTCCAGCAGCTAACATGTTCTTTGGTGGAGGTAACAAACACACTATACTCTAATATTTTGATAACCTGAATATATGTACCCAATTGCGATAAGAAACGGGATCTTGCACACTGCAGTTATCACTTTGGTGCTGAAATGGGCACCAATAACATACTTTGAAGCAATGTGTTATGAAAGAATTGTTTTTGACCAACAGAAATGAACAAAAAAGAATATAGTGCATTGAACTTAAGTTCAAATATGTCATGGCGAAAATACAACAATAACATAACCGAAAAATATACCAAGTAACCTGCCAAAGGACATTCATAACAGCAAAAAAAAAAATGTTTCATTTCAGTTGAATCAGTTCTTACATTTGCTTTAACAATAATGGAATTCTAATCCAGAGTAACCAAGAACTACCACAAAGACTATTAAGGCCATGATAATACATTTGCATAAATTAGAATATGCGCAAAACAATTATAGGTTTGAGGATAATATGGTTCATTCCCCAAGCCCTACCTAAGTGTTCACAATATTTGATTTACTTATTCATCCAAGGTTAAACTTACCTTTCAAGCATGCAAACCACTGCAGTTAAAAAGAATGAAAGAACTTTCCTCCAAGGCTTGAATGAAGTTCTCTCTCTCCTAGTGATAGGAACTATTATGTTAAAAACCACTAACAAGCATTAGCCTTTAAGATAATCATCTTGCAATCGTAAAACAAATTGATACATCAATGCTAAGTATTGTTTCAAGCCACTTTCCTTACCACTACACATGTATGCTTCAGCTTAAACATCATATCCTTAATGATTTGAAAGTTTTATATATTTCGACATGCCTTCACTTTAAATGTTTTACTCTCAGAAGTCACGCATGAACTTCCACTGGCAAACTGGATGCATTGTGCATGATGGGCTCTTGTATCTTTCACGCCTTAATAACAGTAGTTATCAATCATAGGATATCTAGTATATCACTCGATGTATGATGACTTCATTTGGATGAAAAATTTTGGGGACCCATTGTTTCATAGACATGTTGCAGGTTTAACAAAAACTATTCATCTATCAGCATATAACAACAATCTATTTCCATTTTATAATACATGTTGTCTTTATGAAAAACAAGGGAAACCGTTTGGGGTCTAGTAGCTCTTAAAATAGCAGATGATGAGTTCTTGCCTTTTGATTATCACTCCTATAGTCGTATGCATATGAGATCCAGGTATATTAATGTTTGATGGGAATACAACTATTAAGTGCACTCATGTACAGTTCAAAATAGCTAACATTAGTGCTTATCAGAAAAATTAATGCAATTCATCAAATCCACAATGATAGAAAAGCACAAAGGACTTAGAAGATGAGGTCTTGGGCAAGGGCATAAGCCTTTCTCCCTTGTTCAAGTCTATTGAGGAGCTAACAAAAACAGCCACCAAAATAAATAACCAGGAAAATGTATCATTTGAGCTTGTATAAAAGTATTATCATAAACAATGTTCATTACAAATGCAGCAACTAAAGTATAATTCTCTAGGCGATAAAAGAAGCCAGAGGCTGGACATCAATTTGGAAAAAAGACCACTTAAAAGTGAGGGAGTTGAATGACAAACTAATGATGACAGAGCACGCATATTGAGATAGACTCTCTGGAAAGCCATGGTACAAGCATTTGGTATGTTTTTTCAAAAACAAATACATACTATGTGAATTCTTAATTTAAGTTAATTTCATTGAGTTTTTGGTTCTTTTTTGTTTATACCATCCACTAAAACAAGTATCACATCAAAGCCCCAAAACAGAAATTCAGATGGGTAAAGTAAGTGATTGACATAATTATCACTTTGCATTATTGTAATTATTAGTACAACAAATTAGCATTTACCTATTATTTTCCATTTGCTGATATATGGACCATCAAAGCATAATGATTATGGATCTAAATCCTTTCCTCGAATAGATGATGATATTGAAAGGGAAAAGACTCTGAAAGCCGCAAAATCATGGTGTTTTGTTCAACATGAAATCTAGAGAGTCTCTAGAGCTATCACACATGCCTCACTAATCCTAAATGGAGAGCTTACATAAACATGCATTACATTATAACACTTCGAGTCAAATGCCGTTTTACCAAAATTTCACTTGTAGACTTATCTTATGTATCAATAATAAGAAATATGTATTCTCTCTTGCACAATATATTTGTGGCAAGACTTGATGATCACCTATGGAAGCCAATATAACAATCCCTTTTGCCCAGTGAGGATCTTAAAATATTCTGCTTCACTAGTTAAGAAAACAACAATGATTAACTGTATACAACAACAATAAAGATCTATGACCTATATAATGCATAGATCTGATCCTGTAGTCACATATTATCAAGTCTTTTTCTTAACTCCTTGAGTCATGTTCACTGACACGTTCCTTTGGTTCTTATAATTCTATCCATTCATATGAAATTCCAACAATAAATACACTCTTTGACACGTTCCACATGACAAACTTTATAAATCAAAACCTTTTTCTCATTATGTTCTCTTCTAGGGCTGCCTTTAAGCCCTCTACCTTATCATACATTAACTCATTTTCGATTTCATCTTTTTTTTTTGTGTGCAGACGTCTATAAATCTGAACACCTCATCATCAGCTTTGATAATTTTATACATAGTAGGAGACAAAATAAACCAAGAGAATGATAATGAAGAATGAATGCAACACTTAACCATAAGAAATATACATGATTTGTTTAATAAATAGGTTGTTGAGACAGCAACTACCGTTAATCAAGTGCAAACATAAAATATATTTCGTTAGAGAGGGGCATTTGATGATTGATACCCAAAGCAATAGATCAACAAAGTACGACTCCTCGGAATTTCTCAACATATTACTCTCAGAATAGGACTTTCCTAAAAAAAAAAAAAAAACTCTGCAACTCAGACTATAAAAATAATCTGACACATGATTTATTTTATAGAATTACATATCAAAATGACAAATGAAAGCAATTTTCCAAGTTATAACCCTAAAAGAAGTTTACCATAGAATAAATATGTGAAATTAAAATAAAACCAAGTTCCCATTAATTTTCGGGGTTCAACAACCATCTAATAAGAGCTTGAAAGACACTGAATTTCTCTTGTAGTCAACGAAAAATATTTCTATAATGAAAGGTCATATCTATAAATTTGAGACCATTATTAGTTCACATGCTATTAAGCCATAAGGTTAAAGCACTCTCAGATATCTTACTCTTTAAGTTAAAAGAGTACTATCCTAGAATATTAAAAGAAAAATACCTATAATCATTTAGTACCTTAAACTAATTTCCTAGCAACCATGAATGCTCAAATTCCACCAATCCATCTAATAATAGCTTGTAGACCCCAAAACTCCTTACATGGTATGAAGATACTACTCCAATTAAAAATCTCCATCCCTAGAGTTGACAAACCGACACATGTTTCATGTGCTACTGAACAACAAGTTAAAAGCATGTCTCCAACTTAGGTCTTTTTATTAATAAGCTAGCCTAAAGGCACATATATTCTTAATGATACCCCCCAATCATTAAGCCTAACATTCCAGAAAGTGCAAAAAAAGAAAGGAAAAAGGAAAAGTTGGATGGAGAACTATTATTTTTTTTCTTTGACGGAGAACTATTATCTACATGGTTAAGAAATTTAGAAATTAAGAAAGTACAAATGGTTTGAAATTAACAGAAAAGAAAAAGACACTATTGCAATTGAACTTGCTTGTAGCAGCACACGTACTTTTGCATTAGGGTAAAGCTTTTGAACACTCAAGTATTACACTTTTTTATTTATATAAATGTGTATAAATTGAGTATTTAATTGTTAAAATAAGACATCATTTAACCTATCTATTCCTAAATGCTAACATATTGTACAAATCAAGCATAGGAAATCTATTCCTAAAGGCACATATAATCTTAAAAGATACCCCCAACCACTAAGTTTAACATTCCGGAAAGTGTAAAAAAGAAAGGAAAAGGAAAAGTTGGATGGAGAAATGTTATTTTTTTTCTTTTCTTTGATGGAGGAGAATTGTTATCTAAATGGTTGAGAAATTTAGAAATTAGGAAAATAAAAGTGGTTTAAAATTAACATAAAAGAAAAAGACACCATTGCAATTGAACTTTGCTTGTAGCAACACATGTACTTCTGCATTAGAATAAAACTTGTAACAACATTCAAGTATTTCACTTCTTTTTTATATAAATGTATATAAATTGAGTATTAATTGTTAAAATAAGACATCATTTAACAACAAATTTCCTATCTATTCCTACATGCTGTACAAATCAAGCATGGATACAATTTAAAGAAAGAATAGTATTCCAATGATTAGGATATAGAAATCAGGATCTAAATGAGAAGTTAACGTCGTACTCTTAACATCAGAATTCACACTAATTATGTTCAGTAAAGCACTTATATGCTTAAATCGTTTACTTCCAAACCTTAATAACCCTATCTCTACTACTAGATATCAAGAGCATATTGTTCAATTTGACAGAAGCCAAAGAGATGATGGAATCGCGGTGGCAACCAGCAGAATCAGTGGTGGCGACCATAAAAACTGCTTTTGTCGTCAATTTAGTCATCAAAGGTCGCCTCTTTGTCTCCTATTTGCAAGAAAAAAAATGCAATTTAAGTATTATGAACTTTAATAGCGAGATTTGTAGATAATGATAATAATTTTCCAGCCGCCTAACTAAAATGTCAAGATTCAACAACAATTTTGCACAGCTCATATTATTGGAGTTGAAGTAATAAAAGTTACGAATGAAATTTGACAATGTAGTGCCTTCGATTATAGATTCTACACTGTGAAACTCAGTTTTCACTTAAAAGATCTAACAATTGGGCAGGTTTTCCCTCAAATAGTTAATTCTACAACAATGTTCCACTTTTTATAAAAATCAATCAAAACCAATGTTTTTTTTATAAGTAAAAAATGTATTAAAGAAGCACCAAAGGGGTGCCACCTATGCACAAGGGCTATCTACATGATAGTAAAATCCACAAAATCAAAGATCTGGTTTTTGTTATGAAGTTACTGTTACTTTCATCGTGTTTCATATGTTGGACCATTGCGGTGATACATAGTTTAATTATATCTTGTCTCTACATTGTAGATTACTTAAGAGGAGTTTAAGCTATATACTTTCCTGATAGTATTCCTTTGAATAGTGGTTGTTCTTTCCTATTTTTTATCAATAGTTTTATAAATTTCTATTTAGGTTCTCATGATTATGGTTTTTGGTTTCTATGAATATGCTAATACAAGGATCTACTTTTACTATAGGTATGGTAGTGTGTAAACCATTAACGATGGTCATCATCTCTCAACTTCAGTTGATCGGTAATGGGAAGTTAGGGTCAGGGAGTTCTTTTAACTGCGGATTTGGTGTTGAATTTGCGATTACCTTCCTTTGGATGTGTTTCTGGCCTTGTTTGATCGCAATGATCTCAAGAATATTTTTGATGGATGTTTTTGGTTTGTGGTTTCTTTCTTTATTTGATATTTGCTTTTCCCATGCTTCTATTGTTTTGCGTCAATTAAACCAAGAATGTATTTATACGCTTTCTTGGGATATATATATAAAGTTTACTTATGTAGTAAAAAAATCATGTATGAAGGTTTTATTAGCGCACATCTTTTGCATGAAACAGACTTGGAGGTGGTTCCATTAAATAATAAGCCAAATATAAGATATTTTTAAGTAAGAGATAAAGTGTTCATGTTCTTTGTAGTTGTTAATTCATGTCCAGCTTTCATATTTATCAGAAGATTGTGTGAGAATCTTCGGGCTTGTTATAGGAATTACATGTTCTGTATTAATTATGCCAGATTTTTTGTCAATTAACGTTTGTCCTTGCTTCTCATTTCTCTCAGTTTCATATATTGTCTTTTTTGCAATTTTTTTTGTTGGGATTTTTCAAAGAATTAAACAAGTGAAAATGGTCAGCATTAGGTATGGATGTGCGCCGTGGCCTCCAGCAAGTCCGGAAGCTCTTCCCCTCCAGGCCGTGCAGTGGCCCAGCCCATCCTTGCCGCGGCCTCCAGCAAGGCAGTAAATTTCCCTACTTCTGAGCCACAACACGCCTTTTTCCAAGCCTCAACACGAAGGACACCTGACACCAATTAATCAGCACTTTGAAATGGTGCGTGGGACTTGGTTAAAATGCACAGGATTACTTAGACTCTTAGAGAGCCATGAGACTTTGATTCTTGAGATCTAAGGGTTGAGTTTGATCTCAAAGATTGGTTGAGGAAATCATTGCCCTATATAAAAGGGTTATCTAGGAGGAAAAACAAGACATGTGAATGTGTGTGAAATAGAACACATGATGTGTGAGAGTGCAAAGACACTAAACACAAGAGAGACTCATTCAAGAGAGGCTGGTCGTTTAGAGAGAGAGTAGTCTAGATTGGGGATTTAAGGGCTTTATAATTGGAATTTTCTTGGGGAAAATTCCAGGGAAACACTTAGTTTTTGTCACTTTCTTTTGCTCTTTTTTCGTTCTTCAAGAACAAGAGGGTTCTTGAAGAGGTATTACTGTAATTGTAAGAACTCCATTGATTTAGTGCAGAAAGCTTGGAGGAGCTCATTGGGGATGTAGGCACATTGTCGAACCTCGATAACAATTGCTTGTGTTCTTTCTTTGATTGTTTGATTCCTATTTATTACAAGTCATTCTAGACTTAGGTGTTTGGAAAGATCACAACCTGGGATTCCGCAAGAAGGTGATTTTCCAGCACTTTTAGATGTCAGTTATTGGCCCTTAGGTCTTATTAAAGCTCTATAGATTCAAGAGTATTATGCTGTGATTTATTATCGTGTACCTTTTGCTTTTTTAATAATTGTTTGTTTTTCTATTTTTGGGATTTATGAGATATCTTTGAATGCACTTTTTATCTTTTGCCATTAGAGTGGCTGGAAATCGGCATACTGGAGTATTGGTATGCAACTAATTCAAAAAGCTTTGGTAATTCTAGTTTTTCTCAGGTGATATTAAAGCTCTATTGATTGAAGAGTGTCATGCCATGGTTTATTCTATTGTCCATTTTGCTCTCGTGGTGATGGTTGGTTTTTTCTGTTTTTGGGGTGTAGAAAGTATCTTTTAATATACTTTTCAACCTTGTGTTGTCATAGTGGCTGGAAAATGTTGGAGCATTCAACAGCTAATTCAAGGAGCTCTGGTGGGTTCAGGTTTCCCTTGGGTTTGGGCATATGTAAGTGGATTTATTTCATTGTGTGGAGTTTTCATTTCTTGTAACTTTATCTTATGTTATTTCCCTTTACTTCTTCTCTTCCTTGTTCTTTCTTGGGGTTTTTGAAGGTATTTGGCTAATTCTAGCAGCAACTGGGAGTATAGAGACATGTTCTTGGTGTTGTAGAGAAGTGAGAACTCATTTGATCCGTTTAGATCTGTTTTTGGTTATTAATTTCTTTCACCCTTAGAATGGTTATCTTTTTGACATGCCATCTTTATTGGCATTGAGTTTCATCTATTGTACTGGTACTATATGTAGATGCTCTAATTGCATTATATCTGTGCCTTCTAGGTGCCTTCTAGGCAGCTACTGTGTGTATTTGTGTGTGAGCCTTCTTGTGAAAGAGAGCTTGATTATATCTTGTTTGAGCAATAGTGTCAGTTCGATGTGAATCTTGGTGTCTGATATTGAGTATTTGGTATTTCTTCTTTATTATTACTTTTATCATCCTATTTATAATAATTATTATTATAATTAAGAATCTTTGTAATCAATATTATAATCATTATTATATAAATACGATAATCATTATTATCATAATGATTATATATATAATTAATATAATTATAAGTATTATTATAATAATTCTTCTCATTATTAATATATTATATATTAATATAAATATAATAGTAATAATAGTTATTTATATTATCTTATCATAATTTTAAATATTACTATTTAATTATTTTATCATCATCATTAAAAGTATTATTACATTTACTACCATTATAATTATTATAATTTCTATTATAATATGAATAAATAATAGTTATTGTTATTATTATCACCATAATTATAATTGTAATAATTATAATGACATGCCCCTAATTTCTACCCGCACACGGTGATGGATCTAGAACTATAATTTTTTAGGAGCCCTCATAGAAAATATGTATTTTTATGAAAATATATTTATTATTTTATGTGTATGTTTTTTCATAAAAAGTTTATTTCTTTATTAAGGGTATAAATTATGTAAATTATTTTTTATTAAATTGACCTTTATATTTACTTGACCTGCTTATTGTTTTTATCATAAATATGGAATGCAAAGCAATCCCAAAGCACTCGAGGCCTAATAACAGGTCATGAAATACGGTTTACACTGCTAATCAATACTCTCAAATCCCTCGGATCTAATGTGTTCAATTTTACAGTGGGCTTCAAGTATAAGTTCAAGCTTTTGTGCCGGCCCAATTAAATTTTTGTTGGAGTATAAATTTTATGCCTATGTCATATTGCCATGAGCCCATGACTACTGCTGTGCCCAATATATTCAAGGCAGTCAGCACATTCGTAGGTATATTTTTGTGAGGTCCAGAATCTTGAAAGAAATAAAGAAAGAAAATAGAGGGAGAGACGTCTTCTTCTTCCCAAAAACCGCTCTCTCTACTCCTCTATTCTCTCTTTGATTTCCTCCTGTTCTCTTCTGTTCTCTTTCGGTCTCACTCTCTCATTTCAAGACGTCTTCTTCCTCTTGAAAATCTTTGTTCTATTTTCTCTTTTTTGGCGTGAAGGAAGAGATCCATGGGCAAAGAGAAACCCGATCAAGGTGTGGCCGGAAAATGCAGTCCGGCCACCATCAACCACCACCGTGTCCTCAAATTTTTGGTAAAGAAAGAAAGAAAGAAAATAAAGAGAGGGAGAGATGTCTTCTTCTTCCAGAAAACCTACCTCTCTCCTCTCTTCTCTCTCTCCGATGTCCTCCCCGTTCTCCTCTATTCTCTCTCGGTCTCACTCTCTCGCTTCCCTCTCTCCATCTTGATTACTAGGTATTTTCTATTTCCATATTTCGCTTTGATTTTTCTGGTTAGTGTTACTTAGATTGTGGATATTTTAACAAAGTAATATATGGAATATTCTATGAATATTGGTTGGATTGTTCTAATTGATTTCGTTTTGTACGCACGGGTACTTACTAATTATCTGAGTGGTTTATTCTTTACTAGGAAAATTAATAATGATGATCTTAAAATGGTGAAATGATTTTGTTGTCACTGTTTTCTGACAATCCAGTCCTTTGTACTGAGTTTTTACTTTATGGATTTTTTTCTTTCTTTTTTACCAAATGGAAGAAGCAATTTCTGTTTGACAATGTTTAAATTTTGTTATCTATGTAGTTTTAAGCAATCCAATTCCGTTATTATATGTAATTGTGTGAGAGCAGAAAAAGATTGTAATGATCTTTGTGATAGTCTTCTGTGTAATAAATTTCCTTTTGTATAGCAGAGGTTCTGAGTTGCAGTAAAAACGCAGAAAAATCAAGCTTTTCATCTGTTAGAGATAGTGTTAACTAGGAGAATATAAATATGAACAAACCAGAAGTGCTAAAACTCAGTCTTGACCCACAACAAATGAAGAGGAAGAAAAAGAGTGGAGGATACAATTTACGGAAAAGCTTAGCTTGGGATTGAGCTTTTTTTTTTTACTGAAGAAGGTGTCTTTCATTTTTCTTCTTGGATTTCTTCATGATTTATTGTCTGTACAAAAACTGAAACTGGGAAATTCTAGTAGATTATACTTATTTTTTGCTTTTTGGGTCAGGCGGTTTTAATCCCCTAGAATTATCTATGATAAGTGGGAAGTCCAGCCATTGAAGAGGGTGCAGATTTCATAGAAACAGATATCCTATCCTCCAAAAACGGTGTTCTTATATGCTTTCATGATGTTACCCTTGATGATACAACGGATATTGCAGAACATAAAGAGTTTGCAATGGTACCCTTTCTGGGATCAACAATATAACGGTCAGTTTCTTTGTGAATTCTATCCATATGAAGTTCACATTCCATGATCTTAATATCGCTTGTTTGAGTCAAATCTATTTTCTTCTCTTTGCCATCCATATAATGGAATATGCTATTTATCATGATGAAGATAAAATTAGTCCTGAATTGCCTAGAAATTGTGGCTTTGCCTTGATATATCACTCGTGATGCTTGCATCAAAGTTGTCATAGGGTGAGAGAGAGAGGGTTGGACTATTGGATAATATTTTCTATGACTAGAACCAAATACCATTTACTTAGTATCATGCTACTCAGCCATCTCACTAAAGGTATGCAAACAGCATTTGGAGCTCTTCATGCCCTTGATTCTCCTAGAGTAACATTATATGTATCTTATTATGAACTGCAGAAGATGTATACTGGATCTATTGTGCAATAAATTAACCTTTTATATTTTTAATAATTATGCTATGGATAATCTTTTTACGTGTGACAACTTACCATGAGGGGACTTCTCTTTATCGTTTTTCTTCCCGAGTTAAAATTCTAAGCAACACATTCTAATGTCACGTCTTTTTATGTTATTAATTATTTAGGAAAAATTATCTAGATTAATCATTAACTTCAACAACCAGAAGCATAGTGACATTGGCACTTATTTTGAAATTTTGGCATGTAGATACTGATCAGAAGAAAGAAAGTTTGGCATGTAAATAATGTGGTTTACCCTTTGCCGAAAAATAATATGCATCTTGTATGGGGGAAAATTTTATTTTATTTTTGTTTTATTTATATTGAAGGATGATTTCTTTATCGTGTATTGTAGAGGTGGAACATCTCTTGCTCTATTGTTTAGCATTTAAGAGGGTAGGCCATCAAGAGGAAGAATAGGGAATTCCCCTTTGATAATGCTTCAATGCCCACAAAGTTCATTATAAACTTTTCTTTTTTGAACTTTGATTCTAATTGACCTTTAATGCATATAATAAATATTCTACTCATTCCCAAACGTTGTTTTTTGTATTATAGACAAGTTTACACAGTTAAGTTTATTTATTTATTTTGAAAAATTTGCCGATTTTATAGGTCCCAAGCAGATATTTCATCTTCAATATTTGGGTTGGAGGCTTTGATTGGGAGCTTCGATGATTGCATTGCTCATTAAAGGGTATTCCCCTCTCTCTCAGTAAAAGTTAATTCTATAATTTCCATTTCTTGGTTTTTGTAGAAACTTGCTTCTTCAAGTTAAAATAATTTGTCGTTTAAAGAGTTAAGGGTGTTGAATTATTGGATTTGATTGTCGCTTAGCGTCTGTTTGGTTCAGGATTATAGTGGGATATGATTAGGAATAACATGAGATAGGATAAATGGAGATTAAAGAGGTAATACTTTCATCTTATGTTTGGTTCATGAGATTGTTGGATTGAGACTAAAGTGTGATAAGAAGTTTAATTACCAAAATACTCTAATACTATTCATCATTCTTAATAATCTTTACTTTCGTTACAAACGCTAAAATTTAATTATTATTATTATTATATTTTTTACTATTATAATTATAAATAACAGTTTTATGAAATTATTAGTTTTATCATCATTTTTATTATAATTAATAATCACAATAATCATTATTATAATCATTATTATTATAAATATGATAATACTTATTATCATTATTATTAATATTATAAGAAAATGAAGATAATAATGTTATTAAAATACTATTATTATCAGTATTAATATAATATTATTATAAAAATACTTCAATGGTTCCTTTACGCTGGTTTTATGAAGGAAAGACTAATTTTGAATTCTAATTGTAGTTGAATTCATTTTGGGAAACGTATTTTTTCGATGGTGTGTCCGTTGGTTTTCTAAAGACAGACTTATTATGAATTCTAATTCTAAGTGAATTACATGCTAGCAAAGATTGTATTATTTCGTCCCTTCGATGGTGCCTTTCATTTGGTTTTTTGAAGGAAGGCCAATTCTAAATTCTAATTGTAGTTTGAATTTATTATGGGAAACATTTTAACTTTGTCCCTTCAGTGGTGTTTGTCCCTTTGTTTTCTAATTCTAATTGAATTCCATGATGGGAAAGATTGTATTATTTTGTCCCTTCGGTGGTGCCTTTTTGAAAGAAAGATTAATCCTAAATTCTAATTGGAGTTGAAATCATTATGAGAAACATTGTGTTTTTTTGTCCCTTCGGTGGTGTCGTCCCTTTGTTTTTTGCGGAAAGACTAATTCCGAATTCTAATTCTAATTGAATTCTATGTTGGCAAAGATTCAAATGAATTCCATGTTGACAAACATCATATTCTTTTGTCCCTTCGGTGGTGCCTTCCTGAAGGAAATACTTTTTGAATTCTAATTTCAATTGAATTATTTATAGGAAACATTGTATACTTCTTGTCACTTCGGTGGTGCTTGTATGTTGGTCTTCTGAAGAAAAGACTAATTGTAGTTGAATTCATTATGGGAAACATTTTAATTTTGTCCCTTCGGTGGTGTCTGTCCCTTTGTTTTCTAAAGAATGATTTATTCTGAATTCTAATTCTAATTGAATTCCATGATGGGAAAGATTGTATTATTTTGTCCCTTCGATGGTGCCTTTCTGAAAGAAAGATTAATCCTAAATTCTAATTGGAGTTGAATTTATTATGAGAAACATTGTGTTTGTTTTGTCCCTTCGGTGGTGCTGTCCCTTTGTTTTTTGAGGAAAGTCTAATTCCGAATTCTAATTCTGATTGAATTCTATGTGGCAAAGATTCAAATGAATTCCATGTTGACAAACATCATATTCTTTTGTCCTTTTGGTGGTGCCTTCCTGAAAGAAATACTTTTTGAATTCTTTGTCCCTTCGATGGTGCTGTCCCTTTGTTTTTTGAGGAAAGTCTAATTCCGAATCTAATTCTGATTGAATTCTATGTGGCAAAGATTCAAATGAATTCCATGTTGACAAACATCATATTCTTTTGTCCCTTCGGTGGTGCCTTCTTGAAAGAAATACTTTTTGAATTCTAATTTCAATTGAATTATTTATAGGAAACATTGTATACTTCTTGTCCCTTCGGCGATGCTTGTATGTTGGTTTTCTGAAGAAAAGACTAATTTTGAATCCTAATTCTAAGGAAATTCCATGCTAGGAAAGATTGTATTATTTTGTCCCTTCGGTGGTTCCAATCTCTTGATTTTCAGAAGGAACGATTAATTCTGAATTCTAATAGCAATTGAATTTATTATGGCAAACATTGCATTCTGTTATCCCTTCTAATTGTAGTTGAATTCATTATGGGAAACATTTTAATTTTGTCCTTTCGGTGGTGTCTGTCCCTTTGCTTTCTAAAGAAAGGTTTATTATGAATTCTAATTCCAATTGAATTCCATGATGGGAAAGATTGTATTATTTTGTCCCTTCAGTGATGCCTTTCTGAAAGAAAGATTAATCTTAAATTCTAATTGGTGTTGAATTCATTATGAGAAACATTGTGTTTTTTTTGTCCCTTCGGTGGTGCTGTCCCTTTGTTTTTTGAGGAAACACTAATTCCGAATTCTAATTCTAATTGAATTCTATGTTGGCAAAGATTCAAATGAATTCTGTGTTGGCAAAGATTTAAATGAATTCCATGTTGACAAAAATCATATTCTTTTGTCCCTTCGGTGGTGCCTTTTTGAAGGAAATACTTTTTCAATTATAATTTCAATTGAGTTATCTATAGGAAACATTGTACACTTCTTGTCCCTTCGGTGGTGCTTTTATGATGGTTTTATGAAGAAAAGAATAATTCTGAATTTTAATTCTAAGTGAATTCCATGCTAGGAAAGATTG
The DNA here is from genome assembly GCA_023935145.1 of Bretschneidera sinensis. NCBI lineage: Eukaryota > Viridiplantae > Streptophyta > Magnoliopsida > Brassicales > Akaniaceae > Bretschneidera > Bretschneidera sinensis. The sequence continues at coordinate 4,975,721 of CM043705.1, forward strand.
TATTATTTTGTCCCTTTGGTGATTCCAATCTCTTTAGTTTCAGAAGGAACGATTAATTCTGAATTCTAATAGCAATTGAATTTATTATGGGAAACATTGCATTCTGTTATCCCTTCTAATTGTAGTTGAATTCATTATGGGAAACATTTTAATTTTGTCCCTTAGGTGGTGTCTGTCCCTTTTTTTTTTTCTAAACAAAGGTTTATTCTGCATTCTAATTCTAATTGAATTCATTGATGGGAAAGATTATATTATTTTGTCCCTTCGGTGGGGCCTTTTTGAAAGAAAGATTAATTCTAAATTCTAATTGGTGTTGAATTCATTATGAGAAACATTGTGTTTTTTTTGTCCCTTCGGTGGTGTTGTCGCTTTGTTTTTTGAGGAAAGACTAATTCCAAATTCTAATTCTAATTGAATTCTATGTTGGCAAAGATTCAAATGAATTCCATGTTGACAGACATCATATTCTTTTGTCCCTTCGGTGGTGCCTTCTTGAAGGAAATACATTTTGAATTCTAATTTCAATTGAATTATTTATATGAAACATTGTATACTTGTTGTCCCTTCGGTGGTGCTTGTATGTTGGTCTTCTGAAGAAAAGACTAATTCTGAATTCTAATTCTAAGTGAATTCCATGCTAAGAAAGATTGTATTATTTTGTTCCTTCGGTGGTTCCAATCTCATGATTTTAAGAAGGAACGATTAATTCTGAATTCTAATAGCAATTGAATTTATTATGGGAAACATTGCATTCTGTTATCCCTTTGGTGCTGCCTGTCCGCTGGTTTTATGAAGAAAGACTTGTTCTTAATTTTAATTATAATTGAATTCCATACTTTCAAAAATTGTATTATTTTGTCCCTTTGATGGTGCTTTTCGTTTTGTTTTCTGAAGTAAAGATTAATTCTGAATTCTAATTCTAAGTTAATTCAATGCTAGAAAAAATTGTATTATTTTGTCCCTTCGGTGGTTCCAATCTCTCCATTTTAAGAAGGAACGATTAATTTTGAATTCTAATAGCAACTGAATTTATTATGGCAAATGTTGCATTCTGTTATCCCTTCTAATTGTTGTTGAATTCATTATGGGAAACATTTTAATTTTGTCCCTTAGGTGGTGTCTGTCCTTTTCTTTTCCAAAAAAGGTTTATTCTGAATTCTAATTCTATTTGAATTCCATGATGGGAAAGATTGTTTTATTTTGTCCCTTCGATGGTGCCGTTCTGAAAGAAAGATTAATCCTAAATTCTAATTGGAGTTGAATTCATTATGAGAAACATTGTGTTTATTTTGTCCCTTCGGTGGTGCTGTCCTTTTGTTTTTTTTGAGGAAAGTCTAATTCCGAATTCTAATTCTGATTGAATTCTATGTGGCAAAGATTCAAATGAATTCCATGTTGACAAACATCATATTTTTTTGTCCCTTCGGTGGTGCCTTCTTGAAAGTAATACTTTTTGAATTCTTTGTCCCTTCGTTGGTGCTGCCCCATTGTTTTTTTAGGAAAGTCTAATTCTGAATTCTAATTCTGATTGAATTCTATGTGGCAAAGATTCAAATGAATTCCATGTTGACAAACATCATATTCTTTTGTCCCTTCGGTGGTGCCTTCTTGAAAGAAATACTTTTTGAATTCTAATTTCAATTGAATTATTTATAGGAAACATTGTATACTTCTTGTCCCTTCGGTGGTGCTTGTATGTTGGTTTTCTGAAGAAAGGACTAATTCTGAATTCTAATTCTAAGGGAATTCCATGCTAGGAAAGATAGTCTTATTTTGTCCATTCGGTGGTTCCAATCTCTTGATTTTCAGAAGGAACGATTAATTCTGAATTTATTATGGCAAACATTGCATTCTGTTATCCCTTCTAATCGTAGTTGAATTCATTATGAGAAACATTTTAATTTTGTACCCTTCGGTGGTGTCTGTCCCTTTGTTTTCTAAAGAAAGGTTTATTATGAATTCTAATTCTAATTGAATTCCATTATGGGAAAGATTGTATTATTTTGTCCCTTCGATGGTGCCTTTTTGAAAGAAAGATTAATCCTAAATTCTAATTGGTGTTGATTTCATTATGAGAAACATTGTGTTTTTTTTGTCCCTTCGGTGGTGCTGTCTCTTTGTTTTTTGAGGAAATTCTAATTCCGAATTGTATGTTTAATTGAATTCCATGTTGACAAAGATTCAAATGAATTCCATGTAGACAAACATCATATTCTTTTGTCCCTTCGGTGGTGCTTTTATGATGGTTTTCTTAAGAAAAGACTAATTCTGAATTCTAATTCTAAGTGAATTCCATGCTAGGAAAGATTGTATTATTTTGTCCCTTCGGTGATTCCAATCTCTTTAGTTTCAGAAGGAACGATTAATTCTGAATTCTAATAGCAATTGAATTGATTATGGGAAGCATTGCATTTTGTTATCCCTTCTAATTGTAGTTGAATTCATTATGGGAAACATTTTAATTTTGTACTTTCGGTGGTGTCTGTCCCTTTGCTTTCTAAAGAAAGGTTTATTCTGAATTTTAATTCTAATTAAATTCATTGATGGGAAAGATTATATTATTTTGTCCCTTCGATGGTTCCTTTTTGAAAGAAAGATTAATCCTAAATTCTAATTGGTGTTGAATTCATTATGAGAAACATTGTGTTTTTTTTGTTCCTTCGGTGGTGATGTCCCTTTGTTTTTTGACGAAAGACTAATTCTGAATTCTAATTCTAATTGAATTCTATGTTGGCAAAGATTCAAATGAATTCCATGTTGACAAACATCATATTCTTTTGTCCCTTCGGTGGTGCCTTCCTGAAAGAAATACTTTTTGAATTCTAATTTCAGTTGAAATTATTTATATGAAACATTGTATACTTCTTGTCCCTTCGGTGGTGCTTGTATGTTGGTTTTCTGAAGAAAAGACTAATTCTGAATTCTAATTCTAAGTGAATTTCACGCTAAGAAAGATTGTATTATTTTGCTCCTTCGGTGGTTCCAATCTCTTCATTTTAAGAAAGAATGATTAATTATGAATTCTAATAGCAATGAAATTTGTTATAGGAAACATTGCATTCTGTTATCCCTTCGGTGCTGCCTGTCCGTTGGTTTTGTGAAGAAAGACTTGTTCTTAATTCTAATTATAATTGATTTCCATGCTTTCAAATATTCTAATTCTAAGTGAATTCCATGCTAGGAAAAATTATATTATTTTGTCCCTTCGGTGATTAAAATCTCTTTAGTTTCAGAAAGAACGATTAATTCTGAATTCTAGTAGCAATTGAATTTATTATGGGAAACATTGCATTCTATTGTCCCTTCTAATTGTAGTTGAATTCATTATGGGAAACATTTTAATTTTGTCCATTCGGTGGTGTCTGTCCCTTTGTTTTCTAAAGAAAGGTTTATTCTGAATTCTAATTCTAATTGAATTCATTGATGCGAAAGATTATATTATTTTGTCCATTCGATGGTGCCTTTCTGAAAGAAAGATTAATTTTAAATTCTAATTGATGTTGAATTCATTATTAGAAACATTGTGTTTTTTCTGTCCCTTTGTTTTTTGAGGAAAGACTAATTCCGAATTCTAATTCTAATTGAATCCTATGTTGGTAAAGATTCAAATGAATTCTATGTTGACAAACATCATATTCTTTTGTCCCTTCAGTGGTGCCTTCTTGAAGGAAATACATTTTGAATTCTAATTTCAATTGAATTATTTATATGAAACATTGTATACTTGTTGTCCCTTTGGTGGTGCTTGTATGGTGGTCTTCTGAAGAAAAGACTAATTTTGAATTCTAATTCTAAGTGAATTCCATGCTGAGAAAGATTGTATTATTTTGTTCCTTCGGTGGTTCCAATCTCATGATTTTAAAAAGGAACGATTAATTCTGAATTCTAATAGCAATTGAATTTATTATGGGAAACATTGCATTTTGTGATCCCTTTGGTGCTGCCTGTCCGCTGGTTTTATGAAGAAAGACTTGTTCTTAATTTTAATTATAATTGAGTTCCATGCTTTCAAAAATTGTTTTATTTTGTCCCTTTGATGGTACTTTTCGTTTTGTTTTCTGAAGTAAAGATTAATTCTGAATTCTAATTCTAAGTTAATTCAATGCTAGAAAAAATTGTATTATTTTGTCCCTACGGTGGTTCTAATCTCTTGATTTTAAGAAGGAACGATTAATTCTGAATTCTAATAGCAACTGAATTTATTATGGGAAACATTGCATTCTGTTATCCCTTCTAATTGTAGTTGAATTCATTATGGGAAACATTTTAATTTTGTCCCTTCGGTGGTGTCTATCCCTTGTTTTCTAAAAAAAGTTTATTCCGAATTCTAATTCTAATTCTAATTGAATTCCATGATGGGAAAGATTGTATTATTTTGTCCCTTCGATGATTCCTTTCTGAAAGAAAGATTAATCCTAAATTCTAATTGGAGTTGAATTCATTGTGAGAAGCATTGTGTTTATTTTGTCCCTTCGGTGGTGCTGTCCCATTGTTTTTTGAGGAAAGTCTAATTCCGAATTCTAATTATGATTGAATTCTATGTGGCAAGGATTCAAATGAATTCCTTGTTGACAAACATCATATTCTTTTGTCCCTTTGGTGGTGCCTTATTGAAAGTAATACCTTTTGAATTTTTTGTCCCTTCGGTGGTGTTGCCCCTTTGTTTTTTGAGGAAAGTCTAATTTCGAATTCTAATTCTGATTGAATTCTATGTGGCAAAGATTCAAATGAATTCCATGTTGACAAACATCATATTCTTTTGTCTCTTCGGTGGTGCCTTCCTGAAAGAAATACTTTTTGAATTTTAATTTCAATCGAATTATTTATAGGAAACATTGTATACTTCTTGTCCCTTAGGCGGTGCTTGTATGTTGGTTTTCTGAAGAAAGGATTAATTATGAATTCTTATTCTAAGGGAATTCCAATATAAGAAAGATTGTATTATTTTGTCCCTTCGGTGGTTCCAATCTCTTGATTTTCAGAAGGAACGATTAATTCTAAATTTATTATGGCAAACATTGCATTCTGTTATCCCTTCTAATTGTAGTTGAATTCATTATGGGAAACATTTTAATTTTGTACCTTCAGTGGTGTCTGTCCCTTTGTTTTCTAAAGAAGGTTTATTATGAATTCTAATTCTAATTGAATTCTACGATGGGAAAGATTGTATTATTTTGTCCCTTTGGTGGTGCCTTTTTGAAAGAAAGATTAATCCTAAATTCTAATTGGTGTTGATTTCATTATGAGAAACATTGTGTTTTTTTTGTCCCTTCGGTGGTGTTGTCCCTTTGTTTTTTGAGGAAACACTAATTCCGAATTCCATGTTGGCAAACATCATATTCTTTTGTCCCTTCGGTGGTGCCTTTTTGAAGGAAATACTTTTTGAATTATAATTTCAATTGAGTTATCTATAGGAAACATTGTATACTTCTTGTTCCTTCGGTGGTGCTTTTATGATGGCTTTCTTAAGAAAAGACTAATTCTGAATTTTAATTCTAAGTGAATTCCATGCTAGGAAAGATTGTATTATTTTGTCCCTTCGGTGATTCCAATCTCTTTAGTTTAAGAAAGAACGATTAATTCTGAATTCTAATAGCTATTGAATTGATTATGGGAAACATTGCATTTTGTTATCCCTTCTAATTGTAGTTGAATTCATTATGGAAACATTTTAATTTTGTACCTTCGGTGGTGTCTGTCCCTTTGCTTTCTAAAGAAAGGTTTATTCTGAATTTTAATTCTAATTGAATTCATTGTTGGGAAAGATTATATTATTTTGTCCCTTTGGTGGTTCTTTTTTGATAGAAAGATTAATCTTAAATTCTAATTGGTGTTGAATTCATTATGAGAAACATTATGTTTTTTTTTGTTCCTTTGGTGGTGCTGTCCCTTTGTTTTTTGAGGAAAGATTAATTCCGAATTCTAATTCTAATTGAATTCTATGTTGGCAAAGATTCAAATGAATTCCATATTGACAAACATCATATTCTTTTGTCCATTCGGCGGTGCCTTCTTGAAAGAAATACTTTTTGAATTCTAATTTCAGTTGAATTATTTATATGAAACATTGTATACTTCTTGTCCCTTCGGTGGTGCTTATATGTTGGTCTTCTGAAGAAAAGACTAATTCTGAATTCTAATTCTAAGTGAATTCCATGCTAGGAAAGATTGTATTATTTTGCCCCTTCGGTGGTTCCAATCTCTTCATTTTAAGAAAGAACGATTAATTATGAATTCAAATAGCAATGGAATTTGTTATAGGAAACATTGCATTCTGTTATCCCTTTCGTGCTGCCTGTCCGTTGGTTTTGTGAAGAAAGACTTGTTCTTAATTCTAATTATAATTGAATTCCATGCTTTCAAATATTGTATTATTTTGTCCCTTCGATAGTGCTTTTCGTTTTGTTTTCTGAAGTAAAGACTAATTCTGAATTCTAATTCTAAGTGAATTCCATGCTAGGAAATATTGTATTATTTTGTCCCTTCGGTGGTTCCAATCTCTTGATTTTAAGAAGGAACGATTAATTCTGAATTCTAATAGCAATTCGGTGGTTCCAATATCTTGATTTTAAGAAGGAACGATTAATTCTGAATTCTAATAGCAATTTAATTTACTATGGCAAACATTGCATTCTATTATCCCTTCTAATTGTAGTTGAATTCATTATCGGAATCATTTAATTTTGTCCCTTCGGTGGTGTCTGTCCCTTTGTTTTCTAAAGAAAGTTTTATTCTGAATTCTAATTCTAATTGAATTCCATGATGGGAAAGATTGTATTATTTTGTTCCTTCGGTGGTGCCTTTCTGAAAGAAAGATTAATCCTAAATTCTAATTGGAGTTAAATTCATTATGGGAAACATTGTGATTTTTTGTCCCTTCGGTGGTGCTGTCCCTTTGTTTTTAGGGGAAAGTCTGATTCCGAATTCTAATTCTGATTGAATTCGATGTGACAAGGATTAAAATGAATTCCATGTTGACAAACATCATATTCTTTTGTCCCTTCGGTGGTGCCTTACTGAAAGAAATACTTTTTGAATTCTAATTTCAATTGAATTATTTATAGGGAACATTGTATACTTTTTGTCCTTTCGGTGGTGCTTGTATGTTGGTTTTCTGAAGAAAGAACTAATTTTGAATTCTAATTCTAAGTGAATTCCATGCTCGGAAAGATTGTATTATTTTGTCCCTTCGGTGGTTTCAATCTCTTGATTTTTCAAAAGGAACGATTAATTCTGAATTCTAATAGCAATTGAATTTATTATGGGAAACATTGCATTCTGTCATCAATTCTAATTGTAGTTGAATTCATTATGGTAAACATTTTAATTTTGTCCCTTCGGTGGTGTCTGTCCCTTTGTTTTCTAAAGAAAGGTTTATTATGAATTCTAATTGAATTCCATGATGGGAAAGATTGTTTTATTTTGTCCCTTCGGTGGTGCCTTTCTGAAAAAAAGATTAATCTTAAATTTTAATTGGTGTTGAATTCATTATGAGAAGCATTGTGTTTTTTTGTCCTTTCGGTGGTGCTGTCCCTTTGTTTTTTGAGGAAACACTAATTCCGAATTCTAATTCTAATTGAATTCTACGTTGGCAAAGATTCAAATGAATTCCATGTTGACAAACATTATATTCTTTTGTTCCTTTGGTGGTGCCTTTTTGTCCTTTCGGTGGTGCTTTTATGATGGTTTTCTGATGAAAAGACTAATTCTGATTTCTAATTCTAAGTGAATTCCATGCCAGGAAAGATTGTATTATTTTGTGCCTTCAGTGATTCCAATCTCTTTAGTTTCAGATGGAATGATTAATTCTGAATTCTAATAGTAATTGAATTTATTATGGGAAACATTCCATTCTGTTATCCCTTCTAATTGTAGTTGAATTCTTTATGGGAAACATTTTAATTTTGTCCCTTTGGTGGTGTCCGTCCCTTTGTTTTCTAAAGAAAGGTTTATTCTGAATTCTAATTCTAATTAAATTCCTTGGATGGGAAAGATTATATTATTTTATCCCTTCGGTTGTGTCGTTCTGAAAGAAAGATTAATCCTAAATTCTAATTGGTGCGAATTCATTATAAGAAACATTGTGTTTTTTTGGTTGCTTCGGTGGTGTTGTCCCTTTGTTTTTTGAGGAAAGGCTAATTCCGAATTCTAATTCTAATTGAATTCTATGTTGGCAAAGATTCAAATGAATTCCATGTTGACAAACATCATATTCTTTTGGCCCTTCGGTGTTGCCTTCCTGAAAGAAATATTTTTTGAGTTCTAATTTCAATTGAATTATTTATATGAAACATTGTATACTTCTTGTCCCTTCGATGGTGCTTGTATGTTGGTCTTTTGAAGAAAAGAATAATTCTAAATTCTAATTCTAAGTGAATTCCATGCTCGGATAGATTGTATTATTTTGCCCCTTCGGTGGTTCCAATCTCTTGATTTTAAGAAGGAATTATTAATTATGAATTCTAATAGCAATGGAATTTATTATAGGAAACATTGCATTCTGTTATCCCTTCGGTGATGCCTGTCCGTTGGTTTTGTGAAGGAAGACTTCTTCTTAATTCTAATTATAATTGAATTCCATGCTTTCGAATATTGTATTATTTTGTCCTTTCGATGGTGCTTTTCGTTTTGTTTTCTGAAGTAAAAACTAGTTCTGAATTCTAATTCTAAGTTAATTCCATGCTAGGAAAGGTTGTATTATTTTGTCCCTTCGGTGATTCCAATCTCTTGATTTTAAGAAGGAACGATTAATTTTGAATTCTAATAGCAATTGAATTTATTATGGGAAACATTGCATTCTGTTATCCCTTCTAATTGTATTTGAATTCATTATTGGAAACATTTTAATTTTGTCCCTTCGGTGGTGTCTGTCCCTTTGTTTTCTAAAGAAAGGTTTATTCTGAATTCTAAATTTAATTGAATTCCATGATGGAGAAGATTGTTTTATTTTGCCCCTTCGGTGGTGCCTTTTTGAAAGAAAGATTAATCCTAAATTCTAATTGGAGTTGAATTCATTATGAGAAACATTGTGTTTTTCTGTCCCTTGGTGTTGTCTCTGTTTTTTGAGGAAAGACTAATTCCGAATTCTAATTCACATTGAATTCTATGTTGGCAAAGATTCAAATGAATTTCATGTTGACAAACATCATATTGTTTTGTCGCTTCGATGGTGCCTTCTTAAAGAAATACTTTTTGAATTCTAATTTCAATTGAATTTTTTATAGGAAACATTGTATACTTCTTGTCCCGTCAGTGGTGCTTTTATGTTGGTTTTATGAAGAAATACTTTTTTTTTGAATTCTAATTCTAAGTGAATTCCATGCTAGGAAAGATTATATTATTGTCACTTTGATGGTTCCAATCTCTTTATTTTTAGAAGGAACGATTAATTCTGAATTCTAACAGCAATTGAATTTATTATGGGAAACATTGCATTCTGTTATCCCTTAGATGCTGCCTGTTCGTTAGTTTTATGAAGAAAGACTTGTTCTTAATTCTAATTCTAATTGAATTTCATACTTTCAAAAATTGTATTATTTTGTCTCTTCGATAGTGCTTTTCGTTTTGTTTTCTGAAGAAAAGACTAATTCTTAATTCAAATTCTAAGTGAATTCCATACTAGGAAGGATTGTATTATTTTTAACATTCGGTGATTCTAATCTCTTGATTTTCAGAAGGAACGATTAATTTTGAATTCTAGTAGCAATTGAATTTATTATGGGAAACATTGTATTATGCTATCCCTTCTAATTGTAGTTGAATTCATTATGAGAAACATTTTGATTTTGTCCCTTCGGTGGTGTCTGTCCCGTTGTTTTCTAAAGAAAGGTTTATTCTGAATTCAAATTCTAATTGAATTCCATATTGGGAAAGATTGTATTATTTTGTCCCTTCGGTGGTGTCTTTCTGAAAGAAAGATTAATTCTAAATTCTAATTGGAGTTGAATTCATTATGAGAAACATTGTGTTTTTTTTGTCCCTTCGGGGGTGCTGTACCTTTGTTTTTTGAGGAAAGACTAATTCCGAATTCTAATTCTAATTGAATTCTATGTTGACAAACATCATATTCTTTTGTCCCTTTGGTGGTGCCTTCCTGAAGTAAATACTTTTTGAATTCTAATTTCAATTGAATTATTTATGGGACACATTGCATTCTGCAATCCCTTCGGCGTTGCCTGTCCGTTGGTTTTATGAAGAAAGACTTGTTCTTAATTCTAATTCTAATTGAATTCCATGCTTTCAAAAATTATATTATTTTGTCACTTCGATGGTGCTTTTCGTTTTGTTTTCTGAAGAAAAGGTTAATTCTGAATTCTATTTCTTATTCTAATTGAATTCCATGTTTCAAAAAATCGTATTATTTTTTCTCTTCGATGGTGCTTTTCGTTTCGTTTTTTGATGAAAAGACTAATCCTGAATTCTAATTCTAAGTGAATTCCATGCTAGGAAAGATTTAATTATTTTGTCCCTTAGGTGATTCCAATCTCTTTAGTTTCAGAAGGAACGATTAATTCTGAATTCTAATAGCAATTGAATTTATTATGGAAAACCTTCCATTCTGTTATCCCTTCTAATTGTAGTTAAATTCATTATGGGAAACATTTTAATTTTGTCCCTTCGGTTGTGTCTGTCCCTTTGTTTTCTAAAGAAAGGTTTATTCTGAATTCTAATTCCAATTGAATTCCATGATGAGAAATATTATATTATTTTGTCCCTTCGGTAGTGCCTTTCTGAAAGAAAGATTAATCCTAAATTTTAATTGGTGTTGAATTCATTATGAGAAACATTAGGTTTTTTTTTGTCCCTTTGTATTTTGAGGAAAGACTAATTCCGAATTCTAATTCTAATTGAATTCTATGTTGGCAAAGATTCAAATGAATTCCATGTTGACAAACATCATATTCTTTTTTCCCTTCGGTGGTGCCTTCCTGAAGGAAATACTTTTTGAATTCTAATTTCAATTGAATTATTTATAGGAAACGTTGTATCCTTCTTGTCCCTTCGATGGTGCTTGTATATTGGTTTTTCTGAAGAAAAAACTAATTGTTTCATTATGGGAAACATTTTAATTTTGTCCTTTCGGTGGTGTCTGTCCCTTTGTTTTCTAAAGAAAGGTTTATTCTGAATTCTAATTCTAATTGAATTCCATGATGGAAAAGATTGTATTATTTTGTCCCTTCGGTGGTGCCTTTCTGAAAGAAAGATTAATCTTAAATTCTAATTGGAGTTGAAATCATTATGAGAAACATCGTGGTTTTTTGTCCCTTCAGTGGTGTTGTCTCTATGTTTTTTGAGGAATGTCTAATTTCGAATTCTAATTCTAATTGAATTTCATGTTGACAAACATCATATTCTTTTGTCCCTTCGATGGTGCCTTCCTGAAGGAAATACGTCTTGAATTCTAATTTCAATTGAATTATTTATAAGAAATATTGTATACTTGTCCCTTCTGTGGTGCTTGTATGTTGGGTTTCTGAAGAAAAGACAAATTCCGAATTCTAAATCTAAGTGAATTCCATGCTAGGAAAGATTGTATTATTTTATCCTTTCGGTGGTTCCAATCTCTTGATTTTCAGAAGGAACAATTAATTCTGAATTCTAATAGTAATTGAATATATTATGGGAAACATTGCATTTTGTTATCCCTTCGGTGCTGCCTGTCTGTTGGTTTTATGAAGAAAATTCTAATTCTAATTGAATTCCATGCTTTCAAAAATTGTATTATTTTTTCCCTTCGATGGTGCTTTTCGTTTTGTTTTCTGAAAAAAATACTAACTATGAATTCTAATTCTAAGTCAATTCCATGCTAGGAAAGGTTGTATTATTTTGTCTCTTCGGTGATTCCAATCTCTTGATTTTCAGAAGGAACGATTAATTCTGAATTCTAATAGCTATTGAATTTATTATGGGAAACATTGCATTTTGTTATCCCTTCGGTGTTACATGTCCATTGGTTTTATGAAGAAAGACTTGTTCTTAGTTGTAATTATAATCGAATTCCATGCTTTCAAAAATTGTATTATTTTGTCTCTTCGGTGGTGCTTTTCGTTTTGTTTTATGAAGAAAAGACTAATTCTGAATTCTAATTCTATGTGAATTCCATGCTAGGAAAGATTGCGTTATTTTTCCCCTTCGGTTATTCTAATCTCTTGATTTTCAGAAGGAACGATTAATTCTGAATTCTAATAGCAATTGAATTTATTATGGGAAACACTGCATTTTGTTATCCCTTCGGTGCTGCCTGTCCGTTGGTTTTTTGATGAAAGACTTATTCTTAATTCTTATTCTAATTGAATTCTATGCTTTAAAAATTATATTATTTTGTCCCTTCGATGGTGCTTTTCATTTTGATTTCTGAAGAAAAAACTAATTCTGAATTCTAATTGCAATTAAATTCATTATGGTAAGTAGTATGGTTTTTTGTCCCTTCGATGGGGCCTGCTCCTTTGGTTTTTGAAGAAAGACTAATTCAGAGTTCTAATTCTAATTGGATTCCATGCTGGCAAAGATTCAAATGAATTCCATACAGTCCGACATTGTATTATTTTATTCTTTCGTTGGTGCCTTCCTGTTGGTTTTATAAAGCAAAGATTTTTTGAATTCTAATTTCAAATATTTAGGGGACACATTGTATTCTATTGGTTCTTTCGGTGGTGCCTGTCTGTTGGTTTTTTAAAGAAAGGTTTATTCTGATTTCTAATTCTAATTGAATTCAATGCTGCGAAAGATTGTATTAGTTTGTCCCTTAGATGGTGCATTTCTGTTGGTTTCCTGAAGAAAAGATTAATTTTGAATTCTAATCGCAGTTAAATTCATTATGGGAAACATTATATTTTTTGTCCCTTCGGTCGTGCCTGTTCTTTTGTTTTATGAAGAAAGACTAATTCAAAATTCTAATTGAACACCATGATGGCAAGGATTCAAATGAATTCTATGTAGTCAAATATTGTATTATTTTGTCTATTCGGTGATGCCTTTTTAGTGGTTTTCTCAAGGAAAGACTTTTTGAATTCTAATTTCAATTGAATTATTTATGGGAAAGATTAATTCTTAATTCTAATTGCAGTTGAATTTATTATTAGAAACAAATACTATTTGCGTATTGATTATCAAAGAATGATAAACATTCTCGACTTGTTATTATTCTTTTAGGAGGGAAAGAGAAGTTTCCAAGACTCATTTGTGCTAGTTAGCACAACAATAAACAATCTAGTCATGATTGCTAATGTTATTTAGAGTTAGTAGTCAAATTTTGAGTTGATTCTTTGTTAAGGCTAAGATTTAGGATCATTAATGTTCTTGGCGTGTTTGACGTCTTAAAGCTCCCTTTGGTTTGATTAATTTGGTGACAATAGTTTTAGTTGTGTTGGTTACAGTATTTTGATTTTTTGTCTTGTTTGTAATCATTTCTGTTCTTGGTTTGTAATCATGTCTGTTCTTGGATGTTTATTGACTGATTCATTGATATATTTTGAAACTGGAAATCTAAAATCATTATATGGCTTGTAGAATGACTGATATGCAAGGGCAGTGCATCTTAGAGTCAGTCATTCTTAGGTATTTTTTTAGTGGGTGATACTTTTCGTTGGTGAATATATATATTTTTGGGGTTGATTCTCTGTGTATCTAGAAGCAATGTTTGTCATTATAGGCAAATTGACTGTGATTTGATGATATAATTTATATGTGAATATCTCTTATGCAAGCTTCAATGAAAATTCAGTGATCATGTGGCTTTTAGGATATTTCGGATTTTAGGCTCTAATAGGACTCTTGTTATCGTCATTGATACCTTTGAATGTTGGAAAAGAAGGAAAAGGAGAATTGTGCTTTAACTACATGTCCTGCCTTATGTGTCTTGACAAACTACTACTACTTATTCATTGTTTCATACTGTACTAAATGATGATAGTTGAACCTTGTTTGCCATATATCCTCTCTGTTTCTTGGACTATGATGCTCTAAAGTCCAGAAGTTATTATAGATACTTATGGTATAGTTGGGTTCTTTAAATGAGTGCTTACATGAATGATAAAATATATTTTCTTTGCATCCAATATTGTTTGCTTATTGATTATCAAAGCATGATAAGAATTATTTAGCGTTGTGATGTGCATTGTGTTAGTTCACTGTCAGCATCCAATATTGTTTGCTTATTGATTATCAAAGCATGATAAGAATTATTTAGCGTTGTGATGTGCATTGTGTTAGTTCACTGTCAAGATCCTTAATGATGACCCGCATGCATATATATATATATATATATATATATATATATATATATATATATATATATATTGTGAATTACGTCTGTTGTTTAAATGTGTGGTGAATATGAGTCTATTTACATCTGTTACTTTCGTTCCCTTGTTGCCTCGTTTTGTGATTATTCTTTGGGTTGGTAAGGGAAGTTTCCCAAGGACTCCTTTATGCTAGTTAACACACCAAGGAACAACTTAGTAATGATTTCTTAGATGTTAGCATTTAGTTTTGTGAATTATGTTTGTTGTTTAAATGTGTGGTGAATATGAGTCTATTTACATCTGTTACTTTCGTTGCCTTGTTGCCTCGTTTTGTGATTATTCTTTGGGTTGGTAAGGGAAGTTTCCCAAGGACTCCTTTATGCTAGTTAACACACCAAGGAACAACTAAGTAATGATTTCTTAGATGTTAGCATTTAGTTTTGTGATGTTAACATTTAGAGTTAGTAATCAAATTCTAAGTTGATACCTGGTTAAGGTTAGGGTCATTTTCTTGTCGGGTATGACATCTTAAAGCACCCTCGACTTTATTAAATGCGTGACTCTAGCTTTATTTGTGTTGATTACTGTTTATTTATTTTGTTATATTTTTTTGTAATGCATATTTATTTTTGGATGTTTATCTACTGATTCATTGATACAGGTAGAAAGTAAAAATCTAAAATCATAATATGGCATGTAGTAAGACTGATATGCAAGCGCGATGCATCTTAGAGTCAGTCAGTCATAGGTATTTTTTTAGTCAGTGGTGAATTTCCATTGGCAAATATATATATTTTTGAGGTTGACTCTATAGGTATCTTCAAGCAAAGTTTGTCATTGTAGGCAAATCTACTATATTTGTTATAATAGGAATTCGACTTGGTGATTAGATGATGGTAGTTTATGTGCGAAGATCTTCAATGCAAGCTATTTGGAAAATTCAGTGATCATGTGAGTTATTGAATATTTTGTTTTTTAGGCTCTAATAAGAAACTTATTATCTGCCTTGATATCTCTAAATGTTTGAAATGAAAGAAAAGGAGAATTGTGCTATGTCAACTACATGTCTTTTCTTGCGTTTCTTGACAAACCACTACTACTAGACTTATCATATGTTTAATATTACACTGAGTGATAACAATTGAACCTTATTTGCCATATATCCACTTAGTTTTGTGGAATATGATGCACTAAAGTGCATTGGTCAATATAAATACTTATGGTATAGTTGGGTTTTTTAAAATATGAGTGCTTACATTAATGATAGAATATATATTTTCTTTGCATTAAATATTGTTTGTTTATTGATTATCAAAGCATGATAATATTATTTAGCGTTGTGATGTCCCTTGTATTAGTTCACTGTCGGAATCGACAATGATGACCATCATGCATATTTTGTTTTTTCTTTTGTAAATTATGTCTGTTGTTTTAATGTGTGGTGAATAAGAGTCTGTCTATATCTGTTGCTTTTGTTGCCACGTCTTGTGATTATTATCTGGGTTAGAAAGGGAAATTTCACAAGGACTCTTCTATGCTAGTTATGAGTGCTTAGATGTTAGCATGTAGAGTTAGTAATCAAATTCTAAGTTGATCCTGTTAAGGTCAGAGTCATTACTTTTCTTGGCAGGTCTGACGTCTTAAAGGACACTCGGCTTTTTTTAGTCGATGGTTTGTTTCATTGGTGAATATATATATTTTTGGGGTTGACTCTTTATGTGTATCCAGAAGCATTGCTTGTCATTGTAGGCAAATCAGTTGTGATTTGATGATATAATTTATGAGTGAATATCTTCTATGCAAGTTACTATGAAAATTCAGTGATCATGTGAGTTCTTGGATATTTTGATTTTAGGTTCTTATAGAACTCTTGTTACCGTCAATGATATCCCTGAGTGTTGGAAAGGAAGGAAAAAGAAAATTGTGCTTTGTTAACTCCATGTCCTGCCCTCTGAGTTTTGACCAACGACTACTACTACTATACTTATTCAGTATATCATACTATACTAAATGATGACAGTTGAGCCTTATTTGCCATATATCCCCTCAGTTTAGTGGAATATGATGCTCTAAAGTCCATAAGTTATTATAGATACTTATGGTATAGTTGGGTTCTTTAAAGTATGAGTGCTTACATAAATGATAGAATATATTTTCTTTGCATCAAATATTTTTTTTCTTATTGTTCATTAAAGCATGATAAAAATTATTTAGTGTTGTGATGTGCATTTTGTCCGTTCAATGTCGAGATTCACAATGATGACCCTCATGCATATTTTCTTTTTATCTGTTGTAAATTATATCTTTTGTTTAAATGTGGTGAATATTAGTCTCTTTGCATCTATTTCTTTCGTTGCCTCGTCTTGTGTTTATCCTCTAGGTAGAAAGGGAAGTTTCCCGTTGCCTCGTCTTGTGATTATTCTCTAGGTAGAAAGGGAAGTTTCCCAAGTACTATTCTATGTTAGTTAGCACACCAAGGAACAACTTAGGCATGATTTCTTAGAGGTTAGCATTTCGAGTTAGTAATCAAATTCTAAGTTGATCCCTAGTTATGGTTAGGGTCATTAATTTTCTTGATGGGTCTGATGTCGGCTTTATTACAGTGTAACACTAGTTTTAATTTTTGTTGATATATGTAAGCGCGATGCATCTTAGAGTCGATCATTCTTATTTGTTTTTTTTGTTGGTGAATATATATTTTTTTGGGGTTGACTCAATTTATATCTTCAAGCTAAGTAGGCCATTATAGGCAAATCTACTATCCCTCTCTCGAAGACGGTTAGGACAGAGCCCCATGCTTGGGGGCGTCGAAGCAACTCTTGTGCACAGCAGACTACCCCGGAACAACACAAGAGGAGCGGAGGCAAATGCGAGCATGGTGTGATGCCCTCAGTATAGTTGAGCCAGTGCAATTAGGTCAGAGCCCTATGCTTGGTGGCGTCGAAGCAACTCTTGTGCACGACGAACTACCCCGGAACAACACAGAAGGAGTGGAGGCAAACTCGGGCATGGTGTGATGCCCTCTGTTCGTTGATGATAACACTGGTTGGAAAAAAATGCGGGCAATCGTGTGCACTAAAATGTGAACAATGTATGGCCAAAGACTGTATAAGAGGCCTACGTTGTGGGACTGAACTTCATGCTTGGGAGTGAGCCAATGGTGTCTTTAGCGGTAGCACACGTGAGGCACCAATGTGTTGACCGGTGCTGTCGTGTGAGAGACTTTTGGAACAACCTCTGTATGGTGCGTTGCCCCTTCCTCCTTTCCTTGTCCCTTCCTAGAAGACGGTTAGGACAGAGCCCCATGCTTGGGGGCAGTGAAGCAACTCTTGTGCACGACGGACTACCTTGGAATAGCACAGGAGGAGTAGAGGCAAACCCAAGCATGGTGTGATGCCCATGTGATGCGAGGTCACTTGATTGGTGTTTTGTGAAAAAATTTCTCCCCTGTTTTTAAAGTTTTTATATTACTTTTTTGTCCCTTTGTTAAGGATTGCGCGCTTAGCGGCTTAGGTGTGGCTATGTTTGGTGGTTATGCATTCTTAGCGGCTTTATATGCTTGTTGGGTTGTGGTTCATTTAGCGTAGTTGTATCCTATTGTATGTGAGGCGTGTGAGTGGTGATTGGGTTGTGCGGGTTGGCAGACTCCGTGCTTGTGCATCGAACTATTGACGCGTGCTCCATTTCAAGTTTTTCCCATGTGCTCATTTTGCTTTGTGGGTTAGTGTGTGGGTTTTGTGTTGCATACCTGCCGAAATGGAATTCAAATGTGATGTTGACCCTCTTTCTCTCTGCATCCCCAAAAGGGTTAATTATTTTTTTTACTCTAGATGGGACGATATGACTGAAGTCTTAATACCATTTCGGCCTAGATGGAACTGTATCGCTATGGAGGCCTTAGCTCCACTTAGGTAGGAATCGTATGACTGACGTCGTAGTCATGCTTTGGTAGGAATTGTATACGAGTCTTAATTCCACTTCGGTGGGAGTTGTGTGATGGATAACTCCACCTCAGTTGGAATTTTGTAGCATAAGCCTTAATTCTTTTTTGACTTTAGATAAGACTCTTTGATTGAACTCTTAATTCCACTTCGGCCTGGATGGAACTATATGGCCACGGAAGCCTTAGTTCCACTTAGGCAAAAATTGTATGACTCATGTCTTAGTCCCTCTTTTGTGATGAGACGTTTGGTTTTCCCGAGGCACCCCTCGTGAATTGTCGCATTAATGACGAAGGGACATTTGAGCTGCTCGAAGTGCCTTTTGATCTTTTCAACACTGATTGCATATTAAAGACGCAATTAATGCCACGATATGTCTACAAGGGGAGAGGCCTTTGACGGAGAAGAAAGTTTTTTGGTAGGGAAAACCTAAACTCTGAGGCTACAAAGGGAGAGTCCAGTGGGGCACAACCTTCTTTGCACGAGGTTGGCATTGCATTCATTGGTTTGCAAGGGGGTGCCCTGTAGGATCTCCAAGTATAAGCTCAAGTTGATTTCTAATAGATTTTTCGTTCCTTTAGAGTGGATGGTTAGATGTCCAAAACTTGACCAGACGATGCTGGTATCCTTTTGAAGGATGAGAGGCCATACTCTCCGACCTGTTTCTCTGACCATTTGAAAGCAAGGTTGAGATTTCTCCTTGACTCTGATGTTACGCAGATAATAAACCATTACAAAATCTGCATCTCCTAGCTTTCCTCAAATCATG
This sequence comes from Bretschneidera sinensis, assembly GCA_023935145.1. NCBI lineage: Eukaryota > Viridiplantae > Streptophyta > Magnoliopsida > Brassicales > Akaniaceae > Bretschneidera > Bretschneidera sinensis. Next base: position 4,994,674 of record CM043705.1, read on the forward strand.
TGAGGAGTGTAGTGGGTTTTGTGCTAGCCTTGGGAAAACATGTTGGGTACAGTAGTGGTGATGGGAAGGAGAAGACGAGGATGTTTAGGTGGTTCTACACCCTTAAAAAGCATACTGATAAGGGGTGATATAATTTTTACCCTGAGACTGGTAGGAAGATTGGACAACCCTACTCTGAACAAGTACTGGAAGGAAAAGTACTTTTTCATGGAAAGGCCGAAGTCTTGTGAGGTTTTGCTGGAGTGGAATTCTGAAGACATTCTTGATCAAAAGCCTCTAGTCTTGAGTCTTGAATAGCAAGCAGCGACCGATAAGGTCTTGGGTGCCACGCCCAAGATGTCTGACAAAGACTTGGCCAGTTGTTGAGGACTTATCAGCTTAGCCTTTAAAACCCTTCCTTTCCTGATGGTAGTAGATAGTGTCTTTGATGCTTTAAACACTTGCATTTTGACTTGTTTTTTAGCATATCGATCTTCTTGAGCAAGATTGCAGTATTGGTTATCAACTTTGCGGTGTGTATGAGTCGACAGGATTCGGCATGATCACACTTGAATGGAGGCAAGTTGTGGCCTTGTCGTGAATTTGAATGGTGGCTTGGTGTTGTAATCTCAACTAGTGGACCAATGAAACCAATGTTTGTATGGTTACTAGCTTGGGAGAACAGACCTTTGTGGAATATATATGGGCATGTTTCATGAGGGAGCTTTCAAGAATGGGCTAGTGGGTTTGTTCGAGAGGGTAGACTTACACATGAGACCTGGTTAGTGAACACATTGATGGTGTGTCTGCATGGGTACCATGAGGTGTGGTACTTGATCCGATTGGGATTGGATTTGGCATCTAATTCTGTGTGAGCTTTGAGGACTTTGGCCAAGAGTGTTGGTTTGGTTATTTTGGTTTTAGGTTAATGTTTTGCTTCACGAAGCATCAAAGGCCCAAGATTGATAGTAGTGTTGAGGCATGTAGATTTGTGGCTTCCTTGTGAGGAGAAAGGTTTTTATCTTGAGAGGGGAAATGGATTTCCCTAACTAAGGGTTGACTTTAAAGTGAACAAGTGGGAGGAACCCAAGGTGTTAAGAAGCAACACATTTGAGTTTGGGTTTTGAGTAAGTTCCGTTGGAAATGATTGGGTTTTCTTTGGCATAGTGTTGCCTTGAATTGTGAGTTTGAGTGAGGGAGACCCTCAAATCTAAACTTAATGTTCATTATGGTGTTCTTCAAGAGTGGAGACACTTTGAGTTTCATTTGGACTAAAGAAGGATGTCATCAGAGGACGGTTGGCTTGCAAGCCACACCTTGCAAGGTACATTTCTTCTTGTGTCCTGGTGTGGCCTAAGAGTAGGCACATTTTGAGAATTTGAGTGGACAAAAGTGGGGGTGTAGCTAGTGGGCAATTGGTTGGTGAGCCACACCTGGAGGGATGCATCCTTGCTTGCGTCTTTGTGTTGCCTAAGAGTAAGTGCATGTGCAACAAAGTTTGAGTTCTTGATTGGGAACACATTTTGAACTTTGAGTGGTAGGTTTGTCGAGCAGTTTAGATTTTGGTAATGATTAAGTGGAGCTTGAGTTGCAGTAAGCCCCATGGCTAGAGCCTGATAATTTGTTTTAGTGAGTGCACACATAAGACATCTCAAGTCCTTGAGGAAGGGATTATGAGTTTAGTGGGCATAAGGGCCTCGCTGAGGGGGCGCACCCAAGAGAAATGGTGCCCCAAGTGTGTGGTTGGCATGAGAGCTTGCTCATAGGGGTGCACCTAAGAGAAGTGGTGCCACAAGCGTGTGGTTGGCATGATGGCCTCACCTAGGGAGCACACCAAAGAGAAGTGGTGCCATAAGAGTATGGTTGGTGTAAGTGCCTAGCTCATAGGATCTAACCAAAGGGATGAGTTTTGAGGCATATAGCATTTCACTTTAGGCAAGTTAAAGGGTTACCTCGTGGTGTGGTGAAGAAAGTCGCACACCCTGTTACGATTCAAGTTTCAATTTTGAGGCATGAAATAGCGTCATCATTGGGTAATCAATGCAGTGTTTCAATTGTCTTGCGTGAAGTCTAATGTGGAACTGTGAGTTGAGCTTGTGTGCTCATGAGGACAAGGAGCTGATTTGAGCTTGAGTTAGGTGGAAACAAAAGTGTGAGTGTGCCTATTCGATCAAGTCCATAGAGACGGGCAAGAGACTAATGTGTTCATAGATTGGCACGTGTGGTGCTCCATGAATCATGGGAGGATGTCATAAAGCTTTATGTGGAAACTCAGCTCTAGTTCTTATGTTGCGTGTCGATGAGGACAGTGACAGATTGAAGTGGGAGAGAATGTCACGGTATGCACCATTTGGCATGGTTGCTACCCATGAGTTGGCCTTTGAATGGGTTGTGTGGTGATCTTTGTGACTGTTGTGCAGCAAGTGTGGCATAGTTATGGGGCAATTGTGCAGAATCTGGGTCTTAGTGGTGTGCTAGAGGGGCACAATGGCATTTCCATAAATATGTGATTTATACTCCGAAAATTAATAGGGGAATTTTGGGGAGTATCTTAAAGATGCGTGCAGCAATATGGTATGGTTGGATTTGGAAGATTGTGTAAATTATAATTATTAAAGGATTATGACAACTCAAGAGTGAGGTATGTTTGGAAATGCTCAGTATGACTTAAGACTCTATAAAGGGACAATGTGTCAGGCTCTCCGACACCCCCAATTCACACACATGGCCATGGTTAGGCATGGTTTGAGAAATGTGTGGGAATTAAGTGAGCCTCCCAAGGAAACTTTGGGGTGTGGGTTTGGGGTCATTAGAGGGTGACTCGAGCCTCTTTGAAGCAGGGAGCTTCATGGACAGTATAGGTGGCTCATATGCACTATATTGCGCTCTTCTCCAATGCTTGAGGCTTGCTCCTACGATCGCCATTGTGTGGGCTATCAGATATTAACTTGGCACTGTACGTCGAAAACAGTGTGGTTTTGTGGTGGCCATGAGACACCTGTGGGGGTATCATTGGGTATGTTGTGGGCTGTATACGTGCAGTTACAGCATCGTTCGTGCAGATTCTCGGTTATGTTGTGGGCTATCATTTGTATGTTTAACACAATGATGGGAGACATTGTGTATTAGTGGTTGAGTTGTACATTGATTATCTTTGGTTGGACCTGCAGGTTGTGCCTGCAGTTAGGTTTGAGAGTTGGTTACAGGCAATTGGATTTATGGGCGGTATGCTCTCAGTTAGGATGGTGGACTATCATTCATATGTCCAACACAAGGAAAGAGGGAATTGTGTGTGAACAGCGGATCAGTGGCAAGCACAATGAGGGGCCACATTGTTCATCTTCGGTGGGCAAATAATGTAAGAGGGATTGTAGGTCTTTAAGCTAGGAATGCACACATATGACAACTCTGACACTCTTACTAAGCAACTTGCTTTTTCTCTATCGACTTTTTCCTCTGTTGCTACTTAGACTCCTATTGCTAGTGAGAGCTGTGATCCGAAGGAATCCAAGGACTACAGGCCGAACTGGAAGGTCAAGGCTATGGACTCAACTTATGAGAATGGGAGCATGGTCCGTCAGCTTCTCATAGGTTCGGTCCTGCCTTTCAAAGCAAGGATCCTGAAATAGCTCTCACCTTACCAACTGATGGTAAAGACGTTGGATTCCTACTACACGGTGAGTTTTGAGGTTCCTACACTTGTTAAAGTGTTTGTTCATCTTCACTCTTGATGTGCTCCTACTACAAGGTGATCTAATTCAAGTTTGCTTATCCTTTCTCAACGACTCACTCTAGTCCTTGACAAACATTGTTTATGGACTTTAAGAGAGTGAGGAGAGTTACAAGGAGCAGTTGGAAGACAACAGGAAATGGCTAGAGATCCCTAGGAGTCAGAGCAACCAACTGAAGGCTGAGAAGATGGAGTTGCAAACTTCCTTGCCTGTGGCGAGGGATAACTATCACACTACCGGGGAGGAGGTTGAGCAACTAAAAGCTGAGGTCTCCAAACTCCAGGAGGTGGAGAACAAATTCAGGGTGAAATGAACCGTCTCGAGCAGGTGGAGTGAGAACTGAGGGCCGAACTAGATCGCCTTCGTGGGGTGGATGGAGAACTAAAAGCCAAGATAAACAAGGTTGGGCCTTCTACCTTGAAAAACTTCCGCAACTAGGCCTTCAAGAATGAACTACTGAAGGAACGATATTACATTGTGGGGTTCGATGCGACCAAGGCAGTTGGGGCCAAACATTGGTCGGATTTGAACTGGGTGAGTTTGGAGATCCCAGAAGATCCTAAGGGATAGGCAGGAGCTAGAAATGAGGTGGTCGAGATCAAGACTGAAGAGGAAAGGAATGCAGAGCAGTAGTCATAGATTTAGGATTGCTTTTTCTTTTCCCATAATTTTGGCCTTGAAGCCAACAATTTGTAAATGAATTTTAGATGACTGAAAAATGTTTATTTTTTTACATCAGAGCCTTTACATTTTACTACTTCTGTCGAGTAGGGTTTACAAGATTTTTTTACAAGTGTTGAGACTTTGGTATTTGAACTTTGATCTTGATTCCTCTATCTCGGCTGAGTTGAGCAGTGAGTCTAGGTTGGAGTTCTATCAAGTGTGGGACTTCGATCGCTAACTTCGGCTTTTTTAAGACTTTCATTTCAAGTGAATTAAGTGAAAATTTTTAAGTGGGTTTTATCCAAGTGTCGGACTTGGTCTTTCACATTGGGTTGCGATCTCCAATTTTTTCACGTATCTCTATGGTGCTTCGATTTTGGATTGATTCTATCTTCAGTGTTTCCCTTTCACCTTATTTAGAGAGTTCCTAAGTGTAGTGATGAGTTGAACAACTTGATCTACCCTGAGAAGAGATGCAAAGCCAAATCTGTACTGTTTCCTTGAGGGCAAGTGGGAAAGTTCAGCCTAGATCTTCTGTGAATGTCCATGAATGAGCATTTGCACATACATTTCAACTGCTTAAAGCCCTCGGTTTCTTTTGGGCCCTCGGCTTCTCCTTTAAACTCAAGCTAACTTAAGCTTCGGAGCGCCTTCGGAGGTCTCCCCCTCCCCTCCTTCTGAGGGTCCTCAGTTCACCCCTGTTACCTGTGCAGGACCAAACCACGTCCTCACCCAGGCCACGTCAGCACCAACAGTTAGTGGCATCAACAGATTGGCGCCGTCCGTGGGAAACCACAATCTCTCGCTACGGTGAGAGCGAAGAAGTAAAAAGAACTTATCTGTCATGATGCTGCCAAGAAACAGTGTCAGAAGAATCGACAAGGAAGCCCCAGCAGCATGCTTGGCTCCTATCCAAGGCGACGCTCGCAGTCACCAATCCAGACCTAGGTTCCCAACAATCACCGAGCACGCCACCTGCCAGAGAGCAGCGCCCTCACCTTTTCGGAGTCGACTCTCCTAATTACGAGGAAGATGGTGCCCACCTCTAGGCTCCGGTGACTCAAGCTCAGTTCCAGGAGCTCTCCAAGATGATAGCCAACTTAGCGGTTCAAGTACAGGGAAGAGGTCAATAACCTTTCTTCCCTCCTCACCAAGCTCTAGAGCAAGCCGAATCATCCAACAAAGACGACCCAACCTATAACTAGCCCCACACAGAGAAGACTTCAGAGAGCCTCTTTAACATCATCCAGCAGCGAGAGGAGAGGCTTTGAGCCTACATCTCACAGTTCAATACAGTAACATGAGATATTCCTGACCTTGACCCAAATATCCAGGTAATGGCATTCAAAAATGGATTGAAGTCTGGCATCTTTAGCTCTAAACTGACTCGGCGCCCACCCAGCGACATGAACGAGATCTTGGCCCGAGCTGAAAAATATATGCTGGTAGAGGATGACCAAGCCTTCAGAAAGGAGAGAGAAAGGGAAGCTGAGAAGAAGAGGAAGGATCTTGACCCCTAGAGAGGGACAGTCAAGAGACCCCACCAAGAGAACAGGTATAGACCCCACCCTCGAGCTGACAGCTTCACTCCACTCAATACCAACATCCTCATGCACCTCCAAGATAAGTCCGTCCTCCAGTGGCCACCTAGGAAGCCGCATCTCGGAGGTGATCAGAGGCGATGGTGCCGGTTCCACAAGAACTATGGTCATGACACCGAGGAATGTCATGACCTGAAAGAGTATATTGAAGCTCTTATCAACCGGGGGTACTTAAAGGAATTTATCGATCCCCGAAGAAGGGATGAGCCCGCACAGCTGAGAAGAGATGTCGGACATCCTTATTGCCAACTGGAGTGGAGGGACCCGCAAAGGAACCCTAGGGTTGAACAAGAAGGGCCCAGTCAGAAGAAGCAAGAGGTGGCCACGACCACCCGCATCATCAAGACAATTTGCAGGGGCCGACCGAGGGAAGTAGTTCGGGGCAGAGCAGTAGAGCATACGCCTGGGTCGTAGTCTACTTCAGCGGCCCCCACAAGAAAAGAAGAACAGAGCTGGTGATCTCTTTCATAGAGGATGATTTAGAGGATATACAGACTCCTCACGACGACGCAGTGGTAGTCTTTCTTTTGGTTGCCAACTACGAAGTGCGACGGGTCCTGATTGATAATGGAAGCTCAACGGACATATTGTTCCATGATGCTTACCAGTGCATGAAGCTGAAGAATGGACATCTAAAGCCAGCCACGGCCCCCCTCTATGGTTTCGACGGTTCTCCAGTGTTCGTCGAGGGGAGCATAGTCCTCCTAATGATCGCAGGAACAGCGCTAAAGACCTCCACAGTGTAGACTACCTTCCTGGTAGTCAAGCAGCCCTCCTCCTGCAATATGATCATCGTTCGACCCACCCTCAACAAACTGAAGGCCGTTGTTTCCACCTATCATCTAAAGGTCAAATTTCTCACCAATGAAGGTGTAGGAGTGATTAGAGGGATCAAAAAATCTCCCATGCCTGTTACCTGAATGCTATTAGAGAAGGGAAGAAGACAGAGACCCTGCTCCTTGAAGTAGAGGATCTCAGGGATGAGATGAGAACACCTAGGGGGCGACCTGTAGAGGAATTAACCTCCGTACCACTCGGAGAAGACCCCGTCAGAACCGTCCAAATAAGTGCAAACCTCCCCGAAGAGCACAGAAATGAGTTTCTCTCCCTGCTCCGGAAGAACAGAGACTTGTTCGCCTGGTCAGCCTCAGACATGCCGGGGATCAACCTTGGAACTATTGAGTATCGCTTGAATGTGGACCCCAGGTACAAGCTGGTCATTCAGAAGAAGAAGACCTTTGCCCCTGAGTGCTAGGTGGCTATCAACACTGAAGTGGATAAGCTATTAGAAGTCGGTTTTATCAGGGAGGCAAGGTACCCTGAGTGGGTGTCTAATGTGGTGATGGTTCGCAAGGCCAACGACGAGTGGCGTATTTGCATTAACTGCACCAATTTGAATAAAGCCTACCCAAAGGACAGCTTCCCCCTTCCTCAGATTGACCAGATGGTAGACGCTACCTCAGGGCATGAACTTCTCTCTTTCATGGATGCATACTTCGGCTACAATCAAATCTTCATGCATAGGCCAGACCAGGACAAGACCGCCTTCGTCACTGACCGAGGCTTGTACTGTTACAATGTCATGCCATTCGGGCTCAAGAACGCCGAGGCTATCTATCAGAGGCTGGTAGACAAGATCTTCAAGGAGCAGATAGGGAGGAATATAGAGGTTTATGTGGATGATATGCTGATCAAAAGTGCCAAAACCCGGAACTATTGCTCCGACCTAGAAGAGGCATTCAGAGTATTGTGCCAGCATAATATGAGATTGAATCCATCCAAATGTGCATTCGGGGTAACCAGAGGGAAATTCCTAGGGTTCATGGTCACTCAGAGAGGAATAGAAGTCAATATGGAGAAGATAAAGGCCATCCTCAATATGACCCCTCCCAAGTCTGTGAAAGAAGTCCAGAGGCTCACCGGCAGAGTCGCGGCTGAACCGTTTCATGTCCAAATCTGGGGAAAGGTGCCTTCCTTTCTTTAAGGCCATCAAGAAGGCGAAAAACTTCTCCTAGTCTGAGAGTTGCCAGGAAGCTTTTGAAGATTTAAAAAAGTATTTAAGTTCGCCACCATTCCTAACCAAGTCGCTCCCAAGTGAGGAGCTTTTCCTTTATTTGTCAGTTGGGGAGAGCACTGTGGCCTCTGTCCTGGTACGAGAAGAAGCAGGCGTCTAGAAGCCCATCTACTATGTTAGTAGAATTCTCTATGAGGCCAAGACAAGATACCCTCCTATCGAAAAGATGGCCTACGCCCTTGTAGTGGCTGCACGGAAGGTCAGACCTTATTTTCAAGCACACACCATCATCCTCCTGACAGATCAACTCTTAATGCAAGTCTTACATAACCCAAGTGTTTCCGGGAGAATGGTGAAGTGGGCAGTAGAGCTGGGAGAGTTTGACATCTGCTACCGGCCCCGACAAGCGATCAAGGGTCAGGCCCTAGCTGACTTCATTGTGGAGACAACTCTGTTCATAGACCCGGACAAATCCGCAGCGTCCGTGCCCAATAGAGCCTCTCAGAATGGACCCTCTATGTAGATGGATCCTCAAATTCACTAGAAAGCGGGGCAGGGCTCATCCTCTGTAGTCTAGAAGGCTTTACGATTAAGTATGCCTTGAGGTTCAGGTTTAAGACCTCCAACAACAAAGCAGAGTACGAAGCTCTCCTAGTCGGTCTAAGGTTGGCCAAAACATTGGCCGTCAAGGTTCTGGATGTGTTCAGCGACTCTCATTTGGTGGTGAGTTAGGTAATGGGAGAGTTCGAGGCCAGGGGGAAAAGCTCGCTTAATATCTCCAAAAGGTGAAGGAGTTAGCCGCTATGTTCAAGACGTTTCGGATAACTCAGATCCCTCGGGCAGGAAACTCCAAAGCAGATGCCCTGGTCAACCTGGCCTCTTCCCAGCACCTGAAGACCAACAGAGCCGTCTACTAGGAAACTCTCTCAGCACCAAGTATAGATGAGGCTTCAGTCCTGCTAGTAGAAGAGGGACCCACATGGATAGATCCAATCCTCCGGTATTTAAAAGATGGCATGGTACCCGAGCAGAAGGATCAAGCTAGGAAGCTAATCTACTGTGCCTCGCGTTACACCCTCATGGAAGGGCAACTGTATAAAAGGGCTCTGACCATGCCTTACCTGCAATGCCTCGAGCTAAGGGGGCCGACTATGCTCTCTAAGAGGTCCACGAAGGAATATACGAGAATTACCTAGGAGCTCGGGCCTTAGCTTTCAAAGTTCTCCGCTAAGGGTACTACTGGCCCACAATAAAGGACGATGCATCAGACTTAGTCAAGAAATGTGAGAACTGCCAACGGTGGTCTCCGATATCGCACCGCCCTGCTAACCCTCTTGTCTCCATCACCAGTCCCCTCCCTTTCGTCATGTAGGGGATGGACATCCTTGGCCCGTTCCCAATGGCTACTGGGCAGAAGAAGCACCTCATTGTGGCAATTGATTACTTCACCAAGTGGGTCGAGGCAGAGCCAATAGCCAGCATCACGGATTACCAAACCCGAAACTTTGTCTGGATATCAATAGTATGTCGGTTCGGAATCTCTCGGGTGTTGATCACCGATAACGAAAAATAGTTTGATAGCTCTCGGTTCAAGACATTCTGTGATAACTTCCGCATTGAGCATAGGTTCTTGTCCGTTGGGTATCCAAAGGCCAATGGCCAGGCTGAAGTAACCAACAAGACGCTTCTCCAAGGAATCAGAAGAAGACTTGATGAGCCAGATAAACAATGAGCTGACGAGCTCTCCAATATCCTTTGGGCCTATCGGATGACAGTACAAACGCCAACAGGAGAAACTACCTTCTTCATGGCATATGGATCAGAGGTCGTCATCCTTTTTGAAATTGGGGTCCCCTCAATGCGAGTATAATGCTTTGAACCAAGAAATAATGAGGAAGGGTTAAGAATGAACGCGGATCTGGTTGAAGGAGCTCGGGATAAAGCCCAAATCCGCCTAGTTACTTACCAGCAGATGGCTGCTCGATACTATAACTCCCGGGTTCAGCCCAAAGACTTCAAGCTGCATGACCTCGTCCTCCAGAAGAGTGAAGTGTACCGTCTTCACCACACGGGGAAGTTAGTCTCGAATTAGGAAGGCCCTTGCCAGATCCGAAGGGTTTGTCGGGTTGGCACCTATGAACTCGAGGATATGGATGACAATCCTATCCCCCGCACTTGGAACGCGGAGAATCTCCAAAAATTTTATCAGTAAAATGTAAAAACAAAAATTTAATAAAGATGAAAGTTTGAACTCCATAAATTTTCTTAAGTTAAAGAGGGAGTACAAAGGTAGGGCACTATCGACCCCAGATACAAAACAGGTCTATTCTAGGGAAAGAGGATGTGCAGGATATAAGGTGTTCCAGTCCTTAATGGTTACAATGCGTTTTGGGGAGCCAATGGGCTTCGCCAGGAACAAAGCCGTGCGGCCTTGCGGGCCCAAAGTGGACAATATTGTAACTGTTCTGGACCGGGCCCTTACAGATGGTATCAGAGCCGGACCCTCGACACAGTTGGCGGGTTATGGCCGCACAGCGGGGACGCTGTGCCCCAGAGAGGGAGGTACCATGTTGAGACGCTGGGGGCCCCAAGGTGGGTTGAAACTTGGCGGGCATGTGTGCTGCGAGTTTATCCCACATCGACTAGAGGGAAAGAGGATGTGCAGGATATAAGGTGTTCCGGTCCTTAATGGTTACAACGCGTTTTGGGGAGCCAGTGGGCTTCGCTAGGAACAAAGCCGTGCGGGCCTGTGGGCCCAAAGCGGATAATATTGTAACTGTTCTGGACCGGGCCCTTACAGACGCCCCCGTAGGAGGAGTGAGCGCAACTGGGTCTACTCGTTCTTTAGGAGCCGGAGGCCTCGGGGGACTACCCGCTGGAATTGGACTCGTGGATGGGACTTTGGCCTTTTTCTTCTGCCAAAAACTGCCAGCTTTCGCGGCCCTCTTCTTTTCGCGAGCCAGACGCCTAGCCATCGCCTTCATCTCTATGTCTGCATGAAAAAGAGAAGCATTAAAGACTTGAAAAAAAAAGAGTAAAGTTTCAATGAACTAGTAAACTAGTGGCTACTATACTCGAGGCTCGGGGGAAGGCTGGGAGGACACAGGCCGCGCCTGTGGAGTTCTTCGTTATCTCCGAGCACCTCGATATCCAGGGGCGCGGCCAGCATCGCCCTCAACGTCTCCTACTCACGAGGCAAGAGGTGTGGCTTTTTGCATTTACTGACACGCTCCATACTCCAATTGAGAGGGACATCGAAGCTCTCAGCGCTCTGAACAAAGAAAAAGCCTTCCTTCCACCTCTTTATGGAGGAAGGCTTTTCCTTCAGTATGTTCTTCCCTCGTCTCCAGCTAACAATGACCCATCCTGAATGACCAAGCTGGGCTAGCTGAAAATGAGCCTTGAATACGTTGATATTCATCACCCCTCCAACCTTTTGGCACACGGCGATGAATGCCAGGATCAGCCGGATCGAATTAGGCACCAGCTGGCTTAGAGCGATGCCAAAGTATCTAATTATCAGGCAGAGGAACGGGTGGAGAGGAAGCCTGAGCCCAGCCTTAAGCTGATGTTCATAGACACACAACTCATAACGCACCTAGCTCGACAGGGCATCGCAGGCCATCTCCCCACCCTCGGGGGCCCTCATATGAAACTCCAGAGGGATCTTATATTTGACCCTCGTCCTCATGAGGTTAGCTTCCTCCACTACGCTCGGAATGGAATTCTCTTTGAACGTCCATTCCTCCCTCTTAGTGTCTAGGGCGTTATCTTTAATAACCATTGACACCCGGACATCCCCCTCTCCAGATGTTTCTGCCTCCTCGCTCTCTCCTCCGTCTCCCTCATACGGCACGAAGGCCTGGCTTTCTCCCCTAGGAGCCACCTCCTGAGAAGAGACTCCATCACTAGAAGAAACACCCATCGCTTCCTCCAACTCCCTAGACAGAGCTCCGCTGCTATCACTACCACCAGACATCTTACTCACCTAGAAAGAAAAAGCTTTTGAGGAAGACTCTTAACAATGCCGAGCGCTCTCAGACTCCCTAGCTAAACCAATACTCTCAAGATCTCTAAAAAATGCAAAGTGAAGATTGAAGAAGGGGGGAACCCGCTTATATAGAGGTTGTGGCAGCAGAAACGAGAAACGTTAATCCGCGCGTCAGATGAAAGGACGCGCCCCCTGCTGTTCCCCAGGCGCCTTTTCAAGTCCCTAAGGTGCTAGGTGTCGCTAAAGCACGCCTTCTGCTGTAGCTAACGCGCCACTATTTCTTGTCAGCCGCCATCGCGTGTCACGCCTACTGAAAGGAAAACCTAGTAGGCCCAGAATGGACAGAAAAGCCCACGTGCGCAAGAAGGAGGAAGCTACGCGAACATGAATTCTCTAAGTCTTGATCACTCAGCCGTATTCTCCAAAGTCCGAGCCATGCTCAACACTCGGCCGTATTCTCCAAAGTCCGAGCGTATGAGCTGCGTTGCATACGCTCGGTCGTGTTTTCTCCAAGGATTCTCCAAAGTCCGAGCCTTGCCCAACGCTCGGCCGTATTCTCCCAAGTCCGAGCGTATGAGCTGCGTTGCATACGCTCGACCGTGTTTTCTCTAAGGATTCTCCAAAGTCCGAGCCTTGCCCAACGCTCAACCGTATTCTCCCAAGTCCGAGCGTATGAGCTGCGTTGCATACGCTCGACCGTGTTTTCTCCAAGGATTCTCCAAAGTCTGAGCCTCACCAACGCTCGGCCGTATTCTCCCAAGTCCGAGTGTATGAGCTGTGTTACATACGCTCGGCCATGTTTTCTCCAAGAATTCTCCAAGATCCGAGCCTTGCCTAACGCTCGACTAAGTTCTCCAAAAAGTCCGAGCCTTGTTTAACGCTCGGCCCAGTCCTTCAAGAAGTCCGAGTGCATGAACTGCGCTGCATACACTCGACTAAGTTCTCCAAAGTCCGAGCGTTTAAGCTACGCTGCAAATGCTCGACCTCATTCTCCAAGGTTCGGATGTTTTACAAACACTCTGCCAAGGCCACTCCTAGTACAAGCATTAGAGACTTATCTCAAATTTCGCCAAAATCAATATCAATTCATTCATACAAGTGTAAAAGGCAAGGATATCATGCGAAGACAAAAATTGAAAGAAAATATATTTTATTAATCCAAAGGATTACAACTAATGACCTCGAAGTACAAAGGGAAAACTGAAACACCAAGCTTTTTAGGCAGTCCAGTACACGAGCTGTCCCAACCCCTTTGCCTTCTTTGGGGCACCCTTCTGCCTGAAACTGAAAGCGCTCACCTATCAGGAACAGCTCCAGGCCCAGAGGGATTTCTTCAGCCGCTCTCTTCTTCTTCGTTTCCAACAAGCTCGGAACCTAAGAAGCCCACCATCCAGAAACACGGCCTTAACCTCGACCTTCCTCCTGGCTTTAAATGAACCAGTGGTACTCCTTTGAGGCTAGCCACCACCCTCTTCTTCTTCTGTTCCAAGGCCTAAAGAAGCCCCTGGCACGAGGAACCTCCGCCATTCCTACTCGGAATTTGGAAGAGGTCCTTGCCCCCACTCGGAATCTGAAAGAGGTCCTGATCTCCGTTTAAAGTCAATAAGGGGTCCATATTCGTTGAACCACGATCCTCCTCTAGAGTGATCTCGTCCTCCTCTTTGGCTTCCATAAATCCCTCAAGAGACTACTGACTCCCCTCCCTCCCAAGATCACCACCCTCGGAATTATCTAAGTCAATGACCCCTCTGATAGGAAGTAAGGTCGTATCTCTCTCTTAATCTCTTCAGAAACTGAACTCGTTTCTGCTTAAAACAAAAGATGTCAGAGACCTCCTTTTTATAAGAAGGGAAAACACATTCAACGAGAGGAATAAATGCAAAAAACCGAAAAATAGGAGACTTTACGGTTTCGAGACGACTTTTCACCTCCCGAGAAGTAACGGTCCGGCTCCTAAGGATGGTTGTTCAAACGAAAGCCTGACTTTACGGTTTCAAGATGATTTTTCGCTTCTCCAAACAACCCTTTGCCTCCCGAAAGTGACGGTCCGGCTCCCACGCACGTTATTAGTCCCGTTAAAAGCCCGTCCCACGAAATACTTCCTCAAGCACATAAATGTACTCAAGGAAGTGGGGGGCTTGTGATATGACCCAAAATACTCCTGGCCCAACAAAATACTCCAAGCCCAACAGAATACTCCAGTCCAAGTAAAACCTAATGAAAGGCCCAACTAACTCTCCGGCCCAAATGAACTTCAGGCCCGACAGAATGCTCCAACCCAATAAGAGGCCAAACTAATTCTCCAGCCCAATAAGCATTCTGGCCCAGTAGCCTCTCTAGCCCTGAAAAGCGGACTAATGTACTCTCCGGCCCAGGAAAATCTACAGACTTGTAAGGGATTGCCTAGTAAACCTACGCTTGGACCTCCCCTGCAGCCACCCTACGACTGCCCGCGCCTGCAGCCGCTACGTGCCTCCTACGGCCGCCTTACGACCTGCAGCAGCCCTACAGCGCCCCCTACCTGAGCTTGTAATCATACCCTCTCCACCGGCGGACGACTATAAATGTTCCAAGGTATGAACTTCACCAATTCATTCACATATCTGCACATACACTTCAACTGCTTAAAGCCCTCGGTTTCTTTTGGGCCCTCGGCTTCTCCTTTAAACTCAAGCTAACTTAAGTTTCGGAGCGCCCTCGGAGGTCTCCCCCTCCCCTTCTTCCAAGGGTCCTCAGTTCACCCCTGTTACCTGTACAGGACCAAGCCACGTCCTCACTCAGGCCACGTCAGCACCAACAATTAGCGGCATCAACAGAAACATTGCTGTGCAACCTAAGCAAATGTAAATGACAGAAAAGGAAGAACCAGGAGTTCAAAATTCATCACAATTAAAGTAATGGAAAAAAAGCTCACCAAAAAAGCGATAACATCGTACACCAACCAAAATCCCATCTTTTGCAAACTTTTTGTACCTAGCATAATAATCAGTACGACTGGTTGTCGAACTTTTCTTGTCTGTCACTTCGGCAAATTTGACTAGCAAAACATTGTCATCTCCCAGAACCCTTTGTAAGTGAGTTGTAGCGTTGCTTGGACAAGGTCCCTGCAATAAAGATAATGGAAATGATAAACATATTTAATGTACAATAAGTAACATAACAACTGTCAATAGATTTGGCACATCTTTTATCATCACAGAAGATGTATATGCATATGCATACACATAAACAAGTAGACATATGAACCTTGAACCTGCAATTACCATCTGGAGAAACATGGCAAGAGACTGCAAGACGAGAGAAAGAGGGAAGGAGAGGAAGAGGTTAAGTCCAATAATGCATTTGAAGCAAGGAAGAGCAACGGAACTGTGAAAGACCCAATAATGCTAGACATCAATTTAGCATGATCACATATTCTATCTTCTTCTAACTTTTCAGTTAAGTCAAAAATATTATAATCCTATGAAAAAATTTCTAATTAGATGTCGGTCAATCCAATTATTGATTAACCCATTTAGTTCAAAGTTGTTTAAAAGTTTGCACTCAGAATGATAATAGGAAATAAAAAAACAATTCTAAACCATGGAAACAGGAAATTATTCGATTTGTGCTCATGGAATATAAAAATATAAACCAATGCAACAAGATGCTTCATCAGAGAATATGTGAAATCGCGGTATCTTTAGACTCTTTACCCGTATCTATTTCACATTGTATCTTTAATATTTTAAAAAATGAACTTCTCAAACTACAACAAATATGGCAACCACCACTATAGGTGAGAAAATACAGAACATAATATACACACCCTTCTTCTTTCTTCCTGCCTGATACAACGATGGCCCAACGTATTCCAAACTTCAGACTCAAACCTATCAATTCTTAAATCTCGTAGCTTTCTAATCTCATCTGCAGGTTTATTAACCTCTTCCAAGGACTTGCTGTATTTATGAGGGAAAAAACATAAAACAACACTTTTAACCTGGATTGCCCATAAAGCAAAAACAGTGAAGGACAGCCTAGGCAAACTTACTCCCCAGTGTAACGTAGTAGGAGAAAGGCCTTTGGAAATTCAAGTTCCCCCAAGGCCACCACCAGGGGACTATATGCTGTTCCGATTGCTCTCTCTGACTTCATGAGCTCTTGCATATATTGGTGAGTGAATAACAGCAGTACCTAAGCTAACAGAGAATGACAAATTTGATGTTAGTATGAAAGAGTGTTCAGTGTTGATTCGTAGCGAATAATGAGCACAGTGAACTATAACAGGACGATAATTTCTTTTCTTTGTGGTGGGGTGGGTGAGCACAGGTCATGAGGCATTTTACATGAGGCCAAACAGAGCCATGGTACTTTCAAAAAAAAATTATGGGAGCAATCACATAAATTTAGACATGCATTTTCAGAAACATAATGAGTAAAAGAAAAACAGAAAACCTATAAAAGATTAGTGCTTTAATTGCTTAAAACACAAATTTAAGCATTCAAATCAAATTATCTAACTGGGAAATTTACTGATGCAGTTTGAGGAAGATAATGAACAAACAAAAAGTACATATATGATAGTATATTTGATATAGTATGTTTTAGTTGCTTAAAAACACAAACATTGATGATCAAATGATCAAAAGATGCGTTTTAATTGCTTAAAAAGACAAAAAAAAAATGGAAATATAAGAAAACTTCTTAGCACACAGTTTGGCGTGGTGATTGGAGATTGCTTTCTACTTAAAAACCAGAACCCACAAAACCTAGAAAGAAAAAAGAAAAAGAGACCAAAATTTCAAGAAATTCAAAGAAGAAACGGAGAGTGACTAACCTTGAGGGCTGGGCATAAGACGGGTGGGCGCGGTGATTGATTTCGTAAGGGAGGGTTCTGGGGAGAAGCTGTGAGGTCGTTACGGACGCATCTTATTAACCCGTCGAGACTGATCCGTACCTTTTGATTCACGACTTTAACGAGAGTATGGACGGCGACATCTTCGCCGGCGGAAGCCAGCAGCAGCCTAGTTTCCGGTTTTATAGGGGGCAAATTCTCGTCAGTGTAAATCCTTGTCAACAATTCTTCTACAGATTGTGGAAGTTGAGCTTCCGATTGTTGCGTGCCACAACTGTAAGCATTAAATTGATGCTTATTTAAAAAAAAAAATTTAAAAATTTATCAAATTGATCAAATCTTATTAAATAACAATTAAACATCAATTAAATGATATTTTGATTTAATTTGGTTAAATTTTGATAAAGTTAAAAAGTAAACCCCAACTTTAAATATTCAAACATCATTCATGTATGCTCTGATCGACCTTGAGATTGTGGGGATGAATATTTAACAATGATGGCTATGAGATTGAAGATGTGATTAATTAAGAAAGAAATTAAGTTTTCTTGAGTTAAACCAAGATGAGGACTTTTGACTCAAATTTCCCAAAAATTTCTTCATCAGACAACAATTTTGGCAAATTGTTATTAAGACCGAAGAATAGTGGGGTGAATTGAAGAGATAGAGAAGGAGTGGGAGAAAAAAAATTTGTGTGAGAGACAAAGTACACAGTGATGAAGATAGAATCAGAATAACAAAAGAAATGAAGTCTGGCTCAATTGATTACCAATTGCTCTGTATATTCATATATGTAGATGAGTACAGAGTAGTTTAAATTCCATTATTTGGATATATACAAGAATTCAAATACTAACAGAACACTAACAGAATATAAATCTACAGTGATTCACTAGATAACTATAGCAACAACTAGATAACAGCTGTAATAGATTTATCTTGATGAGATGCTGATTTATCGGAGCTGATATGTCTAACATCTCCCTTCAAGGTGATGGGAAGATCTCGAACCATCAGCTTGTCACGAAGGAGCAAAAATCTGGCTGAAGTGAGACCCTTTGTAAAAATGTCTGAAGGTTGAGCTGTTGTCGAGATGTAATCTGCGTGTATATCTTTGTTAAACATCTCCTCCCTGATAAAATGATAGTCGACCTCGATATGTTTGGTACGGGCATGAAATACTGGATTAGAAGATAGAGCCAAAGCACCAAGATTATCTACCCATAGGCAGGGAGCATTGGTTAGTGGTATGTGCAGTTCTTGAAAGAGCATGCGAAGCCAATAGAGTTCAGCCACAGTGAAAGCCATAGACCTGTATTCCGCTTCTGTGCTTGATCGTGCTACAACAGGTTGCTTCTTGGCTGACCAAGAAATAAGGTAGGGACCAAGATATATACAATAACCTGATGTGGACTTCCTGTCATCAGGAGACCCTGCCCAATCAGAATCACAAAAACCATTAAGTTGTAAGGAGCCCTTGCTGAAGTTGAGACCAAGCTGTAAGGTGCCCTTTAGATACCGTAACACTCTCTTAGCTGCTACTAGATGGTCAGTGGTTGGGCAATGTAAGAATTGACATAACTGGTTCACACTGAAGGATATGTCAGGTCTGGTAAGAGTGAGATACTGTAAAGCTCCAACCAAAGTTCTATATTCAGTAGGATCATTGAGGGGATCCCCTGAAAATTTATAAAGTTTTGAACCTGAGGTGCAAGGTGTGGAAGCTGGTTTAGCACCAACCATCCTTGTGCGATTCAATAGATCAGTAGCATACTTTCCTTGACTGAGATGGAGGCCTTCTGATGTTTTGGTGACCTGAATTCCCAAAAAATAAAAGAGGGGACCAAGGTCTTTGACAGCAAACTCAGCACTAAGTTGAGTAATAAGATGATCAATGGAAGAAGAGGAATTACTTGCAACTATGATGTCATCAACATAAATAAGCACATAAACAGAAATGTGATTCAAATGGAATGTAAAAAGAGATGTATCAACTGTGGAGCCAGTGAACCCGAGAGCAAGTAAGGCTTGTGACAATCTCAAAAACCAAGCTCTAGGAGCTTGTTTGAGTCCATAGATGGACTTATGTAATCTGCACACATGATCAGAGAGATAAGGATCCTCAAACCCTTTAGGTTGCTCCATATAAACCTCCTCTTCAAGAAAACCATGTAAAAAGGCATTAGAGATGTCAAGTTGCTTGATAAACCAGTCATGATCAACAGCTAATGCTAGTACCAATCTAATTGTGGCTGGTTTAATAACAGGGCTAAACATCTCATTAAAGTCCACCCTATCAATTTTATCAAATCCTTTAACCACTAATCTGGCCTTGTAACGATCAATACTCCCATCTGATTTTTGTTTGAGCTTAAACACCCAATTATTCCTGACAACTTGCTTAAGGCGAGGTCGTGGACATAAAGTCCAAGTTTTGTTGGCTATGAGGGCATTGTATTCAGTAGATCGATTATAGTGGGAAGGCTTGCCTTGCTGAGTGGGATATTTGGGTTTCTTGCCATGGTTAAACTTTGGTTTGTTTGTGAAGAAAGCAAACTGAGTTCCATCATTGGGAAGGGTCTTGTTTTGAGATTCAAGTAATTGCTCATAATTGAGCAATTCAGTTTGAAAATCATCAAATGAAATTGGTTTGTCTCGGGTGGTAAAATTAAGAGATGTGATGAAAGGATTATAAATGGAATTAAGGCCCCCGATGACATAGGAGATCAAGTCTTCCTCATCAACAGGTTTACCTGCTACTGTGAGCTGATCAGACCAATTTTTGGCAAGGATCAAGTAATCAGAGCAGGTTTTAGTGCCCTGCTGCAATGTTTGGAGTTGTCTTTTGAGGTGGGAAATGCGAGATCTGGACTGAGGAGCAAATCTGCTAGCCAATGTATTCCAGACCATTTTGGATGTTGTCAATCCATAGACTGTGGAGAGGTTCTTCTCACTGAGAGTGGCATTTAACCAGGCCAAGACAAATTGATCTTTCTTCTGCCAAACCAAGTAATCTGGGTTGAGATTAGAAGTAGATTTCCCAGTGGAATCAAGAAGATATTGAGAGGGACAGATTTCTGACCCATCAACAATGCTTAGTAAGTCATGGCTTCTAAGCACAGGAATGAATTGGGTAGTCCAATTCAGATAATTGGTTCCATCTAGTTTGACAGAAACCAAAGAGGTAATGTTTGGGATAACAAAAGAGGGATTGGATGAGGCCATATAGGATCAAGTTGCGTGAGCAATTAAACAACTCTGATACCAAGTCAGAATAACAAAAGAAATGAAGTCTGGCTCAATTGATTACCAGTTGCTCTGTATATTCATATATATAGATGAGTATAGAGTAGTTTAAATTCCATTATTTGGATATATACAAGAATTCAAATACTAACAGAACACTAACAGAATATAAATCTGCAGTGATTCACTAGATAACTATAGCAACAACTAGATAACAGCTGTAACAGATTTATCTTGATGAGATGCTGATTTATCGGAGCTGATATGTCTAACAGATAGAATAGATTCGAATAAGTGATCAGTTTCAATGGCCTTTGAAGAGACGACAAAGAGGAGAAAAGCTCAAATGACGATGTTTGATTTAATTTGAGTAAATTTGTCCCTCATGTTTCGATTTTGTTTTATTTACATTCTTAAGATTTTAATTGTTTCAATTAAATATCTCACTTTTAACATTATCCAAAGTTACATCTTTCTTTGATTTAAGTTATTAAAATTCTTCACAATTTATGCATATGAACATCAATTAAAATATTTTCGCCACATGAGATCCTAAGTGGCAATTGAAGGACTAACGGCAGGAAACTAATGTGTCAATACAAACATCATCTAATTATGCAGTTTCAATATAATCTACAATTTCTCAACACAAAACTCAAGCCAAATAAACTAATTATGATGTTTCATACAATCTGCATTTTCATAACCTCTTGCAGCCAAGATAAACATGCAGCCAGGCAATAATTATCCAACCATAACATCCTATAACCTAGATAAACTAATCTTGCAATTTTATACATTCTGCAATTTATGTTCCTGTTCAAGCAAACATTCTATCAATGTCAAAATATATATTGTTTTAACCATCAGTTCTACAACAACCTCAACTGTCAAAGTTAAAATATATATTGTGGCAATGTCAAAACACATTGTGCAAAATACCCAATATCTAATTATGTTTAACTATTCCACAATATACACAAAATATGAGTAAGATGGACTCGGACGGTAAAACGAGAAAAACGGTGATTGCCTCTCTTTATTGTTGCTATTACTGTTAGTGTTTTCTTTGCTTTGATGGTATCAAATCTCGAGTGAAAGCATGAAAACAAATAAACAGATAGGGTTCGATGACGAGAGATCTCAATGAAATCTCATGTGTGCTCGCGATTTCTACTAGAAAGATTCAAAACAACATCATCGACAGAGGCGAAACCAGTAGCCAGATTTTTGCCACAAAGCTGGTCTCGGAGGCCGTGGTGGCGCACTCGCTAGCCTTCTTTGTCTTCTTTTTTTCTAAAGAATTTGAAACAGTTGTTGAGCTATAGAGATAATAAGATAGAATAAAGTTATAGAACAAAGAGAAAAAATATCTGAGAGAGAAAGGACAATACAACTGTGTTTGTAGTTTGCACTATGGAATTTGGATTTACTTTACTGCTAGTGGATCACAGCTGTCCTTGCACTTTGAAATTTGGATTTACATGTGACGGTGAGCATCACCTATGCATATAGAGTCGTATAGTACAATAAAATTTTAGTAAATTAATGTCCCTTGCTATATGTCAATCAATGGGTTGCTTAATTTTTTTTATCTTTTAATAAAATTAATTTTCTAAAGAAAGTATAATTATATTTATATTTTATTTAGTTATTATTTTATTCAAAACGCCTCAACATTTCAAAATACTTACGTCCCAATGCCTTGAGGCTTGCACCTCGCCTCAGTTGGACAAATCATCTTGCCCAATGTCCTAGCCTTTGAAAACACTGCTTGTAAAATAATATGAATGAAGAACGTTAAAGAAGGAACTTAATTATATTAAATTGAAACTTTGAGCATTTATTTGTGTTGGGATTTTACTTTTAAAATTCACGTACTCAAATTTTAGACAAAAATACAACCACAATAATTAAATAGGTAAATAAAATAAAGAGGAAGAACACCAAGAATTGATGTAATTCGACAACTTATTTGCCTACATCTACCAACAAACCAGCAGCTTTATTAATCTTCAATTACAATTTTAGGAAAAGCAAAGTTGTCAAACTCTTACCTCAAAATCTCAATACAACAAAAGCTCTTAACATAACTCTAGTTGTAAGTGTTATCTCTACTTGACAACCCAAAACTCCAATACACCAAAGCTCTCATCTTAACTCTAGTAGTAAACCCCTCTAGTTTACAATGTATATGAGAATTATGAGTGTGCCTCAAATCTTCTTTGAGACCGCCTTTATATTGAGGAGGTTTTCCTAATTCTAATAGGAAAAGAATAACAATAATGAAAACAACTTCTTCTACTACTAGGACAATCAATATCCAATAGAAAATTACTATCACTCTTATTAGAACAAACAACTATAAAATAGGAAATAACTTTTCCCAAACCAACTATAACATTGGTTCAAATTTTTCACTTCATCATCAAATTTGACTTTCTTCTTTGGTTGGTGCAATCGTTCCTTTTGGTCTTCCCATCTCATCTGCTTACTCTTCAAAGCAATCATCCTCTCATTCAACACGTGCAAGCTTTCTTCGTTCACGGTATTTGTCATCACTACCTTTGAAGCATCAAGAACTTGCATCTCATCATCCTCATTAACCTTTCCATAATCACTCTACTTCATTTTACTCAACTCCTATAAGTCCTTCATTGTGGCCTTACTTAGCAATTGTGTGTGTTCCTCTTCCAGGTAGGTATTTGTATTTTAGTCTATGGTTTTCATTGTACTATTTAGCATCTTCTTGATGCCTATTAATAATATTTTTGGTTGTTTTTCAAAAAAATAATGTGTGGAACTGCATGGTTTGTTTCTTATATTGGAGAAGTTCTTACCTAGCATTGGTCCATGAAAGATACATGGTACAATATTTCATCTCGCTATTGAATGATATGAGAAGATAGAGAAAAACATATATTTTGTTTTCATTCAATGATAAGATGGAGCCTTGTGCCATGTATCTTTCATGAACCCGGGCTTGACAAATTTTTTTCTTTTTGCAGTGAGTTTTATTGAATGTAAAATTATATTGGATGGTGGACCTGATATTGTACAAAGTATATTGTAGAGGATGATAGGTCAAACATATGTTTTCCAGATAAAACTAAATGATTACAACAAAAAGAAAGGGAGTACAAAGTTCACAGTTGCAAGGGTTTATGATTTTGACCTTCCGCATGAATGCCATCATCTATTGGGATTTATAAGAGAGGTAAAAAAGTTAATAGAATTTCTTTAAGGTAATTTTAATTTTAATATCTCAATTATCTAACAAACAACCACGAGAAGCTCGGCAACGATGACCAGTATTGCTGCCACGACCTCGGCAACGATCTCGATAGCCTGAACGACCCCTGCCGCGACCACGAGAAGCTCCAGAGATGGTGGTGGTGGTAAGTGCTATGGGAGGGTCAGAAAACTGAGAGGTGACCTGAATATGCTTCAAGCGTTGTTCTTGAAGGAACAGCTTGGTACGCCAACTGTCAAACTTAAGGGTGATGTTGAAGAAAGGATGGTAACAGTGGATTTGGGTAAATAAATATTTTTTAAAATTGATGGACAATATGTGATTTAAGGGATATATAGAGATAGAGATATAGGACAGATAGTTTAGAGATAAGAAATAGATTGAGAATGGAGAGAAACAGTTGAGAAGTAAGAATATTAGATGAGAATAAGTAAAGAAGAAGAAGAGAGAAGCAATAAAGAGAACATACAAAAAATAGACTAGTAAAGAAGAGAGAACAATGGGAGAAGAAACATAATAAGGAGAGAACAGAGAGATAGGTTAAGTCTCATAGGTATGTGTAACGACCCATCCCAGGTTGGCCACCCTTGAGATGGTGTCATCACTTTTTGAAATCCTAGCACGACACATATATGCAACAATATAAAAACATCAACTGAATTATCTACATGCATAAATCCTCAACCCTCAACAGGAGAGTTACATCATTTAGATCCCAACTGAACAGTATATACAATATATTATGCATGAATATTTACAATTTTTTTTCTTTCTCATTAGTCTGAGGATGTAGACCATGTGGCTTACAGAAAATGATTTAGACTAAATCTTTGCTCACAATTCTATATGTCTTGCCCACTACCTGAAATCATTGTATAATGAGGAGTGAGATTCACAAGCTCAACGAATTAGATTTACTAGAAGTATTCGATTATATACTTCCAGTCACATCTTATAATTCAATTACTTATAATAATTTTTCGATATTCATTTATCTCTTTCCTCAAATAATTCACTAACAATATTCTGTAATCACTACTCAATCTCATAATTCCCCCATTACACAATTTCTTCTTAAGTTACTCATAAGACATATCAATCTTTCAATCATATATTTAATCATCTCTAAATTCTCAATTCAACATCATCATTTACGTCATTATGAGGTTCACAACATATAATCAATCACTCAGACAATTCTCATCATATCATACTTCTATATTTCCTTCTCATCATATTTGTTTCTCTGTGAGACTCATTCATCTATAAATAAATTTACACTAAAAAATAACACTTTAGTATCTCAAGCAATAACAATCAATATTTAAAGCAAATGCAATGCGTGAATTTAAATTTTATTATTATTTGGGAACGTCTTCCCTTATGTCGACATGTTTTAGCTTAGACCGACTCCCCTCCCGGTTCTTTTATTTTCATTTAGACCGGTTACCTTCCTGATTCTTTTATTTCGTGCATATGCATATGAATAATGATATAAAATATGCATATGAACAATAATATAGAAACAATCATGTATTCAAACATTCAAATTAGCTATCCCGATTATTCTCAAATTATTATTTGAAAATTTCTACTAAATTCCTCTCCTCATAAATTATATCAAATCATCAACCATAGCTCGTCAAGAATTTCACTTATCGCATTTATTTTTAAATCGACTCATTATTCCAATATTATTATTTCTCATAAAATATTTCTCTACACATCCATTATTCCTATCATACCTAATAACTAACTTTCATTTATTACCAAATCATAAGTTAATGATTTATTCAAATATTATCACCATATATTTCATATTTGTCTTGATTACTTAAAGTAAATCTAACTCACCACGTAGCACTTAGAGCTACCCGTGGATCACCTCCTTGTCTTTCCTGCTCATTTCAACAATTTTACTCGATTGCTGATCGTCAACACCTGACATAATATTTATATTAAAATTTCTAATTTATTCTTCAATTCTTCCATAATTCATACCCTTTCAAAATTTCCACATTGAATTCCGAGAAATTTTATGTATGCTAAATTTAAAAAATAAAATTCATGTTGTTATTTTTTGTTTTTCTAAGAGTTTTCCGTGACTCTCTATAAAATTCTTCCATAAACTCCGTCAAAATGTTACTTTTTCAACTTTTCTTTCAGTCCCCAAGTGTTTAAAGAAATATAGTAGTTTGTATTGAAGAAAGAAGAAAACCAAACAAGATTTAGTAAGTAATAAATTAAATAAAATAAAACTATATATATATATATATATATATATATATATATATATATATATATCCAAAACAACAGTCAAGTGTTGCCCCCCCCCTTTTTTCCTTCTTAACCTTCCATATTGTCCTGGATGTTTTTTTTTCTTCAAAATAATTATTTTATTCAAATAATAAACATTTAATGTATATAGTATTTTATTTTAATTCTATATCCTATTTATCAAATTACTTCTTTACCCATACTTTAAGAACACGGGTATTACAATTCTACCCACTTTATAAAAATTTCATCCCCGAAATTTCCTTACCTAACTCAAGAAACAATTGTGAATAATATTTCTTCATAGTTGCCTAATGCTCTCATGTAATTGCTTCAACATATTTATTCCGTCACATAACTTGAATTAATGGAATTACTTTATTGCACAAGACTTGTTCTTTTCTGTCTAAATTTCTCATTGGTACTTGTATAAAAGTCAAACCTTCCTTAATTTCTACAGTTTAGCTTGAAATATTATGAGATTCATTATGTAAACATTTTCTCAAAAATGAAACATGAAACACATTGTGTAACTGCTTCAACATTGGAGGCAATTCCAGGCTATGCGCGACTAGTCCAACTTTCTCAATAACCTCATAGGGTCCCACACATCTCGGACTCAACTTTTCTTTCCTGTTTAAATCTCAATACACCTTTTCATGAAGATATTTTTAAATATACCCAACCACCTGTTTGAAACTCAAGAGGTCTTCTCCTATTATCAACATAGCTATTCGGTCTACTCTGTGCTACTTTAAGGTTTTTTCTAACCAGTTTGATCCTTTCAGTTGTTAACTCAATAATTTATTGACCAAATATATTTCTCTCTCCCATTTCTTCCCAACATATAGGAGTTCTACCCCTCCTACCATACAATATCTCAATCGGTGCCATTCCATTACTAAATTGATGTTGATTATTATAAGCAGATTCCATCAATGGCAATTAAGCATCCCAACTTACTGAGAAACTCATCACATTTGCCCTTAACATATCTTTTAGTACTCTAATAATCATTTTTGTCTGCTCAACTGTTTGAGAATGAAAAGTTGTACTAAACTGCAACTGTGTACATATGGCTTTCTGAAAGCCTCTCCAAAACCAAGATGTAAATCTAGCATCTCTAAATGATACTATGCTCAATAGTACTCCATACCACCTCATAATCTCAGCTACATACAGTTCAACCAACTTTTTAGGATTCCAATTAGTTTTAATTGGAAGAAATTGAAATGACTTAAAATTTTTTATCTACTATCACTTGCATTATATCGTAAACTTTCTAAGTATGGGAAAATCCAAAAACAAAACCCGTACTCAAATTTTTTTATGGTCATTCGAGTGCATGAAAAGGCTATAGTGAGCCTCCCAGATGTTTGTTCTCTGACTTCACTTGCTGCCAAATCAAATATCTCGAAATATATTAAGCTACATCCCTCTTCAATTCTGACCACTAGTAAATCTGTCTCAATCCTCTATACATCTTATTGTTATTAGGTTGCATCGGACATGCATCATTATGTGCTTCTCTCAATATCTCCTTTCTCAACTCCACGTCATTGGGAACACGAATCCTATGTTCCAATACCAAAATATCATCATTTCAAATTTTGAACTCATATTTCTTTCTACTAAGCACTTCCTGTGTAATCTTTTCTATCTTTTCATCTCCACCTTGCATCTCTAACAAGCATTTTACAATGGATGATTGTACAACCATGTTGTTAACAATGATCTTTTATCACTGATATTCAATTTCATTCTTATCTCTCTTAAATCTATTATCAATTTCACATCATGGCTCTCAATAGTAGTTAATCTTCCGGTAGATTTTCTACTCAATGCATTAGCTACAACATTCACTTTCCCTAGATGGTAATGTATCGTACAATTATAATTACAAATTAACTCCATCCAACGCCTCTATCTCAATTTCAACCCTCTCTAGGTATTTAAGTATATCAAACTCTTGTAATCAATGAATATTTCACAAGTGGCTCTATATAGATGATGTCTCCAAATCTTTAAAGTGAACACTATGGCAGCCAACTCTAAGTTCTGGGTAGAGTAATTTCTCTCATGATTCCTCAATTGCCTAAAAGCATATGCCATTACCTTCCCATGTTGCATCAACACATATCTCAACTCTTGATGGGATGCATCAATATACACTACAAATCCTTCATCACCAGAAGGAAGCACCAATACTGGAGTTGTAGTCAATTTCTCCTTTAGTAATTGGAGACTTTTCTCACACTTCCCAGACACAAATCTCACCTCTTTCCGGGTCAATTTAGTCAATAGTACTACAATAATAGAAAATTTCTGAAAGAATCTTCTATAATAACCAACTAACCTCAAGAAGATTCTAATCTCAGTCACATTAGTTGGTCTCTCCCAACTTAACATTACCTCTACCTTTTGTGGAGCAACTGTTATGCCATTTACAGATATTGCACGCCCCAAGAAAGTTATCTTATTAACCAAAATTCAAATTTAGAAAATTATAGCATACAATCTCTCTTTCATCAAAATCTCCAGCACAATTTCTAAATGTTTTACACGCTCTTCCTTAGTCTTAGAGTACATCAAGATGTTATCAATGAACACAACCAAAACTTATCAATAAATGGTTTAAATGTTTTATTCATCAAGTCCATGAATGTTACTGGAACATTAGTCAACCCAAATGGCATCACCAGAAACTTATGACTATGACGTGTCCTAAAAGCAGTTTTAAACATGTCTCATTCTTTTATTCTCAAATGGGTGATAACCTAATCTCAGGTCTATACCTTTGCTCTTTGCAACTTCTTAAATAAATCTTCTATCCTGAGTAAAGGATATTTGTTCTTAATGGTTATCCTATTCAACTATTTGTAGTCTACACATAATCTCATCGTTCCATCTTTCTTTTTCACAAACAACATAGGGTTCCCCAAACACATTAGGTTTGATAACTTGTTTATCTAACAATTCTTAAAGTTCAACTCTCTCAACTCAGCTGGTGTCATTCTATAAGGTGCTATATATATGTGTGTGTGTGTGTGTGTTGAGCACAAAATCACAGATATAGGAAAATAAATCTCCTTACTGGGAGACAATCTAAACAACTCTTCACGAAACACATCAGGAAAATCTTAGTGTGTTGAACCCAAAATCACATCTATAGGAAAAACTCTTCAAGAAACACATCAGCAAAATAAGATAGTTCGAGAGTATCTTACATTCTCCCAAAAACTAAATTCCTATTGTTTTAGTATTTTGAACACCACATTTTTCTTACAACAAACAACCCAAACATGATATGCTGTCAACCAATTCATTCCCAAAATCAAATGAAAATCTATCATATTTAAAGGTAGTAAATCAACTTCAAATTCTTTATCACTAATACGAATCATACAACCCTTGTAAACATTTATGATTATCACTCTATCTCTAGTGGGAATTTCAGCAATACCATTATGCATCAAAGGACTAATACATGCATCAATAAACTTCATAAATACATTGGATGCAAAAGAATGGGTTGCACCAGGATTAATCAACATTGATATGTCCACCTTTTCTATATATAAGGCACCTTAAATTAGAACAATTTTGGGATAAATATCTTATTGAATTACATCTATAACACGTTCTAGTATTTTTATCACGTTATCACATCCTCTAGGTAGTACACTCCCACCTTTACTATAACTTCTAGTTCCCATAACATATCTCTCAAATCTAGGGGTCCTACCAATATTACTTTGAGCTACCAAAGTAACAGATCCTGCTTGCCTCTGACTCTGTACTACAGTTCCTTGTGACAAGGAACGCTCTATCTGGAGTGTTCTCTCACCCTGTACACTTATACTACCACTACCTCTAAACCTTCATATCTAATCCTCTTTAACCACTCTTTCTCTTTCCCTTAAACTCCATAAGATCTTTCCAAATCTGAAGTGCTATATCAACTAACTTAACAAAATTCATATACCTCATGTAAGATAGTTCGATCAAATCTTAAAACATAGTTCATCTTTGAACCTCTTACACTTCTTTTCCTCTATGTTTACCATTTCTGGTACAACCATTGACAAGACTACAAATCTACTATCATACTGAGCCACAATCAACATGTTTTTACCTCAAATAAATGAAATCTCTCTTCTGTTGGGCTCTGAAAATATGAGCAATACTTATAAAAGAACAAGCCTCTTTAAACTTATTCCAAGTTAAGGGTCTATCAACATATACACTTACCCTGGGAAGAGTATCCTCCCACCATTCTGAAGCTTCTATTTTTAACTTAAATGAAGCAAAGGTGACCCTCTGCCTGATAGTCACTGGTAAAGTACCAAATAATCTCTCTAAATTTTTCACCCATAGCTCAAATTCAAAAGGATTCATAGATCCTTTAAGCAACCAAACATTCAACTTAATATATCTAACAAAACAATCTCTTTGCATCTCGTGCATAAACTCACCCTTCTCTTTTGAATGTTTATCATTACTGGATTTATAGCAACCTTAGGCACTGCTCTAGCCTATTTATCAAGTCTATGCTATAGATTATCAACTCTATCAACTGTTGCATCCATTTTTTCAAGAGCATGTGCAAGAGCTTATCTTAGCTCATCTATTTCAACTTCAGATTCTCTCACACCTCTACTATTATTAATTATACTGTCAACAGGTTCCCTTCTAGGAACCACAAATTCAGACTCAACCTCGACTTGTCAAAATATTGGGGACCTACCACGCCCTCTCAAATCAACAATTCTAACTCTAGCTCTAGCACGTCCACGTGTCATCCTCAGACTTTTCATTATAATATAATTTATTTTAATCATCCACTTTCTTACTTTTTATGCAGTCTACATAATCATAAAACCTAATGCTCTGATACCAAAATTGTAATGACCCATCCCGAGTTGGCCACCCCTAAGATGGTGTAGTCAATTTTTGAAATCCCAGCACGACATATATATGCAACAATATAAAAACATCAACTAAATAAATCCTCAACCCTCAACAGGGGAGTCACATTATTCAGATCTCAACTGAACAGTATATATAATATGTTATGCACAAATATTTACAATTATTTTTTTTCTTTCTCATTAGTCTGAGGATATTGACCACGTGGCTTATAAAAAATGATTTAGTCTGAATCTCTGCTCACAATTCTATTTGTCCTGCATACTACCTGAAATCATTGTACAATGAGGAATGAGCTTCACAAGCTCAGTGAATTAAATTTACTAGAAGTATTCAATTATATACTCCTAGTTACATCTTATAATTCAATTACTTTTAATAATCTTCCGATATTTATTCATCTCTTTCCTCTAATAATTCACTAACTATATTCTGTAATCAGTACTCAGTTTTCTAATTCCCCTATTACACAATATCTTCTTAAGTAACTCATCAAACATATCAATATTTCAATCATATATTTAATCATCTCTAAATTCTCAATACAACATCATCATTTACCTTGTTATGAGGTTCACAACATATAATCAATCACTCAGACAAGTCTCATAAGATCATATTTCTATATTTCCTTCTCATCATATTTGTCTCTCTGTGAGACTCATTCATCTATCAATAAATTTACACTAGAAAATAACACTTTAGCATCTCAAGCAATAACAATTAATATTTAAAGCAAACATAATGTGTGAATTTAAATGTTATTATTATTTGGGAACATCTTCTCATATGTCGACATGTTTTAGCTTAGACCGGCTGCCTTCCCGGTTCTTTCATTCTCATTTAGACCGGCTGCTTTTCTGGTTCTTTTATTTTCATTTAGACTGATTGCCTTCCTGGTTCTTTTATTTCATGCATATGTATATGAATAATGATATGAGATATGTATATGAACAATAATATAGAAACAATCGTGTATTTAAACATTCAAATTAGCTATCCCGATTATTCTCAAATTATTATTTAAAAATTTTCACTAAATTCATTTCCTCATAAATCATATCAAATCGTCAACCATAGCTCGTCAAGATCCACTAAATTCATCTCCTCATAAATCATATCAAATCATCAACTATAGTTCGTCAAGAATTTCACTCATTATTCCAATAATATTTTTTTTCATAAAATAATTCTTTACACATCCATTATTCATATCATACCTATCAACCAACTTTCATCTATCACCAAATCATAAGTTAATGATTTATTCAAATACTATCACTATATATTTCATATTTATCTTAGTTACTTAAAGTAAATCTAACTCACCACATAGCACTTGAAGCTACCTGTGGATCACCTCTTTGCCTTTCCTGCTCTTTTCAACATTTTCACTCGATTGTTGATCGTCAACACTTGACATAATATTTATATTAAAATTTCTAATTTATTTTTCAATTCTTCCATAATTCATACCCTTTGAAAATTCCCACATCGAATTTTGGGAAACTTCATGTATGCTAAATTTAAAAAATAAAATTCATGTTATTACTTTTTATTTTTCTGAGAGCTTTCTGTGACTCTCTGTAAAATTCTCCCGTAAACTCCTTCAAAATTTTACTCTTTCAACTTTTCTTTCAGTCCCCAAGTGTTTAAAGAAATAGAGTAGTTTGTATTGAAGAAAAAAGAAAAAAGAAAAACAAACAGGATTTGGTAAGTAATAAATTAAATAAACTAAAACTATATATATATATATATATATATATATATATATATATATATATATATATATATAAAGAAAACAACAGTCAACACCATTTGGTGCCACGAATACTCGTTGCTGTTGCATGTTAGACAGCCAACACTTGTTTTTTTTTTTCCTTCCATGCTTTTCTGGACGTTTTTTTTTTCAAAATAATTATTTTATTCAAATAATAAACATTTCATGTATATATTATTTTATTTTAATTCCATATCGTATTTATCGAATTACTTTTTTTTCTATATTTTAAGAACACATGTATTACAGTATGCAAATAATCCAAGCCCTTCAAAATCTGCTTTAACCATTTCTTCAATGCCTTCATGGAAGCATACCTATGCTTTTTCCTATACTCTCTCAAATTCCCAAAAGTACAAACTTCTGTTATGAAATTCAACGTGTTATCTTCCTCGTCGCACCACACATAGTGTAAAGAAATAATGTTCTTGTTTGTTAAGCTTCTTAGCAATCGAACCTCGACGTAAAACCGTTCGATCATCGCCGGATCATCAGAAAAATTCCTAAGTTTCACTTGGTTCCATGCAACTTCTATCTCTTCTTCTTGATCGAAGGCACAATAAACTTTTTTTACTGCACCGGACCCTAGCAATTCACTGTAACGACCATACCTTCTGGTGGGAACAACCTCAACAAAAGGCTCTGAATACTTGTCGGATGGATCAGGGTTAACACTAGGCACCATAAAACACGAAATCTAACGAAAAAGAATGGATGAAATTGCTTCAGAGAGACGCTGAAAAACTTTATCTACAGTAAAAAAGATATGCGTAAGAGAGTATACCTTTAATCTTTATTGTAAAAAAAATGTTTATAATATTTAAAAATATAATTAAATTTATGTGACATAATTCTTTATATATTGCGATCACAAAAATAATGAATTTGATTGTTTCTTAATTGAATTATGGGATTCTACAAGATTTTTTTTTTTCTATATTTGAATATTTATGTTTATTCAATTTATCGATTACAATTATCGGTTTGAGTTCTAATAATTATGTTCATTTTGATTTCTTTTTTACTTATTTAATGAATCTTGCATCGCTACTATAGATAAGATAAACTTAAGTTTTTAAAATTACAAAATGTAATAGAATGCATCTATCCCGAGCATTTGTATAGGATCACAACATCATAATAATATTTTATTTAAATATTTAATTATGTACCAAGTAATTTTATTTATAATCGTTTATGTATTTGTTTTTATGAACAAAAAATTCCAAAGCATTTGCATGAGTTCAAAACTAGCATATATATATATATATATATATGATTCTATTGCTAAAATAATGGATTTTTTCCCTTAAATTATGGAATTACAGTTATAGATAAGATAAAATATGACTTAATGTTGTGTGAAGTATAACATCTCAATCTTTTGTGCATCCTTCCTAAGAGATGTTCTTTTTCTTTTAATTTTATATGGTCTGATCAAATAAATAAAGGTAAAGCTAATAAGAACATTTGTTTTGGATTATTTGGCCAAAACTCAATTTGTTAGAACGTAAAAGGAATGTCTTCAAATTAATTAAATTTCCTAATACTGCAGAAAATAAAATGATGGATGGCCTATTAAATTAATTACCATAAACTACACTACAGAGAAGCTGCACAACTCATAATTATTATCATGTACTCCGATAAAATTGGAGGTTTTGTTAGTAAAAGTGGATTAGCGAAGATGTAAGGATAGGATAAACTTAAAAGATTCAAATCGGAATGGTCAATAAATAGCATCGAAAAGGACGGACAGACTGGGAATCACATAATTACCTGTAGCGTGCCACTTCAACTCTATAAATAGAGGGCACACAGTGACTCCTGAGCTCACTTATCTTTTAGTGTTTTAAATAATTAGTACGTAGAACACTTTTGATTGAGAGAGTAATTAGTAGAAGTAGAGGGATGGAGAAGGGATTTGGTTTTTTAATAGTGATTACTTTGATGGTAATGATGATTAACTCATCAAGAGCAGTAAGAATTCTGGAGATTAATGAGCAATTCAGGAGAAACCTGCTAGCCAATTCTCTTGGCAACACTCCTCCCATGGGGTAATTTCTCTCTCTTTAATATTTATTTTTAAAATAGCAAAATTCAGTTTTTATTTTTATTTTTATATAATTTTGAAAGACTTGTGGTTCCTTGGTTGTAGGTGGAATAGTTGGAATCATTTCTACTGCCAAATTGATGAGAATACAATCAAAGAAACTGGTGAGTTTAATGGGCAGATTCGTACCAGATGCATTTCTAAATCAAAATTTCCAGATTAAAGCTGTAATATTATAGCTTACTGATCATTTAATACTCTGTAGTCTTCTGACTTAATAGTTAATATTTAGTACTTGAATAATCCTTCCTACTTGGTTTGGCAGCTGATGCTCTGGTTTCCACTGGTCTTTCTAAGCTTGGGTATACCTTTGTGAACATAGGTCTGTTGCCACCAAAATCTGCATTCTCTCTTTTATGATCCATTTTCTTTGCTTCACAATATTGTCAAAAATGGGTAAATGTAAATCTAATCAAATAATATCTTTCTTTGTTAGACGATTGCTGGGCTGAAATAGCTCGTGATGATAAGGTATTTTTCTTTTCATTAACTCTAAGTTAACGTCTTGTTGAAATCTTTTTTAATGCTTAACCATTAATTAGGAGAAATAAAAAGTTGAGTGGCACTAATAAGTACCGAATTTCAATAATAATTTCAGGGTAATCTGGTGGCTAAGAATTCAACATTTCCATCTGGCATTAAAGCTCTAGCAGACTATGTTCACAGCAAAGGTCTTAAGCTTGGAATATACTCAGATGCAGGGTATAACATGAAGTTTATGCTTTATAATCATTGTTCTTTCTCAAGAAATTCTGCATTTAAGCTGATGGATGCATCTTTTAACAATCCGCGCAGGTATTTTACTTGCAGTAAGAGCATGCCTGGTTCCCTTGGGCATGAGGAACAAGATGCTAAAACATTTGCTTCATGGGTATGAATTCCAGTGATAATTTTTCCGTGTGGGATCTGAATCTTATTATTGGCTGCCAAATAATGAGATTAAGTCTTTGAGTGTTATTTAACAAAAGCTTGAGACTTTGTTTGCAGGGCATTGATTATTTGAAGTATGACAACTGTTATACTGATGACTCAAAGCCAATAGTTAGGTAATGGACTCGTTTATATTACCAATTTGTTGTGTTTTTTTTTTGCTATCTCTACACTTAGAGAACCCAAATTTTAGCTATCTAAATATAAAATGCTCCGATATTGTTCTTCATGTAGATACCCTGTAATGACCCGGGCTCTAATGAAGACTGGTCGCCCAATCTTCTTCTCGCTATGTGAATGGTAATCCTTTTAAGCTTTTGACTTTTTAAGCTCTCTAACAGAGTGATCAATTTCTTAGAGATTTTACATATGTTATATCTTTATCAGGGGAGATATGCACCCTGCTTTATGGGGTGGAAAAGTAGGAAATAGCTGGAGAACAACTGGTGACATAGCTGATACATGGGAAAGGTAAAATTTAAGCATTTGATTATTATAGACCTTAACTGATACAAAATTATAAATTGTAATTGTTTCCTCTTTGGCAGCATGATGTCTAGAGCAGACATGAATGAAATTTATGCTGAGCATGCAAGGCCTGGTGGTTGGAATGGTAGAATTCTTAAATAATTACAATTATATCTACAACCATTATATAAATGATTCTAACCAAAATTGTTTATTTAATGTGTATGCGTGCTGTGTTTTGATCAGATCCTGACATGCTTGAGGTGGGAAATGGAGGGATGACAAAAGATGAATACATAGTCCACTTTAGTATATGGGCCATTTCCAAGGTAATTTAGGCTAATATAATCCCTGTTTATATGAACGCATTTTTGGGCAATCTTACATGTAAGTGGGTTTTTCAGGCACCTCTTCTACTTGGGTGCGATATGAGGAATGTCACAAAAGAAACAATGGACATCATTGCCAACGAGGAGGTCATTGCTGTTAACCAAGGTATTACATCTACCTTTTTCATAAAATTCTACTTTTCCCATTTTCAATTAAACAAAATAGAAACCTTATTACTAACTTCATTTGGTTAATATGTCACAGATCCACTTGGTGTGCAAGCGAAAAAGGTTAGGATGGAAGGCGATCCTGAGGTAAATTTGCGGAGAAATTTTTTTCCTCATACTTAAATGGTATGCTTCCTTCATAGTTTACAGAGAAAATCGTGATTTTTGTTTGTGTTTGAATAGATTTGGGCAGGCCCTCTTTCTGGTAACAGAGTCGTTGTAGTCCTTCTCAACCGAGGTCCTGTGCGCTTATCCATAACAGCCAACTGGGAAGACATTGGGATCCCTCTCAACAGTGTTGTTGAAGCAAGAGATCTTTGGGAGGTATTATTGTTTGCAATACAAGTCTTGATATATTTTTGCCCATTTTCAGTGCTGCTGCTGTTCCATTTGTATGGAGCAGTTTTCTTCGTGGCTCATTCTTTTGGTGGTGCAACTGATAATGTACCTTGTAATGCATATCTTTTCGATGCAGCACAAGACACTGAAGACACAATTTGTTGGGAACCTGACAGCTACCGTTAATTATCATGGCTGCAAGATGTATGTGTTGAAGCCTATTTTGTAAGAGCAATACACCATTCGTATTGTGGTAGTTTAATTTAGGAAAGAGGATATTTATTATTTTTGAAAATGTATTTTAGGAAAATTAGATTTAGGTAATTAAATAGTTATTAGGATTTGATTTATTTTTTTATTTAAATAATATTTAGTGCCTATATAAGAGCACTGGTATTAAGATGGTAAGAGAGATCTTAATTATGAATTGAATAAAAGATTATGGTATCTTTTGATATCTTGCCCTGTCTTTTCTAATATTTGCTTCCTTATCTCTGTCTTCATCTACCTGATCTAATTTCTTTATATATTCATGAAATCTTGATAGCTTGCCGGTGAATATTTTATTATAAATTTAGAAAAGAAAGGCTTCTAAAAAAGAGCTAGAGAATGTTTATTTAAAATTAATAGTTAGTGAAGACATGAGTTCCAATTTAAAATTAGTATTTAGAGTAGACATCATGAGTGCAATGAAACTATAGATTGAAAATATGATTCCAAAGATGCCCCTTTCAAGAGATTATTTTTTTTTTCTCTTTAATTTCTATACATTGACGGTAAAGAATATTGAACTTGAGTCTCTTACACGGAATCCAGAGATAATCACTAGGTTGGTCAAGAGACCCGAGACTGCTTTTGAGAGAGTTGAGCAAGCTCTAACTAATAGTATTTTTTTCATTTATGCACGAATAATTAAACCAAAACATTTTTTCTATTCTAACTTTAAAAAATGTAATATTCTTGAATTGTAGATTGGCAATGGCATTAATGCCAAATCTATTTTTGTTACTGCCACCACAATTATTTTGTTGTAAATATGAGTGGATCTTTTTAATTTTTTTTTCTTTCAAAAGAACACAAGTATTTTATTTTCCTAAAAAACTAATCTTCCAATTTAGT